>OZ023324.1:22684933-22773522 GCA_964007375.1 Ophion obscuratus
TTTTGCGTCCTGTGTTTTTTTCCCCTTTTTCTCAGCATCCAATTATCTTCTTTAAAGAAAAACATTGCCGGGGGAGCTGCGAGTGGTAAAAAAAATTTTAGAGGTCTCTTAAGCCTTAAAAAATTCATATTTTCATGAAAAAATCATTTTTTTTTCGGTCCACTTCTCACCCATGAATTACACGCTTTATAATTTTTCGATTGAACTCGCGAAAGTTCTAACCGGCCAATGAATATTTAGCGGTCGCTCAAGGTTATCGGAATTCAGAATTTCGATAATCCAAATATTTTTTTATAATTTTTTACGAACTCTAATTAAACTATATGTGTTATTATATATACGTGTATTATGGCGTCGCTCGTCTCAGAGTACAACTACAATTGGTCCGCAGTTCGACTAACGAGACCAACTGTGGGACGCATCACGATGGGCGGGAAACAGCTGCCATTTTAGTTTTACGAATAAAACGACCTATAATTTTGTTTACGGGCAAAAGCCTCAAAGATTTATTTCATAAGAACAAAGATTATAATTCTTGGGTTAGAAGTGTGAGGTGAATTCGAAAATTCTTTTTTTAAAGAAAGGCTTAATTGTTTTGAAAATTTCACAAAGCGTCAAATTTATGAGTGAGATGAGGAAATTTCCTATTGCCAAAAATAGGAAATTTCGAAGCTCTTGAGCGACCGCTAAATACTCATTGGTCGGCTGGAGCTTTCGCAAGGTTAATTTCAAAATTATAAAAGGTAAAATTTACGGGTAAGAAGTGGACGAAGTCTTTTTAATAAAATTTGAATTTATATGAGGCTTGAGCGACCTCTAAATATTTTTTGACCGCGCGCAACTTCCGAGACAATTTTTTTTTTCATAAGATAATTGGATGGTGTGAGAAAGGGAAAAAATAGAGCTCAAAATTGTGCCACCCTAATACTCGCAATTCTTAAGGGGCCACTGTAGCGGGGAAAAAAATAAGTATATTTCGGCAATTTTTTTTGCGGGCCAATGTAACAAATAAAAATTTTGAAAAGGTCCTTTGGGGCCGTCCATATATTACGTCATTCTAAATTGGGGGGGGGGGGGGTGGTTTGTCTGCGGATGACGGTAAATGATGGATGAGGGGGGGGGGGGGGAGGCGTTTCGAAATTGACGTCATTCCTGTGATACCAGTTATTTCAAATGTACAATAGTATATTGTACAACTAGAGTGGTTTCCCCGCATGAGTGATGAAAATATTTTGCAAGTACCTAATGGTATTAATTATTGAACTCATTATTTATTTATTTATTACATAAGGTTTGTCTACATTATATTCGAGAACTTCAAATAACAGCGTACCTATGAAAATAGTTCGATCGAGCCAAAATGAATATGGGGAGGATACGGAGATATTACCCGTGATCCAGGATTTGCAAGAATGGGTGAAAACTCCGTGGGAGCTATCCAAAGAAAACTAAAGAATAGGGAAGAATAATATTATTATATTAATGAAAATTGCCAAAGTACAAAATAATAAAAGATGATTCTATAACAAAATGTGGGAGCTATCCAAAGAAAACTAAAGAATAGGAAGAATAATATTATTATATTAGTAAACATTGCCAAAGTACAAAATAATAAAAGATGATTCTATAACAAAATGTTTAATGTTACCCAATTTTTCTCAAATCCGCAAATGTTTTAATTTTGCCAAACTGGTAATGACGTCAATTTTGCGAGAGGGTGGGAGGGTCATTAGGAAATGACGATAGGATGATTGTAGGTGGGGGGGGGGGGGGGGTCGAAAATCAGCAAAAATCGATGACGTAATATATGGACGGCCCCTTTATTGTACATATCATAAACTGTATAACTATTTTTTTTCAAAGTGATATAAAGCAAAATGGCGGCTGCACAGCTTTTCTTCGACGAAGCCTTTTTTCATAGGCGCGCGGCCGGACCAACGGCACCTGCAATTTTTATTCACAGTGAATGAATTTTTTTTTCGTTTATACATGTGAATAGCTACAGAAGTACGTAGGATTTTTTGATATATCGATTTTTCCAAAACAACCACGTTTTAGAAGCAGAAGTTCAAAATTCTCAAAAAAATCGTCCGAAAATTGTTTGTAAAAAAAAACTATGTAATATATCGATAAAATCCTACGTAGTTCTATGCCGAATGTAATTGTGAATATACAGTTAAGGGGAGGTTTCAGCGTGAAAAAAAACTTTTTTGCGAATTTTTTTCATCTATATGGATAGTGTAAATTTATTGAAACCTTTTGTACATTGTTGAGTGTCATTTCAAGAACATTCCGTGAAATTTGTACGCGAAAATATCCACAAACAAGCCGGTGCCGCGTTTTTTCTCGAAACCACTTTTCAAAGTCCGCGTTCACTGCCATTTGAAAACTACATGACCGATTTATTTCAAACTTGGTACACACTCTCTACGTATAAAATACCTCCCCCAACGGTGGGTTTGAGATTTGTCACCGGCTTGTTTGTGGATATTTTCGCCTACAAATTTCACGGAACGTTCTCAAAATGACACTCAACGATGTACAAAAGGTTTCAATAAATTTAATCTATCCATATACATGAAAAAAATTCTCACAAGTGTCTCTTTTTCACGCTGAAAGCCCTACCCCTCCCCTTAAAATTTCAAGTCAATCGTTCAAGATTTGTTCGAGTTATGAGTCCGGCCGAAAAATGTAGTTTCGAGAAAAACGCGTTCAAAGTTTTCGGTACGGATTGCAACGGACCGGGGGCTGCGCCAAAATTCAAAATAGGGGCCGTCCATATATTACGTCATCGATTTTTGCTGATTTTCGACCCCCCCCCCCTACAATCATCCTATCGTCATTTCCTAATGACCCCCCCCCCCTCTCGCAAAATTGACGTCATTACCAGTTTGGCAAAATTAAAACATTTGCGGATTTGAGAAAAATTGGGTAACATTAAAACATTTTGTTATAGAATCATCTTTTATTATTTTGTACTTTGGCAATGTTTATTAATATAATAATATTATTCTTCCCTATTCTTTAGTTTTCTTTGGATAGCTCCCACGGAGTTTTCACCCATTCTTGCAAATCCTGGATCACGGGTAATATCTCCGTATCCTTCCCATATTCATTTTGACTCGATCGAACTATTTTCATAGGTACGCTGTTATTTGAAGTTCTCGAATATAATGTAGACAAACCTTATGTAATAAATAAATAAATAATGAGTTCAATAATTAATACCATTAGGTACTTGCAAAAGATTTTTCATCACTCATGCGGGGAAACCACTCTAGTTGTACAATATACTATTGTACATTTTGAAGTAACTGGTATCACAAGAATGACGTCAATTTCGAAACGCCCCCCCCCCCCCCTCATCCATCATTTACCGTCATCCGCAGACGAACCTCCCCCCCCCCAAATTTAGAATGACGTAATATATGGACAGCCCCATAGAAGTATTTAAAGATTTTTCCCATCTTAATCCTTCGAGTATGTCATTTTCAAGACAATAAGCCATCTTTTACGAAAAAAATCGATCTTTTGACATTTCTAGTGTCCTCACCCCTGAATTGCGACAACGAGCAAAAAAGATCTCGATTTACCCGCATCGCCTCGACACACGTACATATGCGAACGTTTCGTAAAACTTCAAGAACACCCTGTACACCAGCGCACACCCATATTCCGCGTAGTCCCGCGAGGCTTGAGAACAAGAATTGAAACGGGAGAGGAAAAAAAAAAGTATAAACGATAGAAAACGAAAGAGAAAAAGGCGTGTAGGGAGCCACGGGTAATGGAAAACAATAAAGGCTGCGCGAGGATCGCCCGAAGAGATACGACGTGACTACAGGCGAGCGCTGGCGAATCATCGCGAGAGAAACAATCGAAGGTGCGTGACCGTCCTCCTCCGCTCCAACTTCGAATCTCGTATTCTCGCGCGTGCAAACTCTTCGACGCGATCCTGAAATAAAACGCCCGCTTCTGTTCGATTTTTTCTCAGCCTAAAACTAACACACCTGAAAATTGGATATGAGAAAGATCGCGACGTTTTTTTTCACCTCTTCAATTTCTCGTCCTTTTTTCCGTTCTATACATTTGTTTTATTTACCGATGCGTCGTTTTTTTTAATGTAGGTGAAAAACAAATAAAATAAAATGAGAGTACTTGAATGACCGAGGATTCGCTCAATTCTCAAGAAAGGAAACGAATTGGGTGAGTTTGTAGAGTTGATCCTCCGTGAGGCTGGCGTTCCCGGGTACGGAGCGCTCGCCGTCGCACTTGCGCGGCTTCACCGTAGTCTCGTCGACGGTCCAGCCCCTTCGAACGACCAGGCTGCGCGCCTCCTCGGGGCTCAGGCCCGTCATGCGCGCCACCACGGACAGCTCGACGGACGAGTAAGCGTCGGAGATCAGAGAGACGGCGCGTTCTCGCACGTTCTCTGCGCAAATAACGTACGTTCGTGAGGAAAGTCGAGAACGGAGATGAGCGTCGATTTGCGGATATCACCTTTGAGAGCGTTCATGATGCTGGCGACGTCCTCGCTCCAGTCGGCGTTCAGGGCGACGTGGACGGCCTGCCAGTCGCGCTGCCACATCTTCTGGCCCACTTGCCAGATCCTAGACAACTCGGGTGAGCCGATCTTCGTCACGGACGGTATTCTCTTCCAGAGGAATTTGGCGTTGCAGCTGCGGAGGAAAGAGATACACGGAGGTTATCGGCGGGCGGTAAGGCGATGCGAACGAAGCGACGAGAGGAACCGACGACTCACAGATCGTTCTGGTAGAGGTAAATGGCCAGCAGGCGCGTGTACGTTTGCACCGCTGGACTTCCACCGGACGTCTGTTGGCGAAGAAACGTCATGAGTTACATCCGCGCGAATTAGGTTGGTCGATTGCTTGCATTTTTAGCCTGGGCGTATCGAAGGCTCGCAAAACTTTCGACAAAATTGCGTTGGTCGTGTGAGAATCGAAGAAACGCAAAGAAACCGGCGAATTGCTTTGATTTGTAGGTTAAGGGCATGTAGAGGGTCAACATAACCTCACAAACTTTTCAAACCAATTTTCTCACAGATGGTTACATTTTTTTAGGATAAACAAAGCATTAGGCTCTGGAGAATTTCCTGACGCAGAGCATGATGATTTCCTTTTGCTCTAAATGTTAGTCATCTCTGAGGAATCTCTGTTCGAAAATTTTGGCTATCTCTCTCGCACTCACGTCACCTGGTACATCTACTTCGCTTTAAGCGTATCGAATGTTCGTCGACGAATCGCGACAGTTGGCATTACTAACCTCCAATTCGGACTTTTCGAGCTCGCCCAGCAACTTCTCAACCTCGTTCAGCACCATGATCGCCGTTGTTTTTCACAATTATCCTCCGAGGACGAGATCTCGACATGGACGAAGCCAAAGCGAGCCGCGAAATATTACGTTCGCGCGATTTAACGACAAAACAAAGGCCAAGCGCGCGCGGCGAGACTGCGCGCGGCGCGCCGAAGCTTCTCACGTTCGCGCGGGAAATAGGGTTTTCATTTGAATTTGAAAAAGATTCACAAAAACAAGCTTGGATTATTTAAAAAAATCGAAAGCAAGCAAGACTTGAAGAAATCGACGATGATGAGCAATCGGAAGGGATTTTGTACGGTGCAGGAATTGGCGATTGAGTTTAGGTAAGAGTTTTTCATAGTATAAACTTCAAACGCGTTTTTCTCGAAACGTTTTCAAAATCTAGCTCCATCGTATCTCTAAAACTAATGAACCGATTCTCTTGAAATTTGAACCACATATTGTAAACATGATTCGCAACAAGATGACCCTCGATGGTTTTGAAATTTTGATTTTTGCTCTTTCTTTTTGCGAAAAATTGCGAAAAAACGCGTTTTGTAAAACTTTTTTCGTTGTTTATCTGCTATTTTTTTTATTTTTTGATAAAACTTTATATCCGAGGGTCATTTTGTAGCTGGTGTCATACTGAATCTAATGGACTTCGATTTTTTGTTTCAGGCAAGCCGTTGCCGAATCGTGATGCAGCTACTTAGGGGCCGTACATATATTACGTCATCGATTTTTGCTGATTTTCGATCCCCCCCCCCTACAATCATCCTATCGTCATTTCCTAATGACCCCCCCCCCCCTCTCGCAAAACTGACGTCATTACCAGTTAGGCAAAATTAAAACATTTGCGGATTTGAGAAAAATTGGGTAACATTAAAACATTTTGTTATAGAATCATCTTTTATTATTTTGTACTTTGGCAATGTTTATTAATATAATAATATTATTCTTCCCTATTCTTTAGTTTTCTTTGGATACCTCCCACATTTTGTTATAGAATCATCTTTTATTATTTTGTACTTTGGCAATTTTCATTAATATAATAATATTATTCTACCCTATTCTTGAGTTTCCTTTGGATAGCTCCCACGGAGTTTTCACCCATTCTTGCAAATCCTGGATCACGGGTAATATCTCCGTATCCTCCCCATATTCATTTTGGCTCGATCGAACTATTTTCATAGGTACGCTGTTATTTGAAGTTCTCGAATATAATGTAGACAAACCTTATGTAATAAATAAATAAATAATGAGTTCAATAATTAATACCATTAGGTACTTGCAAAATATTTTTCATCACGCATGTGGGGAAACCACTCTAGTTGTACAATATACTATTGTACATTTGGAATTAACTGGTATCACAAGAATGACGTCAATTTCGAAACGCCCCCCCCCCCCCCCTCATCCATCATTTACCGTCATCCGCAGACGAACCTCCCCCCCCCCAAATTTAGAATGACGTAATATATGGACGGCCCCTTAGGCCACCTATTTTTGAGGCGTTACGTTAGGTTAAACTATAGTTTTTGTACTTAAAAATGAATAAAAATGAATACATCTTTAAAAAATGTATTTCAAGACTTTATTTATCAAGCCCAACAACTTTTATAGTCATATCTTTTATAAAATCCTTTAAGGAGGTTGGAGCGATTCAGTTCAGTCAAATGACCGTTTATTCTTTTTTTTTTTTTCAATGAACCTCAAAAAATGCATACGAGGTACAGATTTATTCTATATATGCTAATTTTTTTAAATATATAATTAAAGGGCACCATTATGCATTTTAAAATTTTGATTACGTAAAGTAGAAAAACTTTTGTATTACTACCAACTTGAAAAAGCATAACATTATCGATGATTATTATGAAAAAAAATACGACAACGAATGTTTTATACAATTCACAATGAAATTTTGAGTAATTCATAATTATGCCTATTCATATTTACGTCACGAGATTATTGGCCCATGGTTTACGATGAGCAAGATGAGGATTTTTTTTCTAAATGTTCACAAAGGTTCAGTTTGCGTTAATCCGTTGTTAGAAATGGTTTATCTTGGTGCTAAATGACAATAAAAATTACATAACCTTTAGTGTGAAAGTTTTGCACATATAACCGCACGTTAAATTACATACATTAAACTATTTTTTATCTCTGGTGTTCGGCGGTGAAAAAAGTTCAAAAAATTCGTAAAGACTCAGTATAGTGTAAACAATAACATGTATTTTTTTTATTAAATTTAACCCTGGATTGTGGCTAACGTTCCAACCTCCTTAAGGTACTAGTACCTATTAGAAGGCCACAAAAAGCAAATTTTCAAATAAGATTATCTCAGCTTGTTTATTAGCTATCACCATGTTTTTTTAAAACACTAGGCATTTTATGGAGAATAAAGAAAAATCCGAGTCCTTGACTAGTCATTTTGTCCATGATTGGTAGAGGGTGCCGAAGTACGGTCCTCGAAAAAAAAGTAGTCCCATGGCGGACAGATAATCTCCGGATTGGAAGATCTAAAACAAAATCGAGAAAAAGCACTTCGAAGAGGAAGGTTTTTTACACAGCAGTTCACCACCGTGATGCAAAAAAGTAAAAATAAATAAAAAATGGCCTATGCTTGAAAAAAAATGCAAAAAAACCACCGTTTTTTTAAATCTTTTCTGTGTTGCCAAATTTTTTGTTGATAACTTTTTTGCAAAAAATTGGTGGATTCGTGCGCAGAACACCTAAATAAATAAGTGAAAAGAGCCCGGTGATGATCGGTCCAGTAAATCCGGACATTAACTGTCCGCCATGCGAAAAAAGTCGTTTTGAGAAAAACGCATTCACAGTTTTGTACGTATTCTTTTCTATATTTCTCGGAATATGTGAAGTTTTATTACCTCGAATTGATTAATCCGCAAGATTGATTAATCCAGGTCAATATCTGTATACGTTAGTACACAAAAGGACCCCAGTATTGTAGAGAGGGGGGGGGGGGGTAAACAGCTTCCGCGCGCGGGAACCGAGCGCGGGCTACCCGCCGCGCTCTGACCTAGAGTGCAATATATCGCTGTAACTTTTTTTCTGTACAGAATTTTTTCATAAAGGAGACTTTTTTAAGGAGTGATTTTTGATGCTGTAAGGAGACGGAAAATGAAATAAATAAAATTAAAATTTTTTGAACCCGCTTATAGGTACTAGTATCTTTAAAAAATCGCGAAAATAGCCGTTTTTCGTGGCTCCAAAGTGGACTGGCCCCTTAATGTACTAAAAAGTAGAGAATCATTGATCCAATATCATTGGTGTTATCGAATGAAATTTCGTTGTTTCAATTGTAAAACTGTTGGTGTAAATAATCGGATTTATTAGTTCAAACAAAACGCTACTGACTTTAATAACATGATAAATTTGAAAGTCTTTTTTCATTCAAAAGATATATTGTTAGCCGAGATCAATATATTATTGAAACTATCTAAAAAATTGTCGCGAACAAATTATATAGTTTTGACTGTATTTTCTGCAACGAACAAAAAAAAGCGTTTCAATTCATAACATGAATATTGTTGATTCGAGTACACAAGAAGAATTGAATTTCGCTCGTTTGATTCAGATAAAATTTCTATTGAGTAAATATGTTATTTTATTTTTTCCACCATATCCGATATTGATTTTCAAGTACATTATTCGTTAAAATATTAATATTTTATTTTGATTGAAAAATATTGAGCAAATGTCTGAATTGGTTTAAAAATTAGGCGAAAATAAAATTTGTTTCTTGCGCATTTGGTTGAAAAAATTCAACCAAATCATGGCCGAGCGTCACCGAAATTACAGGTGTGAGGAAACCCATAGTTCTCGGAGTGACCGCTAGAAGCCGCACGCGCGCTCGTTTGGGGCCGTCCATATATTACGTCATTCTAAATTGGGGGGGGGGGGGGAGGTTCGTCTGCGGATGACGGTAAATGATGGATGAGGGCGGGGGGGCGTTTCGAAATTGACGTCATTCTTGTGATACCAGTTACTTCAAAATGTACAATAGTATATTGTACAACTAGAGTGGTTTCCCCGCATGAGTGATGAAAAATATTTTGCAAGTACCTAATGTTATTAATTATTGAACTCATTATTTATTTATTTATCACATAACGTTTGTCTACATTATATTCGAGAATTTCAAATAACAGCGTACCTATGAAAATAGTTCGATTGAGCCAAAATGGATATGGGGAGGATACGGAGATATTACCCGTGATCCAGGATTTGCAAGAATGGGTGAAAACTCCGTGGGAGCTATCCAAAGAAAACTAAAGAATAGGGAAGAATAATATTATTATATTAATGAAAATTGCCAAAGTACAAAATAATAAAAGATGATTCTATAACAAAATGTGGGAGCTATCCAAAGAAAACTGAAGAATAGGGAAGAATAATATTATTATATTAATAAACATTGCCAATGTACAAAATAATAAAAGATGATTCTATAACAAAATGTTTTAATGTTACCCAATTTTTCTCAAATCCGCAAATGTTTTAATTTTGCCAAACTGGTAATGACGTCAATTTTGCGAGAGGGGGGGGGGTCATTAGGAAATGACGATAGGATGATTGTAGGGGGGGGGGGGGGGGTCGAAAATCAGCAAAAATCGATGACGTAATATATGGACGGCCCCTTTCTCGTAAGCGTAGCGCGAACCGAAAATCAACTTAAGGAGTTTCGGTACAAAAGTCAAAATGTTAAGAAATTGATCAAATTTGGTGATAATGTTCTTCAACGTTAAGTGCGAAAACACACATTTTTTCAAAAATTTTCTTCTACTTAGTTATCGAGTAATTAAGCATTGAAGCATTGAAGTAATTTCTTATGCCCGGAATGTATACTTACATATATGGAAACGCGATGCTTATACACGTGAACTTGTTAACTTACTCGATAACTGTGCAGAAGAAAAATCTGAAAACATTTGTATTGCCAAATTTGGCACTAAATATATTCACCAAATTTTATAAAATTCTGTACTTTTCGAAATTTTTTATGTTTTTAACACGGTTTAGCATGACAACATTTAGCAGAACATCCTTAAACGCCGGAGAAACTCTAAAGAATATCGCTTCTTGGCCTGTGGCTAAGATCAAAGTGTTCTCATCAATTGAATATCAGATATTTTCTCCACGGATATTCCATTGGAGATCTGATATTTTCTCCACTATTATGGTGGATAATCATTCTAATGCTCACTCTTTATTCACGATTTCAAACAAATTGAAAAACTTACGTCTAATGGCATGCTCATTTCGAAGTAGTAAAGAAATAATTTATTCCATTGATTATATTTTTGTACGAAATAATTTTTTTTTAGCAACCGCTTAATGATTTCATCCATACATCTACAGATTGTATATAGAATGATTTCAATAGAATATCATTTTATATGAAGGATAATATAGACATTCAGAGAACGGAAGAGTTTTTCATCTAAAACAATATGTTATTTCAATCAATCACATTTTCCAATGTTTTATAGTATTGAAACAATCTCATATATCGATGGCACTCCGCGATCATTCATATCCTTGAATCCACTAATATATTTTTTCGATTCAATTGGTTTTTTTTCTCAGTGTATATGTGACTATAAATAGAAGCTTGTGGCGCTCAACGTTTTAAATGTTTAATTTGATCAATTCCGTTTTATTAACCGTATTTCATTTGACACAATAGTCATTAGAAAAATTATGATCACACGTACGAACGCAGTTTCAGGATTTTTATTTATCAAATCTAAAATTGTTTCACGGTAAATTGAATACAGATCATATAATAACGGATTTATGTGAATGATTACATGTCCAAATTTTGAGCGCCCCAAGCTTTCGTTTATAGGCACATATAGGTGACTTGGTAAAAAGAAAATTATTTTCTCCTTTTTTGTACGTTAAATAAAAGCTTGTTTATCTAAGCTCTGTAGTATTTAATTGATTTAACTAGTTAATTATTAGTAGAAGTTTACGAGTTTGTACGTTAAGAACATCGCATGCGTGTAAAAAATTTCAAAGACTGTAATTAGGATCGAACTTACGACTAATTGCTGCAGATAAACACAATCGGCTATGAATTTGTTTGTACGTGTTAGTGAGATTTTATATGGATGATTAAATATCGCCAGTTTTACATGAAAAGTTGAAATTGTTATGGATATTTTTTCATTAAGTTTAATCATGCATGTTAGCAAAATTTCAGAGCTCTAAGTAGTGTCGGGACCAGCCCCATGTCACTGGGTACTATTCCGTAGGGCAAAAAATGATTCGCGTGTTGTCCGGGATGTTTAATTGCGCTACAGTCCACCTCGCGGCGCTAGTAGTTCTCTGCTCGGCTTCTTTTGCGCATGCGCGTTCTATACTCGATATAATAACATTTTCGGAGTATTTGGAGAGTTTTACGCGTTTTATGGTTTTGGCTTGTGGCTTGTTAAAACTTTTGTCACAACTCGAATGCAACAATATTATACGCGTTCGGTGGGTATGGCCAGTTCACAGATGATACGGCATATATATATAGTTATCGAGCAGACGACTACTAGCGCCACACGTGGCAGCGATTGAAAATAAAAGCGACGGACATTACGTGAACCATGTATAACTGATGGTTACAGGCGGCTGGTCGGGACTTGAGTGAAATGTCGATTTTCCGTTTGCATCTCACAGAAAGTAAAGTTGAATAAAAGCTTGTAAATCATTAAACAATTCCCGGTCAGTATTAACCGTCCGGATATCGTACATCATTTTATTTTCGTCTCTTTTGACACTTCGATGCACAATTATGCTCGTACGTTTATAATATAATACACCGTGAAGTATTTGTTCAATTATCTATGTATATGGTTGTGAGCAGACAGAAAGGCTCGTAAATGCAGTCGAAGGAGGTTGAAAATGATCGGTCAAAGATGAAGGATGGTTTTTAGCGGAGAGGGAAAGTGTAGAATCGAGTGAATACGTTTTCAGATTCTTTCCTTTAAAATTTATTCCTTCACTGCATGTGCTGACGTCTACGAGCGGCTCGCTGCTTGTCAAAGCGCAGCTCCATCTCCTCGAGAACTCTCGGCGTGTAGCGTACCACGAGTTTTACGGAATTTTGTGCCTGCTTCAGTAGTTCGACCGCCTTCTCGTGGTTCTCACCCTCGACGCACTGGACAAAAACCATAATTATCGTAACTCACTGTTTGAGTGTAAAAAAAATTTAATCTAACCACTGTTTTTTAAAATCGAATATAATTGTCCTACAAATTTTGGGAGAGTAACGCAAATTTGTGCATTTGAAAAAAAAAAAATATATATCTGATAACGTTGCAATTGATAAGGGGTCGTACGCAAATTACGTAACGCAATTGGGGGTGGGGGTCAAGGTTACGTCACGATTTTAAAACTGCCAGAAATAGCAAAAATTTCTGCATGTTCGAGTATTTTTTATTTAAACCTCGCGTGCAATTTTATCGTGGACAGCTCACAGCTTTCTATACGCAATGTCAGTTAAGGGGGAAAGTCACTGTGCAAGAACTTGCACAGTAGCTTTCCCACAACCCCCAAGCAAAATTTGAAGGATTTTAAAAATATATAATTCTTGAAAGTACATGTATTGAATAATATGCTGGCAACATTTTTATACACAAGTCCGAAAATTGACGGATTTATTAGGAGTACAACTTTGCAGTGACCGTTTTACTTAGAGAGCCACTGCGGTCGAAGTAGTGGCCCTAGCTCAATAAAAAAGTGGCATTTTAAACTAGAGGCTCTGCCAATGTAAACAATTTAAAAAAACTGACGGATACGTGTATGCATTATAAAGTTATAGGCACTCAAACATCATGGCAATCTACGAGCCGAATTCTCAGCATTTGCGGGAGGTTATGTTTTACTTCTTCAACATCAAGAAATCTGCGGCTGAGGCCCACCGTTTGCTTGTAGATGCTTACGGGGAGGATTCTATTAGTGAGAAAACGTGTCGGCGGTGGTTCATCGACGCCCAAACCGAATATTCACGGATCCAAAGTGATGCTGTGTATCTGGTGGGACCAGCTGGGCGTTGTGAACTATGAGCTGCTCAAACCATCCGAAACCATCACAGGGGAACTCTACCGACGTCAGTTGATGCGCTTGAGTAAGGCACTCAAAGAGAAACGGCCACAATTCAACGAAAGACATGACAAGGTGATACTGCAGCATGACAATGCCCGACCCCATGTTGCAAATGTCGTGAAAAAGTACTTGGAAACGCTGAAATGGGAGGTTTTATCCCACCCGCCGTACTCTCCAGACATTGCCCCTTCCGACTATCACTTGTTCCGGTCAATGGCACACGATTTCGCTGACCAGCACTTCGGTACTTACGAAGAAGTCAAAAATTGGGTCGATTCCTGGATTGCCTCCAAGGACCAAGACTTTTATCGACGGGGGATTCGAATGCTACCTGAAAGATGGGCCGAGGTCGTAGCTAGCGACGGGCAGTACTTTGATTAAAAAATATGTAGCCACTTTTTTATAATAAAGCCTTAAACTTTTGAAAAAAAAAACGGTCACTGCAAAGTTGTACTCCTAATATAATGACTTTAGTGAGAACAGGTAGCGCGACCGGTTAGTGTCCTCAGTCTCTACAGGTGTGGCATAATTTACAATAGATAAGGTACAGGCTCTTATTATTTTGTGAACTGCCATGAGGATGAAGAACTGTCATATCGCCCGCGACTAGATACTTCAATGTGCTAGATGCGCAACTAAGTTCCCGAGTTTCACACACGGATGGCGCTAGCGACACATGTAGTCGGCATACAAGTCTTTGGGAAATTGGGTTTCTTTGTAGCTTGGACATCTGTTAAGAATACCCAGTCGTAATATAAACAAATATCGCAACACAACGACCTTTTTTCTAACCTCGAAAATGTCAAAGTTTGTGCCGAATAAACATCATTTGCGGGAAGCATTGCTTTTCTGCTTCAACCTAAAAAAAAACAGCAGCTAAAGCACGTCGGTTACTTGAGGAGGCCTACGGCGAACATATACCATCAAAAACAACGTGTGAAGATTGGTTCAAGAGGTTCAGAAGTGGCGATTTTGAGACCGGGGACAAGGAGCGCTCGGGAAGACCGCAAACATTTGCGGACGCCGATCTGCAAGCGCTATTGGATGAAGATGACACTCAAACAGAAGATCAACTTGCCGAGGCATTAAATGTGACTCGGCAATGTATTTCGAAACGTTTGCACGCCATGGGAAAAATTCATAAGGAAGGAAAGTGGGTGCCGCATGAGTTGACTGAGAGACAAATGGAAAATCGAAGAGCCACTTCCGAAATTTTGCTTTTGCGGCAGAACCAAAAGAGTTTCCTGCATCGAATTCTTACTGGCGATGAAAAATGGATATATTTCGAGAATCCCAAACGCGGGAAATCGTGGCTTTCACTTGGCGAAGCGTCAACATCGACGGCACGGCCAAATCGTTTCGGAAAAAAGACAATGCTCTGCGTTTGGAGGGACCAGAAAGGAACCGTGTACTATGAGCTGCTGAAACCGGGCGAAACTGTCAATGGGCATCGCTACCGACAACAACTAATCAATTTGAACCACGCATTGCTCGAAAAACGGCTAGAATGGGACACGAGACACGAACGTGTGATATTGCAGCACAACGCTCCGTGCCATCGCAGTTCCATCGTCCAGGAGACCATAAAAACACTGAAATGGGATCTGCTACCGCACCCGCCGTATTCGCCAGACCTGACCCCTTCAGACTATCACTTGATCCGGTCGATGGCGCATGGCTTGGGTGGGCTACACTTGGCCAATTACGATGCGGTACAAAATTCGTTGGACGAATGGTATTAGTCCAAAGACGCGTCTTTTAAGGGGTAAGGCCACTGTAAATTTTTTGAAAAATCGATTTTTTTTTATTGGCTTAAAAAATAGTTTAAACCCACTAGAATAAGAAAAAAAAGGTCCTGTGCGACGTCTTTTTTTAATTTTTTCCAAAAAAAAACTATTCGCAAAACTTTAAACGCGTTTTTCTCGAAACATGGTTTTTCAAAATGGCACGCAGCATAACTCGAACAATTTTCATTTTTTTTACTTGAAATTTTAACCAGATGTGAACATTTACATTATCTTGAGAATGTCGATCGGAATTTTCAAGAACTTTATTTATTGATTTTTTATTAACAAAAAACTTGCCGTTTTTTTCGTCAAAAATCAATTTTTTTTTTCAAACGCACGCCAAATCCACAAAAATTGATACTTTTTTAAATCCGATCGACATTCTCTAGCTATAGCCCTCTAGATTAATGGTTTTTTTTTTTGTTCTAGATTCAAAAGTGCACCAGTGGTGCTGCCTGCCGCGGAGCCCTGGAAGCAAAACATGTCCCGGGAAGATAGCTGTGGAACCGCCATTTTGTTTTTTTTTTACTGTAAAAAAATTTTATAATAAAGTTTAATGTATGCCCGATAACACCATTAAAAGTTTTTTTTCAAATACCTTCAATTTCGGGAGCAAAAAATTAGTGAAAAAACCTTTTTTTTTGGGCCGTTACAGTGGCCTTACCCCTTAACGTCGCGGTATTTATGTATTGTCAGAAAGATGGCAAAAATCTGCAAATAGCGAGGGACAATACTTCGAATGAATCATTTTTTGTATTTGTCTTGAAATTTTCGCTTATTTATTGGTAAAAAAAAACCCGGAAACTCAGTTGCGCACCTAGTATACTTCATAAAATGAGTATAAACCCGATCCTTTCATAATTAGTTATGTCTATGAAAAAATCGCAATTGACGACAAAGCACCCGTTACGTAACGGACTAGGGGGGGGGGGGGGGGGGGGGTTCTGGCCAAGCGTTACGGTCCCGTTACGTGGGGCCAGCAGGGGTCAAAATCTGGGAAATTTTGCGTTACGTAATTTGTGTACGCCCCCTAAGGTAAGGAAAATATCGAACCACTCCGTTGACGGATAACAGCTGATCGCCGCGTTTCAAGCCGCCGTGCCTATCGGCCACGCCGCCCGGTATTATTCTCGATATGTAGATCGGCGAGTTTTGCTCCTTGCCGCCCATCACGTTGAAGCCGAGACCCTCCTCCGTCTTGGGCAATTCGACTACTCGGGGATGAGCGTGGCCCTCGCTAGCTGCGAATGCGGCTACGGTCGCCTTAGCAGTGGCCGAAGCTCTCACATCTTGGGACCCCTTTAATTGTTCATTCGTTACGTTTCCTACTGTTGTCATTATGTTCCATGCGTTGGCGCATTATTGTTAAATCGCCTCAAAAACATTATCGTTTATTATGACATAAAAACATTCCGATTAACCTTATAATTATTTTTTATTTTTATTCGAGCAACGATTTTAATCTATTTTTCAATTTAATCAAATGTAGAAAAAAAGTACAATGACATTTTTCAAACTAGCCAAGTCAGTCTACAAGAAATGTACACAAAAGTATGTTCCATGAGTCGGCGTATTATTATCGTAAATTGTTACTACGTATCGTTATTACAAATAGTTTCCGTGTATTATTATTCTTATTGAAATGACAATGTTTACAACGCACCTGTATGTCCACAGTTTCGTAAACGTGCTCGTACACCTCGCGCACTGCGTTCAAAAAGTCGCTCTGCAACACTTTTTGTAGGGTGGCCAATTTCGTGCTGGGAATTTCTCCACCTGTATCCGTAACATTAGTAATGATAATAATAATAGTCGCTTACTATCCTTAAATAATAAATATATTTAAATTCAAATAATATAAACAACAAATATATTTCAGTTTTAACAATACAAATATACATTTAAATCGTTCAATAATAATAATAATAATGCTTTTTTGTTTGCATTTTGTTTTCGCACTGACCTTTCTGCAGTTTGTCCAAAAGTTCGATGGATCGTTTGACATCTGAAAAGCAAGTGTCAATTGTATTTTTTTTCGCTACGAATAGCGAAGGAGAATGTATGTGGTGAAACAAATGGATAAAATCGTACTGTGTTACGTGCATTTTTTTTTACTCGTCCGAAATTGTTTGGGTCATTCGTTCGAGTCGATTGATAGGCGGTGAATATTGTAACGAGAATGAACATAAACAAAGTGCACATTACCTCGCGCCAGATTCAGAGGCTCGCCAACGGTCGCCATTTTGCCCGATCAATACCGAGGGCAGAGATGCGGAAAAAATACAACACGAGAAACAAGTGGTTCCTTTGAGAGATTGTCACTCGCCTTGGTTTTTCACACCCCCGCGATTTTTTTTTACGAATCGCGTCACTTGACAACTCTTTCAAAAGCTTGCCAGGAAGATCCAGGGCTGATGGAAACTTTTCGGTTTCAAGGGTATTCGCCCTGTCAGACCGTCGACGAACGGGAAGTATCGAAGGCTGCGAGGACCCAACGCCCTAAGCGCTCGTCTGCAATACCGACTGTAGGTAAATTACCGGCGGTCGGTAACTGACCTATAGTCGGTAACACGTTTTAAATTCTCACAACTGCTTCTCAATGGGAGGACG
Source organism: Ophion obscuratus (assembly GCA_964007375.1). NCBI lineage: Eukaryota > Metazoa > Arthropoda > Insecta > Hymenoptera > Ichneumonidae > Ophion > Ophion obscuratus. The sequence continues at coordinate 22,702,768 of OZ023324.1, forward strand.
TTTCCATAGACGCTATAGTTGATTCCTCGCATTAGCGTTATTTTTTTTACGGCCTATCGATTCAAGGGTATTCTCTCTGTCCGACCGTCAAAGAACGGGGAGTATCGAAGGCTGCGAGGACCAAACGCTCTAAGCGCTCATATGCAATTCCGACTGCAGGTAAATTACCGACGGCCGGTAACTAACTTACAGTCGGTAACGCGTCCTAAATTCTCAAAGCTGCTTCTCAACGGGAGGGCACGGATCCATATACGCAGTAGTTGATTCTTCGCGTTTGCATTGATTTTCTTACGGCGTATTATTGAAGTAATAAAATACAGTGATACATTTACAAGTTATTCGCCCGGCGATATTTCGTCCCTCCGGAGGGACCCGTCACTACGAGGCTACCTCCTCCGTGGCGCCCTCGAACTCGAGCTTCACCTGACACTCCTCCGGCAAACCTTCCACGTCGACCTCCGACTCAGGAGCGTTGAGCATGTTCAACGTCACCTCCGCCGACTTTCCCATCAAGCCCTGATTCCCCGCTGGTACGCTTTGCTGCTGCTGTTGCTGCGTTTGCTGCTGCGCCTGCTTCTGCGGCGTCGCCTGCTGCTGGCTCCTGCCGATCGGCACACCCGCCTCCTCGAAAGCCTTCTTCTTCAAGGTTGTACGGATTTGGGACCTGCAACAATGACAACCGACGTAGCGTCAATATCCCTCTTCTCAGACGTCGCGACGCGGAAATTGAGCAGCCGTTCGCGTAGAGATGAAATTCGACCGGAAGCGAGAGATCAGGAAAACTTACACCGTTCTTCCCTTGATGTGCTCGCTTATTTTGTTCAAATCCTCGCCGAAAGTCTTCACAGAGCGTCGCAGCATCTCAATTTCCTCGTCCGTCCATTTGCTGCCGATAAGGCGCCAAAAAATATACGCCGAGTTATCGCAAACGCTTTTAAAAGATTGTGAGCACTTCGTCGGCCGTTTGAGTGGTCAAACTCGAACCCTGGAGCGTCACTGCCCATGCGGATGGTTAGATTCTCTATTTTGTAAAAACAGAGAAAAGGATCCGGACTGTGACGCTCCACGGTGATTCGCGGGCGTTTCGAAGATCGTAAGGGCGAAATACGGGACAGCGCGATCTTTTTCGCGCCACCGATACAGCGGAAGCGAGCTTACCCGGCTGGAGAATCCGCGGTCGGGTGCAGTTGCATCGTGAGCTCCCCGAGCTTGTTGAAGGCTGCGCCGGCCGCGGCGAATATCTCACCGACCTGCAATAACGAAACTCGAAATATTCGCAACTACTCGCAATTGTTTTTTTCGACGGAAAACTCTGTACCGGTGATTTCATCCGACGATTTTTCTCGCTCGATAGAAAACTCGCCGGGCGGCGTAAACGAAAACATAACCTCACCTTTCTTCCACTTCCGGGCTCCATGGCGAGTCTTTGCGCCTCGGGGCGAGTTCGTGAAATTCTAAAACGTCGACATCCGCTCGGTTAACGACGCAGCAGCTATAATTGTACCGAGGATAAAAATGTACCGGATAAAGTGCCAAGAATACGAGAAAACAAAAGCCTTCCCGCACCCCTATCGCGAGAATGATATTTTGAAGTTTTTTTTGTTGCCGGGAAAATGATACGTCGGTGGGTCTATCTGTCGGTCGTTCTTCGAACCGCGCAGCTCATTCGGTAGCGGTTTCCACGCGAAGCCGGCAGGCGGCGCTCGCTGCTGTTTCCGGCGTCCCGAGCGCATCGAAAGCCCGAGAACATCCGCCGAAGCTTCAGTCTATCGTCAGCAGCTCTGCCGCATACACGTCAACTTTTGCCTACAGTTCGTTTTTATTTCTCGCGTCGTCTCTCACGACCACGTATCGAATTAGCGCTCGCGAGCGAAAGGTTTCATCACGAAACACGTTTACATATTCGTCAAGATTTTACGAAAGAAGAAGTATGAGTATTAGTCGCATGTTGAGTAACTGGAAGATTAGTAAAAACGACGAAATCATGCCTGGCTTAATATCGAGTAATTGGTAAGTGAAAGAACGTGCCCGTAGAGGGGGAAGAAAAGCCGAGACGAGAGAGTACTGCGCCATTTTTGTCTTTACTCCTCCACGCCGCCATTTTGTCCCTTGTCACCTCGTCAACTATCCATCCCGCCGTTTCTGCATTTTCTTCACAATCATTATTTTAACATCGCAAATAATTCGTTACCGCTTCGCTCGCAACGGGGAAAACGCCAACTGGAAGCGGAGCCCGCATCGCTCTTCCTTCGCAATTTTTTTTACCGATTGACTCTTATCCCACAGTCCTGATAGAAAAAAAAAAACAATCCACTAGCGACGGGTAAAAAAAAAACATTTACGAAGGTTGAATCAATCGATTCGTGACACGCGTAATGGGAACTTAACTCGGGCACGTCAATTGACCTCCGAGTCCGCGGAAAATAACTAGAGAAAAAGGAGAAAGAATAGAGATGGAAAAAAAACAAACAAATGTCGATACTCGTCGGCCGCGCACCTTTCGAAGGGGGAACAAAGAGCTCTTCGATCATTTCGACATGCGAGGGATACGCTCGCGCAGTGACGTGTTTTCGTCACGTAGTCTCGCGGCCATTATTTATTTACGTCGATCTCTAACCTACATCCCCGCTAATAATAATAATAATAATCACGATACCTAAAAAATCGATGACGCCAACTTAAGATTAATAGAAACAAATATGATAATAATACATTTGTTTAGAGGCATATTTACCCTACTTTGAAAATAAATCAATAATAAATTATTGACGACAAAAGCAAATAACGCGTTGTATGCTCGATAATCGATAAGCGGCCCCAAAAAACATCGTCACGCGATATCAAATCGGATCGTGATTAGTCTCGAGCCTCGAATACAAACGGAAGATTAAGGGGAGATATACACCTAGGAGCCGGAAAAAGGTCATTTTTGTGATTTTTTTTCAAGGAAAACTATTTAAAATTTCGGATTGGGGTTTTGATTATCTAAAAGTCCGGTACCCACGGGGGTTTCTTCAAAAATCATCTGAAAAAAAAACCAAAAAGATTATTAAATTAGATACTATAATCTAGTACTTGTCATAGCCGATTTTGAAAATATCGATTTATGACAAAATGGCGGACGTCTGAACGTAAATAGTGATTTTTGGGCCAAAAATTAGTTATTGTTTTGCCTATAAAACAAAAACTGAGTAACGGAAGCAAAAAAATCCTATGACAAGTACTAGATAATGATGTATGGAATAAACACAAAAAACCTCAAGGCAATCGGTTTATTGGTTTTCGAGAAATTTTGGGTACCGATTTGAAAAGGCGCCATCCATATATTACGTCATCGATTTTTGCTGATTTTCGACCCCCCCCCCCCCCCTCCCAAATCATGCTATCCTTCCTATCGTCATAATCCAATTATCGTTACCGTCATCCAGCGACCAGACCCCCCCCCCCCATTTTGAAATGACGTAATTTATGGACAGCCCCAAAGCGTGGTTTTGAGAAAAACGCGTTTGAAAATTTGGGAATGAATAGATCATGAAATTTGTCAACTTGCATGGACAGGGTGTCTACCGACCTGAAAAGTCGTGAAACATCTTAAATGTCACGAAATTACACTCGACCCTGAAAAAGTCATGAAATGTCATGAAAAATGACCAGTCTACCTGAATTATTATACCCTACTAAATAATCGTCGAGTCTATATTCAATATGAACTAACTTTGTGGTACTTGTCGATGGAGAAGCGAATATCGAATCGATGGAAAATAAAATAGAAGAAAGTAAAAGAAAATGATGCGTTATCTCAACATATATTAGTTTTTCTTTGTTATTCGTGTAAAGCGACTAGATGATATTACAGTCCGACCTCCGAATAAGAAACTTTCCCCAGTTTCTCACTCGAGCGCCTCCCCCACTCCGACTCGAACTCCGAACTCGAGAATTTTGTGCGCGGAACCTCTGGTTAAGAAACCAGCCTGGGAGAGATTATTCGGGCAAAGTAGAGTGAACGTTGTAGTGTAAATTGATGTGTGCATGCGTACGTGAGTATGTGTGTGTGCGTGTGTGAATGTAACAAAAAAATTACAAGTTTATTAGACATTTTTTGTATTCATTAAAAAGATACATATATGTGTTGACAAGATTTCATATAAAATAAAAACAAAGATATGGGCGTTTAAAGATTTTCATATAAAACAGCAAAAGTTTCCGAGACGTAAAGAAAAGCGTTTTCGTCTTGTTGCGTATTATTTTGATCCGCAACGCACTCAACTGACGGTGGAATATTTTCGAGAGAGTCGAACTCTGTCATTGAAGATGAATCCTCAGAGATATTGACTTCTTCTTTTATATAAATGGGATAAAACAATATGGATATAAAGATCTTTGTTTAAATTATCACCTTGTGGCACAGACTCTGTACTATTTTCTTCGACTTGTATACTACAGTCTGATCTCTTACGCTTCTTTACAGTTTCGGGCATTTTACAACAGTTAAGGCGTTACCCCCCACTTGTAGCGCAAAAAAGGCCTTTTTCATGAATTTCTTTAAGGCAGGATTCTACTTTGAAACCATGAAAAAAACGCTATTTTCGTGAATTTTTTCTGAGAATACTATTAAAGATATCGATATGGGGTTTAAACTGTTCAATAAATACACTCTTTAAGTACACAAAAAAAAATGTTTAAATGTATTTTATTCATTTTTTGTACACGTAAAATATGTTTAAAGCCAACGCCTCGAAAAGCAGGTACCGTTGCCGTGGTCGTGAAATCTTCCCGACGGATGGTCTGAAATAAAAAAATCAAATAGTTTCATGTTCAGTATGTCTTCAGGAACCGACCTAACTAGAATATTTTATATACGTGCAAAATTAACAAAATGGCGGCTAAAATACGAAAAAAAATGCGTTTTTTGGGTCTTTTTTGCAATAAAAAAATAGTTCTAATCAAAATTTTAAGTTGATTGTAGTTAGGTCGGTTGGTACACACATATAGAATATGTGTTCCAAATTTCATAAGGATCGGTTCAGTACTTTTTGAGTTATCACGACCACGGTACTTGAAAATGTCGTTTCGAGAAAAACGCGTTTAAAGTTTTGGTGAGTGATAAATAGCGCGCTCAGGTAGGTGCGTTCGAAAGGCGAAAAAGGATAGTTAGACTGTTTGGAACTTTATAAAATTTTGACCGAACATTCTTGTACATATTTACTTTCGAAAAATGTAAAAAAAAAATTTTTTTTTTTTTTTTTCAAAGTTTCAAAGTAGAATCCTGCCTTAAAGAAAACTACAAAACTTTTTTAATCAATCTATATACCATCTTAAAGAACACATCTGGAAGAACTTTCAGTAATTTTTTTATTGAAAAATATTACATTGTTTAGTGGCAAATGGCCGTCAATGAAATAATGTTTTTATATAAACGGTTTGCGGTGACCAACATTGCGGCGAAGTGGATCATCTGAAAAAAAAAATGCGGATGGATTTAGTCAAATATAAGTATAAGCTAGTCTTTAATCGAAGGATTTTAAAAAATATTCATTTTTCACAAAATGGCGGACAGTCAAAGTTAATGGTTCGATTTTAACGAAAAAAATCGAACGATTAAAGACTACATTTTTATGTATCAAATAAGCCTGCAAAATTTCAAGAAGATCGGTTCATTAGTGTTCGAGTAATCTTGGTCACCGACTTCAGAAATGCCATTTTGAGAAAAACGCGTTTAAAGTTTCAATTTCCGGTCGTTTACACAACGGATTCTTCTCTTTCGACGCTCATATCTCAGTCAATTTTGTTCGGATCGACTTGAAATTTTCAGGACATATTCTCAGATACTCATACTTCAAAAAAATGCAATAAAAAAAATCGATTTTTTCAAAATCGCAAATGGGGGTAACCCCTTAATAGTAATTCAGATACAGTAGTACACAATAATATGCAATAGTATGTATATTAACGTAAAACAAACATTTGCTAAATAAATGTCCACGCGCAGTCGAAAACGTTTTTGCATGGGCGATGTGAATACGAAGTTGCAACTCGTTCGAGCGAGTTTCTCGTTGAGAGGATCGCATGCGGAAAAGAGTGAGAGAGACAGACCGAGGTAGTGAGCGCGGAGCGCGCGCCTGGTGGGGGTATGCGATATATAAGAAAAACTCTTCCCCTTGGGGGCTTTTGGTTTCTTATACGGAGGTCGGACTGTACTTGAATTTCCTAAATGTATGTAATATTTTTCTAGATGTTCCCAAAATATATTTCTCTACAGCAGTCTTCAAATTATGTTTATCCCACATTTATTCACTATGGTGGGGGCATGCGATATATAAGAAAAACTCTTTTCCTTGGGGGCTTTTGGTTTCTTATTCGGAGGTTGGACTGTACTCAAAGTTCCTAAATGTATGTAATATTTTTCTAGATGTTCCCAAAATATATTTCTTTACAGCAGTCTTCAAATTATGTTTGTCTCACATTTTTTTTTACTACATTTGGAATTGTACAGTTTGGTCACTTTTCGTTTATTCCGTATACCTTTTATTGCCATACAACACACATCTGTTTGAAAGAGCAAAATAAAAATGTAAAAATTTAGAAAATCGGTCGCACTGTAGAATCATTAAGTATATTTCTATGCCAGAAAGTCATACTAAAAGTCATGGAAAAAATCCCCACTCCTTGCCTTAAATATCCTTAAATGTCATGCAATTTCATTTCTGGTCAAAATTAGACACCCTCTTTTCTTTTGCCCTAAATATTATTCATCTCTGTTCGAAAATTTCAGCTATCTCTCTCGCACTCGTATGTCACGTAGTACATCTTCTACTTCGCTTTAAACGCGATATGTTTATCTCTCCCTCTCCCTGCTCTCTCTCTCTTTTGTTTTCGTTTTTCTCGTGCCTTGCGATCGTTTAGCCAGATTGTCGCTTCCCGAGAACGTTATCTCTGCTCTCTTATCGTCGAGCTTGGAACATTGTCAAGAAACTATATTATCTTTGATTACGAGTTAGACGAATTGATAAGAATTTGACACGCCAAGCGAGAAGTTGTCGCGTCGCATAATATCATTATTGTTATCATTATCGTAGTTGGAATTGTGTACCACAACCGTTTAGTAATGATCATAATAATATGGTGATAACTATATATTATTAATTTCGTTGTATATATGTAATACAATAATAATTATGAACAAACTGATGCTACTGTTATTATTATTTGTGTTATCAATGTCGCTCATTAAAGTTATATAATAATGATAAATAATAATAATAAGTAATCTATTATTTTTATTTTTATCAATGAGAATCAGAGTAATATAGCTATAATAATATTAATCATTATATTATCACATTTCCGTGAAAAAAATATGCAAACTCGCGCGAAGTTGAATCACAAGAAAGAAAAAGACAAACGAACGATATTTAGTTTCCGCTTTTTCTCGCTTATCAAAGTTGCGACCTCGAGACCGATAAAACGATGATTTTCAGCTAATTGAAACGCGCACGTCGCGACCTACTGCGATGTACAAACGAAAAAAAAAAAACGGGAAAGAGCGTGACAATTCGTTTGAAAAAAGTTGATAACCCGTGTGAACTTACAAATTGATTCGATTCCGATTTATCAATACATTTTGTTTTCAATGTTACGTACGAAGTGTCGAATGTTTGTTTTCCCTCTCTTTTTATTGTTCGTAACGATTAAACGGTAAATTAATTTTTGAACCTTTGTTGGCCTTTTTTCGGGTTTATTTATTCAATTATTTTTTCGTACGCTTAAATAATCATAATACTTTTGACGTCGTTTTTCGTATGTTTGAACAATTCTTCTTTGTATTGATAAATAATTATTGTTCGTTATGAGATTATTCGAACGCCCAATGAGATTGAAGTTTGCATCGTTGGAATGCAACGAAAATTATTATTTTTCAATTACTCGACTTTCTTTTGTCAAATCTTCGTTACGAAAAACCATCAACCATTTTTTAAATTGCTTATTTGGACATCTAGAATTTCAATTCGCAAAGTAAGACTTTGTAAAATAAAAAAAATTACGAAATAAAAATGTAAAAAAAAAAGGATTTTCGTTGCATTCCAACGATGCAAACTTCAAGATCATAACGCCCAAGTGATTATTGTGTAGACAATTAAATATGTTGCAATATTGTTGACTAATGATATCAGTGTACTAATAACCTAAACCCCAAGCTTTCTTTCGAGTTTATTTATTCAAACAATTATTATTTTACACATTTGAATAGTGATAATAACTTGGAGGCCCAGGGTTGTTACGCATACGGAAAACAGGGTAAATTCGGAATTTCGTTTTTCCTGCAATAATTAGGGAATTTTGGAAATGCTCTGGAATTTTCTCAAAATTTACTTATTGCAAGAATTACGAAAAATTGACAAAAAAAACTGAACAGTATAACAATAAATATTTTTGTATATTTGTAATATTTAAATTATTCTTCATCATATACGAAAAAGTTGAGTCGGTGCGAAACATTGAAAGTTAACAAAACTGAAAACGAATTTACTGTAAAGCTCTATACATTTGCATTCGATCTATCGATACACAACCACATCATTATTATTATACATAAGTGTTTATATTTATTTTTTATTTATTGTCACTGACATAAAAAATTCTGTCAATAATGTTCTGTTCTTTTAATGTATTTTTTTTTACTTTGCAATGTTTAAATTATTTTTGTAATTGCAGATTGAAAAAAATTTCAATTTTTAACATTTTCATACATTCGATATTAATAAAATAATGTTATCAAGTTCAACATAATTTTTCAATAGAAGGATCCAATTGAGAATTTCCAGTTTTTTCAAGTTGGTTAAAAAATGTTAATTTTTTTTCATAAAAATGATTCATTGCTATTTCTACGTATATGATTTTTCCCGTATAGTTTGCAACGTTTACAAATACTAGTATGATTGAAGCGAGAATTAATTTGTGGTCGTCAAGTAATAAAATAATTATATATTTTATGAAAACAAAGTGTTCCCCATTGGACCTTATTCTGGGTCCTTTTTGAAACCTGGAATTTTGGCAAAACCTGTATGGATAACCTGGTAAACTCAGGGAACTTCTTATTCAATAATGCGTAACAACCCTGAAGGTCGTTTTACGTATGTTTGAACATCTTATCGTTGCATTGAAAAATAATTATTCTTTGTTGTCTAAACAATTAAGTATCACTTTGCAATATTGTTAACTAAATAGTGTTGATTCTCGTGCAATTATTATTACAACTTATTCATATGTAAAATACAAGTATTATAATATCGCTAATCAAATTATTTTAACAACAGCAACGAAATAATAAAATAATGATTCAATTAACATTGAATAAATAACAATAATAATGACAACGATGATGAAACTACACACGCACGCGCACATTTAGTCATTATTATTGAAGTATTGAAAAATAATTATTGTTATAGGGCGAAAACATTCAAACGCCTCCTTGTTTATTGTCTAAACAGTTAAATATCACTTTGCAATATCGTCGACAATTTTTAACCGCGTGCGATAATTATTACGATTTATTCATATGTACAATACACTTATAATATTATTAATGAAAATGTTTTAAATGATAACGAAATAATAAAATCATTATTAAATTAAACAAAAAATAGTGACAAAAATGGTGGAACTATACACGCACACATTTAGTTATTATTATTATTATTGCACTAAAAACCCAAAGCAACGCAAAAACATTGGTTAAATAATATTTGACGTTTCGGCACCGGCCAAGTGTTTCGTCAAATATGGCGTATGCTAAACAAGCGTAAGAGTCGCGAGTTAAATAATAAAATAAAAACGAAAGACGAAAAGGTAAGAGAGAGAATAAGTTTTGTGTTTGGCCGGACGCCCGCTCCAATGTTTGTTTGGATCGAGTCCCAAGCATCTGACAATTACCTCATTTCTTCCCTGCGCACTTTCAAACCTCTCTCTCTCTCTCTTTCTCTTTCGCTTTCTCAATCTCTCTGTGAATCGCTCCTTCGTACTCTGTGTCCCTCGTATAAAAAGACCTGGCTCTACACGTAGATTCGACAGTTCGATCTTTTGCTTCCTCGAAGACGATTGTGCCGCGGAAAGTTTCCTTGGCTCGTAGATCGTTGCCACTATCATTTTTGCGCCTTTTCTTTTAGCCACGAAGAAATTTATCCCCGGCTTTATTTTGACCCACCAGTCGATTTTTTATTACTATTATTACTTGCTGCTATTATTATCCGCGTTGTTATTATTATTCTTGCTGTTATCTATCGTCATCATCATTATTATTTATCCCGGGAGCGTTGCTTAATCGCCGCAAATCACAGAAGAACAAAGCCACCATGAGTCCCCGAGCTCGGTACATCCCCCTCCGTGCAAAATATTTTTCTCAATATAAAATTTATCTTTAAGCGATCATCACGGTGTAACGGGTTAAAAAATAGTTGATTTTCGCGATTTTTATTTTTCGATGGTTAAAATACGCCAGTCTGATTTTAGCATTGAAAGTGCTTTTAAAAATGTGTATGTTTGTTGAGGTTGGCTGAGTATAGGGGTCTGAGTTAGCTGGATGTCACGCGAAACTAACGCCCACTCCACTGCCACTGTGTTGTAGTAGAGTGGGGGGAGCTGCGACGTGCTAAATGCCTGTGATTGGTTGAAAAATACCGAATGACATGTAGTATACATCTGCGGTTAACAATTGTAATGTAGTGTAAATTACATGTAACTTACATGAAGAGAGAGAGAAAGAATAAGAAAATGGATGGATCGATGGATAAATGGACGGATGGATGGATGGATAAATGGATAAATGGATAAATGGAAAGATAAATGGATGGATAAATGGATGACTGGTTTGATTGATGAATGGATGGATGGATGGATGGATGGATAGAAAAATGGATGGATGGGTGGATAAATGGATGGATTGATGGATAAATGGATGGATGGATGGTTGATGGATAAATGGATGACTGGTTGGATGGATGGATGGATAAATGGATGTATTGGGTGGATAAATGGATGGATGGATGGATGGATGGGTGGACAAATGGATGGATGGATGGATGGGTGGATAAATGGATGGATGGATGGATGGATTGGGTGGATGGATGGATAAATGGATGGTGGATGGATGAATGGATGGATAGATGGATAGGTGGACAAATGGATGGATGGATGGATGGATACATGGATGGTTGGGTGGATGGATGGATGGATGGATCAATGGATGGTTGGGTGGATAAATGGATAAATGGATAAATGGATGACTGGCTGGATTGATGGATGGATAAATGGGTAAATGTATAAATGGATGGATTGGGAAATGGGGATTGGGTGGATGGATAAATGGATGGATGAATATTTACATGTACCTGTTTTTTATTACCCGAAATGGCTGATTACATTTTCATTTCTGTGAGATTGATGCACGTTGTGTAATGTCTAGATTTTTTTAATGCCAAATCAAAGCACTCTTGAAGAACAGAAAATAAAATTTTAAACGTTTATTTTTTCCATTTTTTTGACGAATTTTATTCGAATATCGTCCCAAAAATTGAACAGCCTGTTTATAACCGTCTATACTATCGGAGAATGCGAGAAAAAAAATCGTTTTTTTTCCCCACTGCGATCCGTTAATTATCCTCATTATTTTTTGTTAATTTTTCGTCTGCTTCGAAAGTGATCGAAAGACTTTTCAGTTTTGTTTTTCTTGCTTTTATATCGACTAATCGTTTGTTTGTCGCTCAAGTGAAATGCTGTACAACAAGAGCATGGAGGAGTCCTTGGAGGAAGGAACGTCCGAGCAGCAGTGTTATTCCATAACGCTGGGTGTGGGGCCTCTGTGGTGGTCCTGATGCGCCCCATGCCGCATTGTCTGTATCCGCAGTCAACGCAGAGAGCCGCGGCGTGGGGATTAAGCAGAGTCAGCTCTCTGTGAGCTCACACATTGTACAGGTGACGAAGAAACTTTGCGATGGACTTGAATCCAAGGAGCAGAAATAATTATAAAAAAATAAAAAAAAAATAAAAACAAGAAAAATGGATGAAAATAATTAATAATCGAACTTGCGCAGGAGGATGAATTGTTAAAAGCCGTAAGAAGCAACGAGTCGCTACGTTTACTTTTCACGCTACATTTGACCGAGAGCACGTCCGTAGAATGGGAAACGTTGATATGGCGCGGCACACTCTACATACGGGTGCCCAGCTGCCTATTGCCCGAGGGATCGAAGGAGGGATTCATATCGCTCCTTGAATACGCAGAGGAGACTCTGCAATGCAACAACATCGTCATTTGCCTCAGGAAGGATCGTACCGATCGAGGTTCGCTGACAATAAAAAAAAAGACATCATTTTTCTCCTACCGGAAACACAATTTTTCACCCTCTTCCTTGACCGGAAGTTCGATAGATAAGACGATTTAGCTCGAACCGGAAGTACGTTTTTACTCGTTGGGAGAAAACAATATTTTTGTTTTTCACAGCCATGCTCGTACGTACCTTCATGTTCCTGGGATTCTCGATCCTGCCGCCGAATCACGCCCTCGTACCACCGAGCTGCGATTCAGGCAATATCTACATGCTCTACGCCGTTGAGTAATTGCTCAACTGTGCGAGGTCGCCCTCTCGGGACTCACAGCAACAGGTACGGATATTTCATTTTTCTTTTTTTTTTCGCAAGCCCCGCTGATCTCTGGATTCGTTTATTATTTTCGACTGATTTTTCTATACATATGAGGTATTCCACGCCATTTCATCTAGCCCGTGACCACGACCGTTTCTTATTTTCCTGGCTTTTTTGTTGTAAAATCGTAAACCTTTACCTTTATGAAATATTGAGTGTATACACTAAAATGTCGTAGTGTAAACCTACCTAGGTGAACCTGCACTCAATGTATACATCGAGTGTCTGTGGTGTGAACCCCACTGTTTGATCTCGCGACATTTATTGCGACGTCTCGCTAGGTGTCGCGCCGAGCGCCGTGTGAACAGGTTGTGTCGGAGTGTCTGCCGCAGTCTCCAAGTTTTCGAACCGGCGCAAAATTATCCAGACACTCGCCACCCGCGTTAAATCAAAATGGGGGTGGGGATCCAAATATCGAAAGACCATATATAGATCGACAAATATTTCGAAACGACAGAATTATGAACTCTCAAAATAACGAAGGTTTAATTATTCGAAATGTTATGTTTCGATCGAAGAAAAAATCGAATGACTATAGAGCAAAGCATCATTTATTCGAGAGCTCATTTATCTGAAAACGTATATTCAGATCGTCTGCAATTTGAGACATACAAATAAAGATTGGAACAATCTATAACATCCATATCTCCGAAACAGAAAAAAGCGAGTATCTAATATTCGTAATACCGCCTATAGCGAAAAGCAATATATCGAGACGCAAAATATCGATGGTCCGAAATGGCGAATGCCAAAATGGCGAACATGGTATGGATGTCGTCCCGGCCGACCGCTAACGCTATCTGCCTCGATCACAAGTTTTCGCCATCCGGGCCATTCGACATTTTGACCCTTCGCTATTTTAACCACTCGACTTTTTAGCCGCTCGATTTAATGCGTTCTGTTTTTTGACCCGTCGCTATATTTACAATTCGAAGATTCGTCTTCTCGAATTATTTGGTGTTATTTATATAAGCAATTCGATATTATGTCTCTCAATATTTTTTAAATCGGTTTTTGTTTTTTCGCTATATTTAAACTTCGAGATATTCGTATTCGAAATTTTTATTTACGACTATATAAGCCCTCCGAACATTGATCTATCTATATTCAAACATTCGACATTTTTTAATTCGATATTTCAACCCATCCGAATATTGATGCATCGATATTTCGACTCCCACCCCAAAATGGTCATTGCGTGGAGCAAGGAGAGCATTAAAAATTTGATACCTCTTGTGGTAGGACTGCCTGAACTTTGGCAAATATGTTGTGCTGATTATAAAAATAGAGTAAAAAAAACAGGCAGCGCTTCAATGCTTAGCGGAACAGTTTGGCGCAATATCGGCTAAAGTCGGCGGAAAAAATCATAATTTAAGAACACAGCTTAAGGGGCTATACCAGTGTGAACGCTGGAAATTTGGGTAATTAGCAGGATTTTTGTTGGAAGACAAAGTACTCAATTAAATGTTTTGGAAAATTAAAAATATATTTGGCCTATATTACATAATTTTTTCATTGAAAAATATTGAGATTCAAGCGACTTATGCGCTGCCTTCGCAGGCCAAAAAAAAAGTTCCTCCACTGCTGACATGATTCCGGCTGATTGAGTAGCTGAAAGCGAAAAAGGAAAAAAAATGTCGTTAAACTGGAAGGTATTTCCTGTACATTGATGTAGGATTTTTGAAAAATATCAAACTCTAACAAAATGGCGTAAGTTATGAAAAAAGTCTGTTTTCTTGCCTATAAAATGGTCGTTTTTTTCAATGCCAAATTGTCAATTTTCATCCAATCAAAAATATCCTACGTCGTTGTAGAGTAAATATATTCAAGAGTACTCAGTTCAAATTTCAAGTCAATCGGATCTTTTTGAGTTACAATGTCAGCAAATTTGAAAAATCTCATTTCGAGAAAAATGCGTTTAAAGATTTAACTATCGATTTTTTGCAAGATAAAATGATATTGATATATATAATATAAATGATAATGATATTCTTGAAAGAATAAATTGTCGAAAAAGAAAAAAATCGATTTTTCTAAGTGTCACACTGGCCCCTTAATAACAGCGCACAAAATCACGGCTGTCGCCGCGCGGCGTTTCTCCATGGCGTGCGAGCGGGTACTGCAGACGTGTCAGTAGTTTTGTGTGTGAACATCTGAGACATTTGTGTAGCGACATCACAGTACAGGCACTTTCTGAGACACCGAAACCGTCTTATGTGTGAACAGAACGGACATTAGTGTCAGACATTTGTGTCGCAATAAGTGTCGTAGTCTATGCAGACCTTAACGTTTTCAAAATTGACACTCTTCGAAAGTCGACATTTTTTTGCAAAGTTACGACTTCCGAAAAACAAGAGATAGAAATCTAAAAATTTGTGCGGATGTTCCTTTCATGGGCTGCAATTTTACAAAAAAACAAATCAGGGAAATGAAAAATGGTCGAGGTCACGGGCTAGGTGTAATGGCGTGGAATGTCTCATATGTTACAGTTGATACCCGTTTTAACGGGTTACCCCCACTTGTAGCGCAAAACAAGGCCTTTTTCATGAATTTTTTTAAAGAAAACTACAAAACTTTTCTAATCGATCAATATACCATCTTAAAGAACACATCTTGAAGAACTTTCAGTAATTTTTTTATTGAAAAATATTACACTGCTTAGTGGCAAATGGCCGTCAATGAAATAATGTTTTTATATACACGGTTCGCGGTGACCAACATTGCGGCGAAGTGGATCATCTGAAAAAAAAAAATGCGGATGGATTTAGTCAAATATAAGTATAAACTAGTCTTTAATCGAAGGATTTTAAAAAATATTCATTTTTCACAAAATGGCGGACAGTCAAAGTTAGTGGTTCGATTTTAACGAAAAAAACGGCTGTTTTTTGGCTATAAAACGGCCATTTTTTTTCGAAAAAAAAAATCGAACGATTAAAGACTACATTTTAATGTATTAAATAAGCCTGCAAAATTTCAAGAAGATCGGTTCATTAGTGTTCGAGTAATCTTGGTCACCGACTTCAGAAATGCCATTTTGAGAAAAACGCGTTTAAAGTTTCAATTAGCCGGTCGTTTACACAACGGATTCTTCTCTTTCAACGCTCATATCTCAGTCAATTTTGTTCGGATCGACTTGAAATTTTCAGGACATATTCTCAGATACTTATACTTAAAAGAAATGCAATAAAAAAATAATCGATTTTTTCAAAATCGCAAGTGGGGGTAACCCCTTAAACACGTTTTCTCCATTAGAAACTAGTTCTTATTGTGAACGCCTTCTTTACAATTAGTTTTTCCTAGAAAAAAGCTAAAATTTACTGATTAAGGAGAGGGTAGGGGTTTCAGCGTGAAAAAAAAAACACTTTTTTGCGATTTTTTTTTATCTATATGGATAGAGTAAATTTATTGAAACCTTTTGTACATTGTTAAGTGTCATTTCAAGAACATACCGTGAAATTTGTACGCGAAAATATCCACAAACAAGCCCGGTGACAAAGCTTTTCCAAGAACGCCTTTGGAAAAACACTATTTGCGGTGTTCACTGTATCTCAGCTAGAAATTATCTGAAATCAAGTACCGTTAAAATTTAGTCAAAGTATCATCAAATCCTCCCCCCCAACGGTCTCTGATAATTTTTTTTTCACTTCTAAATTTTTGGTGGTCATGTAAAGTGAAAAATGCTATTTTTCACGAAAAATCCTGCCATTTTGGGGGTGGAAAACTCCCTCAATGTGAAAAAAATCTCAAACTAACCGTTGGGGGGGAGGAGGTATTTTATATGTAGAAAGTGTGTACCAAGTTTGAAATAAATCGGTCATGTAGTTTTTAAACGGCAGTGAACACGGACTTTGAAAAAAAAGTGGTTTCGGGAAAACCGCGGCACCGGCTTGTTTGTGGATATTTTCGCGTACTAATTTCACGGAATGTTCTTGAAATGACATTTAATCGCAAAAAAGTGTTTTTTTTCACGCTGAAACCCCTACCCTCCCCTTAAGGCCTTAGACGACTCTAGAAGCCGAAAACACGGGCTTTTAGGGGATTTATTTTTCAGCAAAACTACAAAATAAATCAAGATTACAATAAAGGGTGTTTTTTCATACATATCAGTGACTGTGTACAATAATTTTTTTGAAGCGATTCATTTCAAAATGGCGGCTGTGCAGCGTTTATCTCAAAAATGCATTTTTTAAGTTTGACGGAAAGATAACTCGGGCAATTTTCAATCGATTCACTTGAAATGTTGAATATATCTTGAAAAATACATTGTCGATGGAAGTACATAGGATTTTTTTTTATATCGCATAGTTCATTTGTTATTAACGATTTTTACGGCAAATTTTTGGAAAGTGAAACATTTGCCTACAAAATCGTCAGATAATTGTTAATAACAAATAAACTATGCAATATAAAAAAAATCCTACGTACTTCCATAGACAATGTATTTTTCAAGACATATTCTACATTTCAATCGAATCGGTTGAAAATTGTCCAAGTTATGGTTCCGGCCAACTTAAAAAATGCAGTTTTGAGAAAAACGCTGCACAGCCGCCATTTTGAAATTTATCGCTTTAAATAAATTATCGTATACAGTCACTGATATGTATGATAAACACCCTTTTTTGTAATCTAGTTTTATTTTGTAGTTTTTCTGGAAAAAAAAAACCAAAAAGCCTTTTTTCGGCCTCTAGAACGTTAGATACATCAATTTATTAATCAGTAAATTCATGTTTATTCATTTAATTTATTTTCTTATGTAATTTCATTTATTTACTTAGGTAAATAAATTAACTTAATTTAAAAAAAATTAATTTGACCAACAAATTTGAGTAATACATTAATTTGGATGTTAAAACTCGTCTTAGTTAGTAAAAACTCGTTCTAAGTAAATTAATCCGTTAAGGCTGTTTCCGAATGAGTTCAAAGTTTGGGTTTGTTTGCGATACCACGTTCAATTGTTCATTATTTCGCAGAAATATTCTTTATACTTAAAAAATGTGGGCATTCGTACACGTGCAAGTTCCAAATTATCCAATGACCACGTTCAATGACTGGATCCAATAATTGAATAATATAGTCCAATATATCAGTAATAATACGGCTCCGTGAAGTGCCGTTTCAATGAAGAAACAAAATGTTAAGTCATAATTTCAAGTTCGGTAACTTGGCTTGAAAATTTTCCGCTGTATTGACATGTATTTTTGCTTCTTCGTAGACGAAAATCAGCGAATCATTGAGGGATCGTCACAGTGTAACAGGTCGAAAAATCTCTGATTTTCGCCTTTTGTTTTTTTCGATGATTGAAATACGCTTATCAGTGTGATTTTTTAATGTCGAATCGAAGCACTTATGAAGAACAGTAAATACATTTTTAAACGTTTATGTTTTTTTTTGCATTTTTCAACGGTTGAAAATGTCTTCGAAAAAAAAAAACGAGTCCTCACGGTGTAAACGATTGTGGCCGTAAATATTACCTGAGACAAAATTTGTAAGAAGATTATTAATCAGTATAAAAGCCGCTATCGTGCTATGGAGGTTTTTTAAAAATCAAAATTGACAAAATGGCGGCGGTTTGAATAAAAAAAAAGGTATCGAATTAGCGGGCCGAGATGAAATTCCGAATTTTAATATTCCGAAATGGAAGATCGGGCCGCGTTGAAATTCCGAACTGAATTATCAAAACGCTCAAAACTTCGAGAGATTTTTACACGAAAGACCAAAACTCCGAAAATCTTAACACCGTCAAAATATATCGGCTATGGAGTTTTAAGTTTCAAAATTTTCAATAAATCGACGAATTATTTCACGAATTGTTATTTATTAAGGGCTTAGGCTACAGTAACGGGTATAAAATCATGTGCGAATTTAACAATTTTTTTTTCGTCTGAAAAAGTGATTCACTCGTAAAATTAATTACACATCTATTTAGTATGAATACCAAGCTGTTAGGAAATATATATATACAGTGGAACCTCTCATAGCGTACACTCTCATAGCGTACGAGGGCGGAGCTTCGGGACGCAGTAGGTTGGTTGGAGGGGGATTGATCAGGGCCATCGCACATACACTTCAGAAGGGCGCTTAAGAGGGGTGACCGTAATTTTTTTTAAACGTGTTTTGGGAGATGTTTCATTTGCGCTTCAATGTTGTAAAATTTTTCATATTAAAAAACATTTTATTTTGTCAATAAAATTTATTATAAAATAATACCATTTTATATGCACAAGGCGTATTAAAAGCAACTATTTCGTTAAAAATAATACTCTTTAAACACATGTTTTCTTTTTCTTAATGTAAATAAGGCTTTGATGCAGCGGAGCGATTTTTTTTAAACAATGTTGAAAATAATCATTTCAAGGTTAAAATTTCGTTGTAAACAAGAAGGTTTTTTCGAGGTTATGTCTACCTGAACTATTAGTATTTTCGTATTAATAACACAAATCGCGTATCAGCCAAAATGTTTACAGCGAATCATTGATTTTTATTATATGTAAATAATTACTTACTTTTTATATATACGATATCCACGATGTTATACGATGTTGTCGCGGTTTTGTTTACAAAATCTCATACCGGCACGAGCGAACACGGGGTCTGCAGTCACGGCACTGCACGAGTGTCAAGGAAGGGGAATGGTGGGGCTAGCAGTCGATCGACTACAGCCGGTTCTGGCTCGCGATTGGTACTTCAGATAGCGTACATTGTCTCCCTATTACGTACGCTATGAGAGGTTCCACTGTATATATATTTTCGATGTACAAAATGGCCGACTACTAATATTTTCCTTTATCTTTTTTTTACGCGCTCCGCGGCGTGACATTTAGCATCCACATTTTTTTACCTAGAACAAAAAGTAAAAATTCTCGCCAATCTACATTAGAATACCTAGAGAAGTACGTACGGAATTTAAAAAATATCGTTTTATTCAAAAGTTGTAGGTATTTGAACTTGAGAAATGAATTTTCAGTGAAAACTGCTTTTAACTGCTCGTTATAACTGCTCATAAACTGCTCGTAAAATGAAAAGTTTTCGATTAATCAGAAATTCCGTACGTACTTCTCTGCGAAATGCAATTAGGAACGTACCTTTTAAAGGCCATAGTCGGGTAAGTAGGGAAAAATTGCCCCCGAATTTTCTCCAGCGAAATTAGGAGCATGTTCTAAGGTATAAAAAAAAAAAATTCTGAAAATTTCATCCCCGTCAACGCAATGGTTTTGGAAAAATAATTTTTTTTAAAATAAAAAAAAAACAATAAAAATTCCGGAAACGCTTCAGTGGATCGATTCGATTTTTTTGTTGGTACTTGTTACGATCAAACGTGTTAAGAAATAAAATAATAGAACATCTCGCGAAAGATTAAGGTTTAAAAAAAAATAATGTTCCTTGTTTTATTTTTTTTTTTACTATAATCCACTTGGGGTAAAATAACGAAATTTTTTTCATATAATCTTTGGGCATCTTATTAGATTATATAATTTTTTCAAAATGATCGGTTTGGTACGCCACAGTGAAAAAAAAAGAAACAGACTTTATTGATATATTTTACTTATATAGATATATAACTAAAATATATCAATAAAGCGTGTTTCTTTTTTTTCACTGTGGCGTACCAAGCCGATCATTTAGTCACATATCAGACTTTATTGATATATTTTAGTTATATATCTATATAACTAAAATATATCAATAAAGCGTGTTTCTTTTTTTTTCACTGTGGCCTACCAAACCGATCATTTTGAGAATATTATATAATCTAACAAGGTGCCCAAAGATTATATGAAAAAATTTTCGCTATTGTAACCCAAGTGGATTATAGTAAAAAATAATAAAACAAGGAACATTTTTTTTTCAAACCTTAAGGCAGGATTCTACTTTGAAACCATGAAAAAAACACTATTTTCGTGAATTTTTTCTGAGAATACTATTAAAGATATCGATATGGGGTTTAAACTGTTCGATAAATACACTCTTTAAGTACATAAAAAAAAAAATTTAATGTATTTTATTCATTTTTTGTACACGTAAAATATGTTTAAAGCCAACGCCTCGAAAAGCAGGTACCGTTGCCGTGGTCGTGAAATCTTCCCGACGGATGGTCTGAAACAAAAAAATCAAATAGTTTCATGTTCAGTATGTCTTCAGGAACCGACCTTACTAGAATATTTTATATACGTGCAAAATTAACAAAATGGCGGCTAAAATACGAAAAAAAATGCGTTTTTTGGGTCTTTTTTTGCAATAAAAAAATAGTTCTAATCAAAATTTTAAGTTGATTGTAGTTAGGTCGGTTGGTACACACATATAGAATATGTGTTCCAAATTTCATAAGGATCGGTTCAGTACTTTTTGAGTTATCACGACCACGGTACTTGAAAATGTCGTTTCGAGAAAAACGCGTTTAAAGTTTTGGTGAGTGATAAATCGTAGAAAAAATTATCTTACCCTCAATCAGCGATGCCTGGGCCATATAATATGCCTTCGACGTGTTCCAGGTGGGTGTTTTCATCCAATTTCGAACTTTCAAAGTTTCAAAGTAGAATCCTGCCTTAATATTTCGCAAGATGTTCTATAATTTTATTTCGTAACACGTTTGATCGGAACAAGTACCAGAAAAAATCAATTCGATCCACTGTACCGTTTCCGGATTTTTTTTGTTGATATTTAAAAAAAATTCATTTTTCTAAAACCATTGCGAAAATTTGTTTTTTTTTATACCTCAGAATATACTCCAAATTTCGCTGAAGAAAATGCGGGGGCAATTTTTCCCTACTAACCCGGCTATGGCCTTTGAAGTAAATCGAGTGAAATTTGTTGGTTATTCGTCACGCCAATTGGAAAAAAGCTGTTTCGAGAAGTTTCGAGTAGTCGGTCATTTTGAACATCGAAAACAAAAAAATTCCAACAGCTCGATATTCATACCAAATAGATGCGTAATTAATTTTACGAGTGAATCACTTTTTCATACGAAAAAAAGGTTCAATTCGCACATGATTTTATACCCGTTACACTGTGGCCTAAGGTCTTGAAGCTTCGAGTGCAGATTTTTCATATAAATTATCTACTTACGATCAACCGACGACGCCAGATGCGTGTTTATAACCGTCTGTACTATCGAATAACGCAAAAAATCGATTTCTCGAAAATTTCACACTGTAACGATCCCTTATTCAGATTCGTGAAAGCAGAATACCTCAATGGAGGTAGACCATTCGTATCCTGTCACTCTCCATTTATATATACAACTTTCTATCTCTCCGGTTTTTCAGATTTTCCATCGTCGACACCAGCCCCACGCAGCCCCGAAGTCCCAACGAAAAAAAAAAAAAAAAACACCGGATCAGGACCCAAAAAGGAAGAAACGCAAAACGAGAAAAGAAAAAAAGCGTCCTTTTCGTTCGTTTTTCATATTTTTTTCGTTTTGCTGCACGCGCCTTAAGCTGCGGTTTTCATAACGCGACTTTTATTTGTGAAAACTGCCAAGCAGCAATTTTCCTTCGTTTCATCGACACTTTTTAAGCCGCCATCTCCGCCTCGAATCATAGCCGAAAGGCCAAAGAAAAAAATGATAATATCGAGCAAAAAGGGAAGGAGAAACGCGCTTTTTTTGGCCGAGGTGCCAAAAACTGAAAATTTCCGTTCGACGTAACGTCCATCCCCCAGCCCCCCCCCTTCCGCCTTCCGAGAGGCGATCGCGTTGACAAGAACACATAGTCGAGTAAAGTAGGGCTCGTTACAATGCTTCAAAGAAAGACGACAGACGGCTAATAACGATTTATTCTCTTGTACGATGTGTCAATGACACTCCTTAATCTCTACAAGAGTCGAACGTGCTTTTTAATTCCAAAAACCCCTCCCCCTCACGTAAATATTCGCGTATACATTTATTAACAAGTCTCCGGCTGACCAAATAACACAATAAAAAGAACAAAAAAAAACCTAACAAGAAATCGCACCTGCCCCGAAAGCTAATTTTCACGTGTATTCCATAAATTGAGTATTATTCTTCTGACCGATCTAACGAAATAACGTCTCTTAATAATTTTTTTCATTTGTATAGTCGCATTTTTTCTCACTTCCGCGAAAAGCGAATTTTCGTTTTTGCTTTTTTTTTTCCGGTATCTAGGTCGTTGCTTCGCTATACTATATCGCACTTTCAATATTATACATATATTTCTAGCAATGTCGTTAATTTCGCAATTTAGACTTACGAGACGAAAAATAAATAAAACGGTGAGGTTTAATGCCCGATTGATCGGCCCCCCTGGAGAATTATTGGAAATATAAATCGCGACTCTGCGTTAATTGCGTATGATACAGCAAAATAAAGAATAATAAAAATATATTGAAAAAAAAAAAAATGTAAGAAAATGTCGAAAAAAAAACAAAAAAAAAATCGTAGTACGTCACGAGATACGAAGTTACGCAGAAACACGTAATACACACACACAATACACATTACGTAGAATTATCATTAGTAATTAAGCGAACAATCCGACCGACCACTTCGGTGTATCAGTTAATTATGAACGACATTCATAAAGAAATGAAAAGTCAACAAGTAAAAAAAAAAATGAATTCGAGATAACTCCGTATTTTCTCGCAAAGCGGAAGAACCCGTGCCTTACCGGAAGTATCCGAAGAAGCCACGCAAAACGAGAGGAAAATCAGCGAAAAAAAAGATAACACACCGATCATTTTGAACGCTACATTTATTATTTTTTTCTCCGTAATAAAGACGTGATTGCTAGATTAAAAAAAAAAAATACAAGAAAATTCATCGTTGCGTTCCGGAACGGGAAAAATTCGCGGGACTTTGTGGACAGAAGGGGGATGGGGGAAGGGATTGGCTGCAGCAACAAGGAAAAGAAACAACGGATGCGTTTTCTTTTCCAAACGATCGTGTACACTTTCCAGTTGTCGTCGTCGCACCACTTGGCTTTTTCTTTTTACTCTTTTGTTTTTTTCTCTTGCGCACACCGTAATAATGTGAAATGATGCACGATTTGCCGTTTCCAGCGCCGGAAATGTCTTTTCTTTCCGGTTTCTTGTTTCCATTTGTTTTATTGTTATTCTTCGTCGTAGGAAAATTCTAACGCACTCTTTGTTATGTGCTCTTGGGCACGAGGCCCAGGCTGTCGAGCATCCCGGACTGTTGCTCCTCGCTCGGATATGCCGAACCTCGCTCGCACTTTATTAGATGAGCAGCTGAAACGGAAAGATTACGTGAAAACAACAAAAAAAATCTTTTAAATTATTGGGTTAACATTCTCTTGACACCGAATTGGAATCATTTTTCGTTCTTTCTAATTAAGGGACAACACCACTGTGACGGCTTCAAAAAATCGATTTTTTGAAAACCATCTAGAAAAATCTAAAATACATTTAAGATTAAGTTGGACCCAGGTCGAAAAAATAATTGTTTTCGGAGATATTGAATATTTTGTGGAGCGGTCGCAAGCGGTAATATTTCCGAATATCGCCATAAGCCGCTTCTTCCTGAGGAAGTATTGGGGGGCAATTACGCCAGACTTCGAAAATTTGAGCAGAGACGATTTGCTGCAGCGTTGTTTGGGCGGCTTCACGCAAAACAACAACGAAAGCTACAACAAATCAGTTTGGGCAATAGCCCCCAAGTGTCAGTCCGGGAGCAAAAAAATCGTCGATATTGCAGCTGGTATCGCGGTATTATTATTCAATGATGGCCTGAGAAGCCTCATGAAAGTTTTGGAGACGTTGGGGATAACTATCGGCCCAAATTGTTTCAATTTTTGCGTTGAAACCGACGCAGCGCGGATCGAGCTGGCGGAGCGCTCGCTCACAGACGCTGCAAAAGAGGCAAGAAGAGCCTCTACAAGTTCGAGAAAAGATGCTAGGGACAATGATTTGCTTCTTGAAGGCCAGCTATATGGTGCCGGCATCGCTGATTAAAGGTAAACATTTTTTTTTCCAATTTATCGCATAAATTAACAAACCTAAAACTTTGAACGCGTTTTTCTCAAAACCACTTTTTTGAGTGCGGCACGCAGCGGAACTCGAGCAATTTTTATCCGATCGACTTTAAATTTGGACTGCATCAATAAAACTAGATTATCTAAAGAAGTACATAGGATTTTTTCGATATCTCAATAATAAAAAAAGTTATAGCCTATTTTCGACGAGATATTTTGCTCGAAAATCGTCCTTTAATTTCAAAAGCGTGCCTATTTTTTTTAAATCAATATTTTTTCAAATCCCTATGTACTTCTCTTCGAAATATCATATTATTAACGAAAACACTCGGTATTTTTTTTCAGATCGACTTTGAAGAGAGTTCTGCTGCGTGCCGCGAACCACTGCAGAGGCAACAGTACCTGACGCGGGAGCTTCCCCAGCGTCACCATGGGGCGTGAAAAATTTGAAATTTTTTTTTTATGTATCTTCAATAAACAACGAACAAAACAAAAAAATTCTTTCGAATATCTCTTTTTTCCCACAAAAAAAAAAAATTCTTGATAAATGGCAAAAAAACAGGGGGTCACAGTGGTGTTGTCCCTTAAGGGAGACTTTGTCCCGGATTGAGCAGCGGGAGATTTTAGCGGCTGAACATGAGCAGCTAGAAGAAGAGGAGGGATGCCTATGGACCAGGCATTGCCGATTAGCGGTAATTATAAACACATTTGTCCGAACACATTACAAAACTTTAAACGCGTTTTTCTCGAAAACACGTTTTTAAAAATGGCTGACATTCTCCTGACCGCTGTAATTAACATATCGACCTGAAATTTGGAGAGCATACTCAGAAAATGTCTTCGCGGAATGACGGATCGTTTTTTTCGATAGATACATTTTTGCATTTATTTATCTTTTTATGCGAAAAAAAAACGCGAAAATTCGATTTTTTTTCAATTGCCGCCATTTTCCGAAATTTGTACTAAACGAGAAACCCATCCGGCATTCCATGACCAAAGGGTCACAGATTGATAATATGTTTTGAATTTGTGTTTCGGATCAACAAAGAGGGGGCAGTGATGTCAACCATTTACCTCCCGCGATTTGAGGACCTGAGCTGCAATGGCCGACATTTTGGTTTTTAAAAAAAAAAAAAATTTTTTTTAACGTTCTGTATATCATGAATAATAGCAAGAAAAAAACTGCACTCAAAAAGCTTTACTCGTTTCCTTTAAAAAAAATAAAATGTAAACAACTGAAATATGGCACTCCAAGGACAAAGTCTCCCTTAATGCTGGAATCGTGGCGGAACATACATTTATAACGATAAAAACATCGATATCTTTTTTCTCTAAACGGTAAAACCGAAAATATGATTTAAAAAATCGATATCTTTTTTCTCTAAGCGGTAGAAACGGAATATATGAGGCATTCCACGCCATTTCGCCTCGCGCGTGAACCCGATCTTTTTTTATTTTCGTTGCCAAATTGTACCACACGAAAGGAATATCCACACCAATTTTTATCTCTTCTCTTTTAGGCGTTACGATTTTCTAAAAAATGTCGATTTTGGAAGTTTTGGTAACGGTTAAACGCTGATAACTCCTGAACTAATCATGATATCGACAAATCGAAATGATTTTTTATGCCAAATCATGTTGCTTTTGTCGTTAAAGTCAGCACGAATTAAAAATAAAACGTTCCAGGCCTGTCAAAGCCGAATTGGAAATTACAAAATCATTAATAGCATTATTGGGGATTGCAATGATAAAAAAAACTTGTCAAAATATATGATTAATTCGAAAAAAAGAAGGAAATGTAGGTAGACGATGAGACTAGTTTCAAAAATCGTAGAACGGGTTACTCTATTTTAGAGAATTTTCGAAAAAAAAACTTTAAACGTTAGAGCCCGTCACCGCTCGGATATTCGGAGCGCGCGTAAAATTGAAACGCGAATCAAATTTTTCAATACGGCACGCAGCATAACTCCAACAATTTTCATTCTATTCACTCAAAATTTTGAGCACATCTTTGAAATAACGTTCCGAAGAGAAATACGTGAGGAATTTTTCATAAGTTAATTATAACATTATTTCTTAACGAATGATAGTGCTTTTTTTCGTCGAAAATTGAGGTTTTACTTTAAACACTTGCCAATTACACAAAAATGAATATTTTCACAATTCTTTACTTTTTTCACAAGTTATGAAAAAAAAGTGTCCACATTTGAATTTGCGTCAGTTATACTGCGTGCCGCAGAGCGTCTCAAATTCAACTTCCCTTGCGAGAATGACTCCAGCGTCGCCATCTTGTATATTTGTTTTTGATCACTCGAAGATATGACATAAGATCCTTGAATATTATCGTCTTACACGTCCTTCCGAAAAAAAAATCGATTAATTTTGACGTTTACAGTGGTGTAAGTCCTTAACCCTTTGAAGCATACATTTTTCTTTACGTGCAATTGGCTTGAAATTTTGTACTCGGGGGTTTTCGGCCTCGCCGATTACGAATCTGCACTCAAAATTCGGGAATTCAAGATGGCGGGTCGAATATAGCGGACCATAAATGCAAAACGTTGTTTGATGATAGCGAAAGTTGGTACTCGGGGATTTTCGGGGTCACTGATTACGAATCTGCACTCAAAATCTGAGAATTCATGATGGCGGACCATAAATGCGAAACGGTCTTTGATGATAGCGAAAATTGGTACTCGGGGGTTTTTGGGGTCGCTGATTACGAATCTGCACTCAAAATTCGGGAATTCAAGATGGCGGACCATAAATGCAAAATGTCGTTTGATGATAGCGAAAGTTGGTACTCGGGGGTTTTCGAGGTCACTGATTACAAATCTGCACTCAAAATGCGAGAATTCAAGGTGGCGGACGATAAATGGAAAAAGTTGTCTGATGATAGCGAAATTTGGTAGTCGGGGGTTTTCGGGGTCGAGGACGAATCTGCACTAAAAATTCGGGAATTCAAGATGGCGGACCATAAATGCAAAACGTCGTTTGATGATAACGAAAGTTGGTACTCGGGGGTTTTCGAGGTCGCTGATTACGAATCTGCACTCAAAATTCGGGAATTGAAGATGGCGGACCATAAATGCAAAACGTCGTTTGATGATAACGAAAGTTGGTACTCGGGGGTTTTCGAGGTCACTGATTACAAATCTGCACTCAAAATTCGAGAATTCAAGATGGCGGACGATAAATGGAAAAAGTTGTCTGATGATAGCGAAATTTGGTAGTCGGGGGTTTTCGGGGTCGAGGGTTACAAATCTGCACTAAAAATTCGACAATTCGAGATGGAGGACTATAAATGCAAAACCTTGCTTGATGATGGCAAAAGTTGGTACTCGGGGGGTTATAGGGGTCACTGGTCACAAATCTGAACTCAAAAGGCGAGACTTCAAGATGGCGGACTATAAATGCAAAACGTCGTTCGATGATGGCAAATGTTGGTACTCGGGGGTTTTCGGGGTCGCTGATTACGAATCTGCACTCAAAATTAGAGAATTCAATATGGCGGACTATAAATGCAAAACGTCGTTTGATGATAGCGAAAGTTGGTACTCCGGTGTTTTCGGGGTCGCTGATTACGCATCTACACTAAAAATTCGGGAATTCAAGATGGCGGATGCAATATGGCGGACCATAAATGCAAAACGTTGTTTGATGATGGCGAAAGTTGGTACTCGAGGGTTTTCGGGGTCGCTGATTACGAATCTGCACTCAAAATTCGGGAATTCACGACGGCGGATGCAATATGGCGGACCATAAATGCAAAACGTCGTTTGATGATAGCGAAAGTTGGTACTTGGAGGTTTTCGGGGTCACTGATTACAAATCTGTACTCAAAATTCGAGAATTCAAAATGGCGGACCATAAATGCAAAGCGTTGTTTGATGATAGCGACAGTTGGTACTCGGGGGTTTTCGGGGTCACTGATTACGAATCTGCACTCAAAATTCGAGAATTCAAGATGGCGGACTATAAATGCAAAACGTCGTTCGATGATAGCGAATGTTGGTACTCGGGGGTTTTCGGGGTCGCTGATTACGTATCTGCACTCAAAATTCAAGAATTCATTATGGCGGACCATAAATGCAAAACGTTGTTTGATAATAGCGAAAATTGGTAGTCGGGGGTTTTGGGGGTCGCTGTTACATGAAATAAGCTCCCCAAAAAAAGATCATCAAATTGGGAAAAAATCCTATAGTTCTTGCCATTCACAGCCGCCATATTGGATCCGCAATCTTCAATTTGACAGTTTAGACTTCGGGTTCGTATTCGGTGGATCAAAAACCAAGTTTTTACTTATTTTTTGGTTATGGTTTACCTGCCAGATTAGTCGTAATCAGATTTATGATGTAAAAAGTTCGTTTTTTTTGCACTTTCGTTAATGATGACACCCTCAACGTGAAAAATAAAAATTAAATAGGTATGCTTTAGTAGTTATTGAAGTCCTAGGAACCTTGGAACGCATTTACAACCGCGATATTAAAATTTAAAAAAAAACACTTTTGAATCGTCAAAGTCTGATTTGAATTAGATGTAACACCAGTTGATACTATTATTTTAATAGTACAACAAGACGTCACGTCGTCATAATATTTATCATTATTATTGATGTGCCATTTGCCAAATACCGTACCCAACAAGTTGCCATCGTTTGTGGAGAATTCGCCGCACGAGCATCGCATCCTCTTCTCGAGCGGAATATTGATAAGAGGCGAGGGTACGACTAGGCTTGTCATTGGACGTTCGTTGTGAATTTGCCGTTGATGTTCCTTGAAGGCTCGCCAGCAGCAAGTCACGTAACGACACTGTTGACAACGCTGCTCTCCTCTGCGAGTAATGGCGAAACAAAAACAACATTCCCATTTCGAAAGTTCCACGATATTAAGCCAAAGGGTAGAGAAGAAAAACAAAAAGGTCTCGTACGGATAATGATCGGGTTCGTTGATGTCCTCCTCGCACTCCTGGCAGCCGAAATTGTCGTCGGCGACGATTACGGAAATCGGCCCGTCGTTCCATTTACTGAACTTCTCCTCTTCGGGCAACTCCGGTGGTGGGCTCTCGATCTCCATGCGCCTCGTGCTCACGAGCCTCTGTCGCGATATCATTATGCCGGTGCTCGTCTTCGGGAAAGGTGTCAACCCTGCGACATAAGGTGTCACCCCTGCGAGAAATTGCACAAATGCCAATCGTGTGAAATTAGTAATATGTTATATCGATAAATGTATGCTCGGAAGCACAATTTTTCTTCGAACAAGTTAGGAAAGGACGTGGCGGCTCTTTGGTCGAATTGAAAGAAAGAAAGAAAAAAATCGAAAATGAAACTTGCTCGATGAGTTGACACTTCGATGAAGCTCCTCGAGATGATTCTTGAGGGAACTTCTCTGATTGAACCACAGGCAGCACCTCGAACACTTGTTGCCGCGGCCCTGCTCCCGTCTTACGATGTGTCGTTGCATGTGCAAGAGATACGCGTGCACGTTGGACGAGCTCGCACGCCCGTCCACGATAAATTGTATCACCTGGCGAAACGTTCGATTATTTTTCATTTTATTACGACTGATTTTCATTATTTTGCTTTTATTCAATTTCAAATTTTATTTACTTTCAGTCAATTTTATTCAAGGGGGGAAATCACAGTAGCACACAAAAAAATAGGCATATTTTCGGGAATTAATTTTGGCTGAATAAAAGTATCAATCGAAAATCTGTAAAGTAGGTTTTATAGCAATACTAAAAAAGTACAAAATGTAATATTTTTCAATAAAAAATATTTAATAATGGCGGCTGCGCAGCATATGCCCCAAGGCGCCTTTTTTTGAGCTCGCCGAAGACATAACTCGAGCAAATGTTTATCGATCGACTTGAAATTTTGACAGTAGCTTCGAAACATCTTTCTCCACGGAGCTACGTAGGATTTTTTCGATATATTGATTTTTCGCAAAATGGTGCATGTTTGAAAATAAAGTTAAATTTTTAACAAAAAAAAGCCATAAAATCGTCGATAAAAAAAAAAGTAAGCCATATAAAATAAAAAATCCTACGTAGCTCCGTGGAGAAAGATGTTTCGAAGCTACTGTCAAAATGTCAAGTCGATCGGTAAAAAGTTGCTCGAGTTATGTCTTCGGCGAGCTCAAAAAAGACGTCTTGGGGCATATGCTGCGCAGCCGCCATTTTTAAATATTTTTTATTGAAAAAATTACATTTTGTACTTTTTTAGTATTGCTATAAAACCTACTTTACAGATTTTCGATTGATACTTTTATTCAGCCAAAATTAATTCCCGAAAATATGCCTATTTTTTTGTGTGCTACTGTGATTTCCCCCCTTAAGGAGAGATATACACCTAGACGGTCGAAAAAATCGATTTAGAAGCTACGAACATTCCGTCGACCTTAGAGCACCTACACTATCGGCCTGGTATCGATGATTCCATGTAAGTTGACAAATTTCATGATTTATTCATTCCCAAATTTTCAAACGCGTTTTTCTCAAAACCATGTTTTTCATATCGGTACCCAAAATTTCTCGAAAACCAATGAACCGATTGCCTTGAGGTTTTTTGTGATTATTCTATACACCATTATCTAGTACTTGTCGTAGGATTTTTTTTCCCGTTACTTAGTTTTTGTTTTATAGGCAAAATAATAACTAATTTTTTGACCAAAAATCACTATTTTCAAACGTCCGCCATTTTGTCATAAATCGATATTTTCAAAATCGGCTATGACAAGTACTAGATTATAGTATCTAATTTGATAATCTTTTTGGTTTTTCTTTTAGATGTTTTTTTGAAGAAACGCCAGTGGGTATCGTATACGCAGATTTTTTACGACGCTCCAAGGATCTTACAATATCCTTGTATATTTTTTATATCTTTAAATAAAAAAAATTAAACATATTTTTTAATGTATATACTTTTAGATAATTAAAATCCCAATCCGAAATTTCAAATAGTTTTCCTTGAAAGAATTCCCAAAAATGACCTTTTTTCCGGCTCCTAGGTGTATATCTCCCCTTAAGGGGCCAGTACACTTTGAAAATTTCAAAAAATCGAAAGCAAGCAAGCAACTTGAAGAAATCGACGATGATGAGCAATCAGAAGGGATTTTGTACGGTGCAGGAATTGCCGATTGAGTTTAGGTAAGAGTTTCTCATGGTATAAACTTCAAACACGTTTTTCTCGAAACAACGTTTTCAAAAGCTAGCTCCATCGTATCTCGAAAACTAATAAACCGATTCTCTTGAAATTTGAACCACATATTGTAAACATGATTCGCTACAAGATGACCCTCAATGGTTTTAAAATTTGGATTTTTACTCTTTTTTTTGCCAAAAACTGCGAAAAAAACGCGTTTTTAAAACTTTTTTCGTTTTTCATCTGCCATTTATTGATTTTTCGATAAAACTTTATATCCGATGGTCATTTTGTAGCTGGTGTCATACTGAAACTAATGGACTTTGATTTTTTTGTTTCAGACAAGCCGTTGCCGAGTTGTGATGGAGCTACCTAGCCCACCTATTTTTGAGGCGTTACGTTAAACCAGCCCCCTGGCGCCATCAGTCAAACATGGATCGCGTAAGGGGTTCGTGAGATTTTGCTCGACCCCCTCCCCCCTCCCCTAATCTCACGTGAGATTTTTCAAAATGCATACGTTCACGGAAAATAAATTGTAGTAAAAGTAACTGCGGTTATAGTACAAGTTACTCCACCATGTAAAATAGTAGGGTGACCCCCCCCCCCTTCGTGATAAAAAATACGGGATCACTAAAATTACTAGAATTACTAAAATTACGTGATATTTGCCGAAGCCCCCCACTCCCCCGCGTGAGATTGGGTGAGATTTCGCTCGACCCCCTCCCCCCCTAAATGCCTCACGTAATTAATGGACGCCCCCTAATGTCCGTCGTTCTTATTTTCAATCGCTGCTACGTTTGGCTCTAGTAGTCACCTGCTCGATAACTATATATATGCCCTATAACCTGTGAACCAGCCAAACCCACCAAACAATGGAGAAAATGTTTATTATAATCATTATTATAATATTATTATTTGAATCGTTCAAAATTATGTAACTAGATATGTATTTGTTTTTTGGCAGTTGGAGACCGGAAAGTAAGTGTATGCGTGGGTGTCCGTTTCTTAACAAGCATGAAAATTTAATGAAATAAAGCGATACGTATAAATATGAGGAAAAATATATTTAGTTCCCTCGAATAATTTTTCAATGATCAATTGTCCCTCAGCGTCGTTTGATAATTATAACCTACACACAATACAGAAGGTGTGACATGGTAAACAAAAATACACTTCACCGATCGCGAATTGACTTTTTAGCATTTAAAATGTTGTGAAAATTTTATTTCACTCACAAGCCACGAGTCACAACACAACCGTAAAACGCGTCGAACTCCAAATACTCCGAAACTGTTATTATTATATCGAGCATGGCACGCGCATGAGTAAAAGAAACCGAGCAGATGACTACTAGCGCCGCGAAGGGGACTGTAGCGCAATCAAACATCTCGGACAACACGCGAGTAATTTATTGCCATAGGAATGTGACCAGTGTCAGGGGCACGCGTTAAACTATAGTTTTTGTATGAAAAATGAAGAAAAATGAATAAAAAAAATTTTGGTATATTTCAAGACTTTATTTATCAAGCGAAAATAGCCTTTTTTCGTGGCCCCAAAGTGAACTGGCCCCTTAAGTTTATTTATAATTCAATTTTTATTTTCAAACGGCAGTTTTTGCGATTATTATTTACTCAATTAATGAGGAAAGTATTATTATTCAATTTCTTGTGGTTCTCGTGCTGATTGTTGCTTGACACTAATGAATAATTAGCCGAGTAGAAAAAATGGCTACGTGACATCTGATCCAATGACAAAATATCAACGACGAAATATCCGATGACAAAATATCCGAAAGACAAAATATCCTCATGACAAAACATCCGCGAGACAAAATCCTAAATCTCGTCCATCACATCAACGGGGTCGCGCGCAAAACACCGTTGTGGGGTGTATGAGATAGCGGGGTGGTGGCATAATACGAATTTCTTCATTGAACCCAAACAAACCCAAACATATCCGTCACATATTAATAATTTTCCTCCTTTTAATGATGAAATAAATTTCAACGGCATGACTGTAAACTTTAAACTGTATATAATATCGGCAAATATTTTATCTTGCGGATACTTTGTCATGACGATATTTTGTCCTGCGGATATTGGTGTCGTCGGGTCAAAACAATACTACATCGGGTTTATTGTATCAATCAATCGTATTCATTCCACGGTATACCCTGTAAGGGTGTTTACACCTATACTCCCTCTCAATTTCTCATCGCCTTTGCACTGGTTCTTACAATTTGTTTACCCGGCTTTCCGTTTTCGCAACTTTTTTATACACCGGTATTTACTTCTCTTCGCGCTATCTAGTTCGTCCATTTTTCAAATTCTTCTACGTACGCGCATATCTGTTTGACCGGCTTCTTCCTCACTAATTCTTCGAATTTTTGTCTTAGTTCTTTTCCCCTTCTTTCTTCTCCAGCACTTCTTCCAATTTTTCCACTACTTCCGCTCCGATTTTTTCCTTCACCGCTTTGCAACCACAAATGTGTTTCACGCTCCCCCCCCCCCCCCACACACACACATTCGGCAGTTGATGTCTCTGTACCCCTTGATATCTTTCTTCCCTACATTCCCGCACCTTATCCTTGCCCATAATTCCTTTGTTTCCTCATTGAGATCCTTCCCTTCCCAATATTTTTCCATTGCACCCCGCTTTCATTCTCCAAATATAATTTGGTGTGTTCGGACTGATTCCCATAGCCATTTTTACGTATTTTCCCTGCCATCTTTCCAAGATTTTCCTCATCCTCCATCCCCGTACTTCAGCTCCATATAACATCCCACTTTTTACGATTGCCCCCATCAGCTGTAATCTTCTTTTCAAGCTGCTTATCTTTGCTCTTTTGAAAACACCCCAAGTTGCGTTGGTCACCCTTTTTATTTTTCCCGCTATGATCTTTGAATGTTTTTTCAAAAGAATTTCATCAGGTTTATTGTATTAAACCTAATTTTAATTTTCCTATTTAGCTTCTGCCGGGTTGTTACGCATTATTGACTCAGATTTTCCTGACTTTTCCAGGTTTTCCATACTGGTTTTGAAAATGACCCAGATTAGGCTCAAACGAAGAATATTTTTCATCGAATAAAAAAGAATATGAATAAACATCAAAATATATTTCGATTTCATCGAATATAAAGAAAGTTTTCATAGAATATATATTTTTCAAAGTTAAAGACCACAAGATGAGTCTCGTTTCAATCATACCAGTATTTGTAAACGTTGCAAACTGTACGGAAAAAATGACATACGTAGAAATAGCGGTGAATCATTTTTGTGAAAAAATAAAACACAAAATTTTAAACAGACGTGAAAAAACAAAGGAAATTCTCAATCCAATTCTTCTATTGAAAAATTATGTTTAGATAACGTAATGTTTTTTAAGATCAGATATATGGAAATGTTAAAAACAAAGAAAAATTTAAAAAACTGAAATTCGAAAAATAATTTAAACATCGTAAAGTAAAAAAAATACATTAAACACAAATACAGAACCTGTTCTTTATTATAAAAAGAAACTTTTATGCCGGTGACAGTAAATAAATAATAAATATGTACACCTCTATATAATAATACTGATGTGGTTGTGTATCGACAGATCAAATGCAAATGGATAGAGCTTTACAGTAAATTAGTTTGCAATTTTTTTTCAATTTTCAATGTTTGGCACTGAATATAACTTTTTCTACATATAATGAAGAATAATATAAATATTAAAAATTACAAAAATACTTATTTTTATACTGTTCAGTATTTTTGTCGAGTCGGGTTCAATTTTCGTAATTCTTGCAAAAGGTAAATTTTGAGAAAATTCCAGAGAATTTTCAAAATTCTTCGAGTTTTCCGGTTTTCCATATGCGTAACACACCCTGTTCTTTTGAGAGAAAGAAAAAAAAATCTTTTACCTTGAGACAATAAGGGCACTGGAGGCCCTCGCCCTTCTCGTGAACTTTGTAAAAGTGATCGATGACGTCCTTGTGACTGGAGGTGCGATAGTTGCAGCTCTCGCAGCGATAAGGCATCTCGGACTGACAGTGCATCGTGCCCAGATGATTAACCAGCAGGGCTCCGTCGTTTCCTATTTTCCAATAATTTCCAGCATTGCTGTTTATCATCTCAAAGTGCGCAAAACGGTATATTTCAAACATGCTCAAATGTTATTGTTGTTACAAAGTCTCAAAATCTCATCATTAAAGGGCTATACCGGTGTGACACTTTTAAAAAATCGATTTTTTTGCCTTTTTCGACAGTTTATACTTTCAAGAATATCCTGTAAAAATGTCAAGGTCCTATCTCTAATAATTTCATCTTGCAAAAATCGATAGTTAAATCTTCAAACGCGTTTTTCGCGAAATGAGATTTTTCAAAATTGCTGACATTGTAACTCAAAGAGCAGTTATCCGATTGACTTGAAATTCGAACTGAGTACTCTTGAATATACAGGGTGTCCCAAAACTCAACGATAATCTGAGACCGGATGAAAGGCCAAGTTATACCTGTTCTGGGAAAAATACAAAAAAAAATCCATATCACTCAGTTCAGCGATAATAGACATTTAAAAAAAAAGTTGAAATTCGACACCCTTGGTCGCATTTTCAAGTCCTGTGATCACCAATGTCACAATTTCGCTGTGATTTTTTTCATTTCGTGATCTTCATTAACGATGCTATTAATCGCAACTACAAATTAATGCAAAAAACATTGTTAATTTAATAAAATAAGTTAAGTTTTAGTGAGTCATGGTTCACAAAAATATTGTTACTTAACTTTGACACTTCATTTTGAAAAAAAAATGTACTACACTACCCTTGGCAAGTTATTTCAAAAGATGGCGCATTTAATCAAGATTTCAAAATGGTGCAACACTTGCCACTTTTCTTGCCATTAAAAATTTTATTTCTTATTTTTTTCACATTGAGCTCATTTTGAACAACTCAACATTAGGAATTTTTGTTACTAAAATTTGTTATTTTTTGTTTCTGGTCTGAAATAAAATTATTATTTTTAGTAAAGAGGTAATCAATTCTATTATTTTTAGTAAAGAGGACTCAATTACCTCTTTACTAAAAATAATAGTTATTTCAAAAGATGGCGCATTTAATCAAGATTTCAAAATGGTGCAACACTTGCCACTTTTCTTGCCATTAAAAATTTTATGTCTTATTTTTTTCAAATTGAGCTCATTTTGAACAACTCAACATTAGGAATTTTTGTTACTAAAATTTGTTATTTTTTGTTTCTGGTCTGAAATAAAATTATTATTTTTAGTAAAGAGGTAATTGAGTCAGTTAATAACCAATTTTTATTGTAAAAAACATATGTTTTTTACAATAAAAATTGGTTATTAACTAAAAAACATATGTTTTTTACAATAAAAATTGGTTATTAACTGACTCAATTACCTCTTTACTAAAAATAATAATTTTATTTCAGACCAGAAACAAAAAATAACAAATTTTAGTAACAAAAATTCGTAATGTTGAGTTGTTCAAAATGAGCTCAATGTGAAAAAAATAAGAAATAAAATTTTTAATGGCAAGAAAAGTGGCAAGTGTTGCACCATTTTGAAATCTTGATTAAATGCGCCATCTTTTGAAATAACTTGCCAAGGGTAGTGTAGTACATTTTTTTTTCAAAATGAAGTGTCAAAGTTAAGTAACAATATTTTTGTGAACCATGACTCACTAAAACTTAACTTATTTTATTAAATTAACAATGTTTTTTGCATTAATTTGTAGTTGCGATTAATAGCACCGTTAATGGAGATCACGAAATTAAAAAAATCACAGCGAAATTGTGACATTGGTGATCACAGAACTTGAAAATGCGACCAAGGGTGTCGAATTTCAACTTTTTTTTTAAATGTCTATTATCGCTGAACTGAGTGATATGGATTTTTTTTTGTATTTTTCCCAGAACAGGTATAACTTGGCCTTTCATCCGGTCTCAGATTATCGTTGAGTTTTGGGACACCCTGTATTTACTCTACAATGACGTAGGATATTTTTGATTGGATGAAAATTGACGATTTGGCATTCCAAAAAACGATTTTATAGGCAAGAAAACCGACTTTTTTCATAACTACGCCATTTTGTTAGATTTTGATATTTTTCGAAAATCCCACGTCATTGTACAGGAAATACGAAGGCTCCGCCTCCGAAGGCAGCGGATAAGTCGCTTGGATCTCAATATTTTTCTTTGAAAAAATTATGCAATATAGGTCAAATATAGCCAAATATATTCTTAATTTTCCGAAACATTTAATTGAGTACTTTTCCGCGTTCACACTGGTATAGTCCTTTAACAGAGACTTTGTCCTTGAAATTTTGCGGGAGTTGTTAGCGGCTCAACATGAGCAGCTAGAAGAAGAGGAGGGATGCCTCTATGGACCAGGCATTGCCGATTAGCGGTAATTACAAACACATTTGTGTAAACACATTACAAAACTTTAAACGCGTTTTTCTCGAAAACACGTTTTTTAAAATGGCTGACATTCTCCTGACCGCTGTAATTAACATATCGACCTGAAATTTGGAGAGCATACTCAGAAAACATGTCTTCGCGGAATGACGGATCGTTTTTCCGATAGATACATTTTTGCATTTATTATTTATCTTTTTATGCGAAAAAAAAACGCGAAAATTCGATTTTTTTCTTCAATTGCCGCCATTTTCCGAAATTTGTACTAAACGAAAAACCCATCCGTCATTCCATGACCAAAGGGTGACAGATTGATAATATGCTTTGAACTTGTGTTTCAGATCAACAAAGAGGGGGCAGTGATGTCAGCCGTTTACCTCCCGCGATTTGAGGACCTGTTTTCGCGGAGCTGCAACGGCCGCCATATTGGTTTAAAAAAAAATTTAACGTTCTGTATATCATGAATAAAAGCAAGAAAAAACCGCACTCAAAAAGCTTTACTCGTTTCCTTGAAAAAAATAAATAAAATGTAAACACCTGAAATATGGCGCTCCAAGGACAAAATCTCCCTTAAACAAGATACGATAATAATTGACAAATATTATTATTGTAGAGTAGCAATTAATCGTCAAATCACCGAAGAATTTTTCCTCGCATATGGCGCACACGACCATTGCGTCGCCGTCGTTCTTCCCGAACTTAGTGTGGGCCTCGGACACGTGTGTCACCATTTGGTGTTTCGACGAGAACGCGGCGCAACAGTATTGGCAAACCGGTGATTCCTGTTGGCCCGGTACCCGAGCCGGCACGTGGCTTATCATGTGGGCCATTACTTCGGTATTGCATCGCATCATCGTTGGACAAAGGAAGCACTGGAGAAACAAAAAAACGAAAAACCATTTCACTTATCCTTAAAACTCTAGTAACCGATAGAATTCTTCAAGACCACCATCATTCATATTACTATTAAATTCCTTTATTATTATTAAACATCGTTACTATTAAGAATACTAAATAGTTACTATGCTATTCTATGTTTAATAGTGAAAATGTTTCTCAATAATAACAATAAATGTATATATCCGTACTGTATCTGTGAATGTATATAATGTATTATTAAGGGCGGGATAAAGTATTAATATTTTTTTCATTTTTTTTTCATATTTTAAATGAATGCATAATCTATCAAGAATATTGTGTTAAAATTTCAAGTCGATCGGAGTAAAATTGACGAAGTTATGAGTATTTGAGCGTCTATTGCTCCATGCCGTTCTCTTCTCTTCTGCGTTTTTCAAACCGTTTTTCTGAGACTTGTCGTATTTGAAGTCCGTGTGCACGATAACTCAAAATCTACTGGACCAATCGCTTTGAAATTTTGCACAGTACTTCTTCACATAATTCACCAGGTATTGTCGAGAGCTTTTTTGTTTTTTTAAATAATTACTAATTTTTCAACAACAAATTAGCCGATTTTTTTAGCGAAAATCGGGTTTTTGGCTCCCAAGTGCTACGAAAAATCGAAAAATCGAAAAAAAAAAATCCTCCCTTCATTACCTCGAGAAACATCTCCTTTAACAAATGCATTTTGATTTTTTTGTTTCAAATGATTCTGTTGCGAGTTATGGTGCACACCGCAAACCAACTTTTTTTCGAGGCGCCTCCGGGGTTTAATTTTCACTCGCTCAATTTTGAATATTTTGCAATGCAAATTTAGGAGAATGTTGTTCAAATGTTACTTTATTATATGTAAATTTTTCAATAAA
Source organism: Ophion obscuratus (assembly GCA_964007375.1). Taxonomy (NCBI): domain Eukaryota; kingdom Metazoa; phylum Arthropoda; class Insecta; order Hymenoptera; family Ichneumonidae; genus Ophion; species Ophion obscuratus. The sequence continues at coordinate 22,742,733 of OZ023324.1, forward strand.
CGAACACTATTCGTTACGCCAAAAAAAAATCTTAAAAACATGCCTTTTTTTCGCCGAATTAACTTTACCCCGCCGTTAAATTAATTCATGATTATTATTCAATCAATTTCTAATTGGTGAATGAAGGCGGGATATACATTTACAACGATCAAAAAATGGGTTTCTTTATTTTTTCTTCTTTAAACGATAAAACTATATGTGTAGAATATTTTCCCAAAGTTTCAAAGCGAAATTCGAAAAACTTCAAACGTTACGGCCCGTTAACGCTGTGCCTCACCGCTCGGATTCGGAGCGGGCGTGAACTTCAAACGTGTTTTTCGCAAAACTGCATTATTGAAATTGGCGTGCAGGATTACTCAAAAATTATTAAGGGGTGAGATGCAGACAGAATTTTCAAAAAATCGATTTTTTCAAAACATTTTCTTGAAGTATGTTTCGAAAATATTCCCTGAAAATTTCAAGTCAATCCGATGAATAGTTTCCGGGATATCCCGCAATTAGTGAAGGGGCGCGGGTCCCCAAGGCAGGTAGCGAACGGCAGCTGCAAGCAACCGATTTCGACCCCCCCCCCCCACACCCTATTATATTTTATAGTCTTGTTTCTAACTGAAAATTTTGAGTAACGAATTTCAGTTACTCAGGAAAGAAGTCCTATTGTATGGGCCAGAAGTTGATGATTCGATGTAAGTAATTTTTAATTAATATTTCTATACATAAATCAAGTGCAAAATTTAAAAATTCTTTCAAAAATTTATTACTCAAAAACTATGATCTTTAGCAAAATTTTGTAAAGAACAATTTCGTTTTAAAATTGCCCAAAATGTTTTTAAAAAATACTTTATCCCGAAAAACTTTAATTTTTTGAATTTTTTTATTTAAATTGGCTATAAAAAATTGAATGCTCGACTTTTCGGCAAAAAATTATGATATTCGGATTCAGCGGATTAAAATACATAATAGAAGTTTAGCTTCATGCATCGAACTGAAAATTTTACGAACATATAATACCGTGTCCACATCGAAAAACTTTCGACGCGTTTTTCTCAAAACTATGTTTTTCAAGTCGGTGACCACTATAATTAAAAAATCACTCCATGGATTTTGATGAAATTTGGTGTGCTTATTGATAGCATTAAAACCTAGTCCTTAATCGAAGGATTTCCATTTTTGTTGGATATTTCTATTTTTTTTTCAACAATAAACGAGCGATTTTTTGGTCGAAAATCAAGTTATCCGTCGGAAGCCGCCATTTTGTTAATTTTTTAAAAATAAACTTTGATTAAGGGCTAGATTTATTATTAAACTAATGATTTTTTTGTTTTCTATTTCAAATGATCCAGTAAAATTTTATGATGGTCACCGCAAAGCACTATATGCCGAAGAGGGTCCAACAAAGATGGCGATATTTTTATAAATAATAAATATTTTTCTTTGAAAATTTGTACAAGTCAAGTTGAAATATAACATAGAAAGTCTGTGTAACCACTTTTGTAAAACAAACTTAATTACTATTAAACAAAATTATTGAAAATGCTCGTTTTTTCACGCCTCTGACTGCATCTCACCCCTTAAGCCGATTGAGTTGAAACTTGGTAGAAATATTGAAAAGATTGGTACCTTCTACTTGACGGGAATTGTTTTCGAAAAATTGGAAAAAAAAAAACTTCTTCTTTAATCCACATTTTACAGAAATGTTGTTTGAAATGTTGATTTTTTTTGCAAATGCGTGCCATTTTCTTATTTTTGTATTTTCTTCATTTTAGTTACCGTCACATAGAAACTATACATGCTCTGGCTGAAAAAATGTTTGAACTTTATTCAAACATTTTCAAACATTTTTTTCAAACATTCAAAATCAAAGTCTACGGTAAGCTAGACTGCACGCCGATTCGCAACTCCCGCGGCGGCCTTGCTGTAACACTCTGCCACAGCTCCGGCATTTTGAGGATGAATAATTTAAAAAAAAATTGTTTTGTATACTTAAATATGCTATTAAAGTATACCTAAAGTTTGATAATTGTAGAATAATTATTTTTCAGTTTAAAAAATCCCTCAATATTGCTCATTTTTTTCCTGTCTACATGTATATCCCGCCTCAAACGCGTTTATCTCGAATAACAGTTCTCAAAGTCGTTGGGCATGATATCTCGAGAACCACTTGATGGATTGTTTCCAAATTTACAGGAGATACGATGGAAACATTAAAAAGTCGATGACGATATCACTGCTTTGAAATCAATCTTAATTTTTTTTATAGTTACGTAAAAAATGACGACTTTTTTTCATAGTTTTTGTGTGCTCGAGTTTCAATTAGTCGTCACGTTGTTGAAAAACATGATTAAAAAATCGACGGTCGTCAACGACTCATATTTATTGTTGACTTGAATAACCCGTTTGGTTCTTAGATTTCGAATGGACCGTTCAAGGAGGTAAACCAGTTTAGATGGCTCAAAAATCGATTTTTTTCCTATTCCATAAATCGTTAGTCAAACTAATCGCTGATTATCCGGTAAGCAGTATAAATAATCCATTACTGCCTTGAATTTTTTGTTTTCCGTAATTTATTGTCAAACGCATTTTTTTTTTCTTCACTTTGTGTACACTTTAGCTCAAAACGTTTCTAACCTATAATTTTTTTAAATGATAGTTTTTTAAAAATATAATTACGCTCTATATGAACCTAAATTTGGGATGATATCATTGTTTAAAGTATATTTTTGATTGCAAACAAAGTTATATAAAATAATGGTAAAAATTCGAGCCTTTGATTTAAACCACTCTAAAAAATGAAATGTTCAATTTTTGGTCAGAGTCAGGTTCATATAGAAGTAAAACATGTTCTTAAAGTGATCTTCGAACCGTATTGATTTCCGATGAAAACTGTGGCCTCTCGAGTGTACACAAACAGCAAAGTCTGATAGCGACCTTCGATCTGCGGCAGGTTATATGTTCCATGTTATTCAGAGGAAATGCTTCGAAAAAATTGCAATATTTGTTTCAACATATGTATAAAATATTCCCAAACTTTGAATAAATTCTATTTGTTCATTCCGTGCAAAAAAACTTCTGAAAACCACTTAAAAAAACATACTCCTAAACTAGTTTCCCGCCTTAAGGGGTAAGGCCACTGTAAATTTTTTGAAAAATCGATTTTTTTTTATTGGCTTAAAAAATAGTTTAAACCCTCTAGAATAAGAAAAAAAGGTCCTGTGCGACGTCTTTTTTTAATTTTTTCCAATAAAAAACTATTCGCAAAACTTTAAACGCGTTTTTCTCGAAACATGGTTTTTCAAAATGGCACGCAGCATAACTCGAACAATTTTCATTTTTTTTACTTGAAATTTTAACCAGATGTGAACATTTACATTATCTTGAGAATGTCGATCGGAATTTTCAAGAACTTTATTTATTGATTTTTTATTAACAAAAAACTTGCCGTTTTTTTCGTCAAAAATCAATTTTTTTTTTCAAACGCACGCCAAATCCACAAAAATTGATACTTTTTAAAATCCGATCGACATTCTCTAGCTATAGCCCTCTAGATTAATGGTTTTTTTTTGTTCTAGATTCAAAAGTGCACCAGTGGTGCTGCGTGCCGCGGAGCCCTGGAAGCAAAACATGTCCCGGGAAGATAGCTGTGGAACCGCCATTTTGTTTTTTTTTTACTGTAAAAAAATTTTATAATAAAGTTTAATGTATGCCCGATAACACCATTAAAAGTTTTTTTTCAAATACCTTCAATTTCGGGAGCAAAAAATTAGTGAAAAAACCTTTTTTTTTGGGCCGTTACAGTGGCCTTACCCCTTAAGCCAGAGAGTCCACCCTCAATCGTCGTAAAAAAATGTCATCTGCCGGCGGCCATGTTTTTGTCGTTTCTTTTTTGTATTTTTAGTGATCTTTTTTAAAAGTTCTTAATATCTGTACCTTTGTGTTAAAAAAGCGTTTCTTTTTCACCAACCGTTTCCCAGAAAAAAAAAACCATTCGGAATTTGGCCATATTTTCGGGCCTCTGGGTCAATGTAGCCCCTTAATAGTAACGACGTTTCACGATAAGAACAATGAATGTAAAAAAAATTACCTCGCTGCTGGCGAGAATACCAGTTCATTATCGCATTTTTTTCTTACGATATAAAATATATTCGCGAGTAGTTACCTTGAAAGCGCAACACGACTTGGTCTCCTTGTTCAATAAATTCTTGTCGCCGTCCATCGTCGCGTAATAATATTTCTCGAGATGTATCTGTCCATCGAATTTGATAGCTTCGAGGTCGTCGCGCTCCTTGACAGCCTTGGCCTCGTGGGCCGAGCGTTTAACGTCGGGTTCGGGGCTCGCGGTGGAGTTGACACCTCGCTTCCTTCCGCGTCTCGGTCCGGGCTTGAATTGCGAGGCTATCGGGCTGACGGTTTGACGTCTCGCGGCGTTTGCCTCGGGTATCGTAGCGCGGACACCTTGCTGGCCGATCGCCTGGGGAAGCGTCGCCGCCGACGTTGACGACGATGACGAAGACGACGGCGACGAAGACGAGGCAGCGCCGATGACTCCGCCACCCGCGGTACTCATTTGCCTCGAGTACGACCAATCCTTGAACGGATTTGCCGAGATTTTGGCCAAACGATCGAGCAGACCCTCGGCTGCAGTTTGGAAAGAGCGTTTAGGCGGGATATACATTTACAACGATAAAAGATAATCGATTTTTTTCTTGTCCAAACGATAGATCTATATATGTGGAATATTTTGCCAAAGTTTCAAAGCGAAATTAGAAAAAGTTCAAACGTTACAGCCCATTTTTTAACGGAAAAAATGTTGGAACTTTTTTGCAAATCAAAGTCTGCGTGAAGCTGGACTGCACGCCGATTCGCAACTCCCGCGGCGACCTTGCTGTAACACTCTCCCACAGCTTCGTCATTTTGATGATGAATTAATTTAAAAAAAATTGTTTTGTATACTCAAATATACTATTAAAGTATACTTAAAGTTTGATAATTGTAGAATAATTATTTCCTAAAGAAAGGTCGCGAGGTGTCCCCCTTCGATTTCGATTAAATTTGTCAGGTTTGTAGAGCAGATAAAAATAGGTGATACGTATTTTTTTATATCTGCGGAATTCAATATTTAAGGAGTGAAAAGCACCCTTGAAAATAGGGATGATTTGCGTTTTTCGTCGATAACGCTTTAACGATACGATATGAAAAAATTTCAAATCGCAACAACATTTCCTTTTTCCGTATACTATACATTGGAAATGAGCACGATGCAGATAACAACAAATTTTATATTGTTTATTACAAATATGCAATTTTTTCATACCTATCTCTGAGAATTTTTAACCCATTGGGATTTAAATTTGCATACATATATGGGTGAACAAGGAGGGGCTACGGATTTTTTTTCTTTTCCGATATCTCTTAATTAAGAGGTTGAAACTGCTCTTTAATTTTTTTAGACAAAAGCATCGACGAATCAGCACCCGTTTGCCATTCCGGGCTGAATCCACGTCAATATAAGTTTGTTCTATGATGCGATTGCATATTCGTTAATTCCACTCCCCGCTCCCTCCTCCCAACCGTCCCCCTCTCGAAAGGTAAACGTTCAAAATTTCTTACGGTGCGGCATGGACGAAGATACGTAGAAATGAAAATGGGTTACAATGAAAGTTCAATCAGTAAAAATCGTCGAAACAAATTTTCTCCATTTGGCGGAATGCCTTCTTAAGGGGCCAACACACCGTTAAAAACTTTGTTCTTTCCATAAATTTTGAGCGGGCCGAGATACAAAGAAAAGTTTGAAGGGAAGAAATGTTGTATTTTTCGACAACTAGCCGTTTATGATGATAATAGCGAATATAACAACAAGTGTTAATTGTTAATTGCAATAATTCGTCACTAACTAATGAAAATCACTCTTCCGTTTTCCGCTAATACGGGCACACGTAAAGCTCGCAATCGCGGACTAGTTTCTTGTTTTGCGAAGCAACTGTATGATTATTGTATTAGGAGTACAACTTTGCAGTGACCGTTTTTTTCAAAAGTTTAAGGCTTTATTATAAAAAAGTGGCTACATATTTTTTAATCAAAGTACTGCCCGTCGCTAGCTACGACCTCGGCCCATCTTTCAGGTAGCATTCGAATCCCGCGTCGATAAAAGTCTTGGTCCTTGAAGGCAATCCAGGAATCGACCCAATTTTTGACTTCTTCGTAAGTACCGAAGTGCTGGTCAGCCAAATCGTGTGCCATTGACCGGAACAAGTGATAGTCGGAAGGGGCAATGTCTGGAGAGTACGGCGGGTGGGATAAAACCTCCCATTTCAGCGTTTCCAAGTACTTTTTCACGACATTTGCAACATGGGGTAGGGCATTGTCATGCTGCAGTATCACCTGGTCATGTCTTTCGTTGAATTGTGGCCGTTTCTCTTTGAGTGCCTTACTCAAGCGCATCAACTGACGTCGGTAGAGTTCCCCTGTGATGGTTTCGGATGGTTTGAGCAGCTCATAGTTCACAACGCCCAGCTGGTCCCACCAGATACACAGCATCACTTTGGATCCGTGAATATTCGGTTTGGGCGTCGATGAACCACCGCCGACACGTTTTCTCACTAATAGAATCCTCCCCGTAAGCATCTACAAACAAACGGTGGGCCTCAGCCGCAGATTTCTTGATGTTGAAGAAGTAAATCATAACCTCCCGCAAATGCTGAGAATTCGGCTCGTAGGTTGCCATGTTTGAGTGCCTATAACTTTATAATGCATACACGTATCCGTTAGCTTTTTTAAATTGTTTGGGTTGGCGGAGCCTCTAGTTTAAAATGCCACTTTTTTTATTGAGCTAGGGCCACTACTTCGGCCGCAGTGGCTCTCTAAGTAAAACGGTCACTGCAAAGTTGTAGACCTAATATATTACTGTATTATTATTCTATTATTATTGTTTCGAGATTACAATTTAATCGGAGATTCATTTGCGCTTACTTATTTTATAACCGTTTCAGCTGTACTTTTTTATGGATTTTACGTATTACAATAATGATAGTCATGGTAAAAGTGTCTGAAACAGAGATTTCTTGTACTACGCACAAGTGATATCATAGCTGCTTCGCCGCACATATCGCATGCCACTGCATTTTGTGAAAAGCAAAATTCTACGGGATTTTCGAAGTTCGGTTGGCTCTCTTGTTCGTAACCGCTTTTGTACCACGCATATTTAAAGAGGTTTGTAAACCGTGGAGAAGAAAACTGATTGTGTGTAAGAGATTGTAACTTAACAATATTGTCTCTCAAGTGCAGATTGACGTCATAATTCTATAATATTACTATGTCAGAAAAGTGTTTGACGAAGTTTTTCCATACACGAAGGCCATAAACATCAAGGGGTTGGATCATTCCCGTTGTACCTGCAAGAATTGCTAATTATGATGAGAACTAATTGTCCACAGAATTAATCATACTGGTAAAATATTCTTACCTGCTGGAATGGTTAAAACTTTAATATCCTTCTCTTGCATATCTATTTCTTTAAATGCACCTGGACATTGACCGCTCCAAGAATCAAGAAGTATTATCGATTTTGGATCCGTATTAGGAATACATATTTCTTGAAATATATTTTCGGCTCTTAACATAGTTCGTAACACAGTAGGTTCGTTTAAAACGATCAACATAGGTACCAAAAACTTGCCACTCGCAGAAATCAAAGGCTTTATAGTATAACGGTGTGTCGTTGATGTTTTCGATTGCACTACTGTCTCAACGGATTTCTGCCTCTCTTTCGCCAATGTGCGGCCTGTATGTAGCTCTGAATTGAATCCACTTTGATCAGAATTAAATGTGTTTTCAGCGCCAACGTTGGCCATGTTGACTTCCACCGTTTCTATGAATTGTTTAGCTTTGTCTTGAAGTGTATCAGCATTTAATAACTGTTGTTTTATTACATATTTAGTAATCTTCCTTGACACAATTCGATGTTGTTTTTTAAATGTTTTCAGCCAAGAAGCGGATGCCCTAAATTCGACGGCTGGCATTTCTATAATTTCTCGTGCACGTAAGGCCCATCGTCGAAGGTCCATATCATGGACAGGCAACTTTTTGTCCAAAGCGTCGATGAAATTGTTTAACGTGTAGCGAGCTATTTTTGTTAACTTTTCTTTGTGGGTGCCACCCTTGTTTATACTATGGGCCCATCGGCGTAACTGCCGGACTGATTTCACCTTTCTGAATTTCGTTTGAACAGCTGATATTTTTCTATTCCCGTCTGTCCCGGATCTCCAGTAATCCACAGCTCTTGTCTTGTATTCGTAACTCAATTCTTCTACATCTTTCGTACATACAATTTCATCAACTTCGGGATCCAGGTATCGTTGTACGTGCCAATCTTCTCCAATGTTATCTTCTATTGTGGCAGCTTCATGAATTTCGTTTGGTGACAGAAAATCCAAATCGGTTTTGAATTCCATTTCCATAGGTTGATCCATCGCTTCTATGATTATGTTTTCTAGGTCCTTACTGAACTGTTTTTCTCGATCGGTGACTGGAGTTGGAGACAAATTCATAGCACTTATCGCTATAGATAAAAGTTGAATAATGTTGACGGGATTAACATATATTTTTTGTATTTAGATGTCAAAAAGTGAAACTGGCTTCTTCATCGTAAACTGCCGCAATAATAAGCGTTGCTATACGAATATACGCAATTTATCGGCACACGTACATTCGTATAGCAAAAAAGATAACACGCTTTCTTATTAAACGTTTTATCAGACCATGATAAGGTTATCTCAGGGTAGCCGCTCTTAGCGCCGTAGTCTCTCTTTACTCGAAGTATTACTTTCGCTCACTGGTTTGGCATTCGCAAACTAGATACAGCGTTTTGAGGTGATTAAAATGCTTTGCATCACTTCGTTCACGAGTTGCAGCGGAAACCCAAAGACGCCGTAATCTCTGCGATAGTGTACCCGATGCGGTGAGAAGAGTGGATTTTTTTTTTAAATATACAATTGTAATTCTGTCGCTTTCCGAAGCACAAAGTTAATCGATAATTGCAAAAGCCTTACCCATTTCAGTGCCCGTATCAGCAGAAAATGTAAGTGATTTTCATTAGTTAGTGACGAATTATTGCAATTGACAATTAACATTTGTTGTTATATTCGTCATTATCATCGTAAACGGCTAGTAGTCGAAAAATACAACAATTCTTCCCTTTAAACTTTTTTTGTATCTCGGCCCATTCAAAAGTTATAGAAAGTACAAGGTTTTAAGGTGCGTTGACCCCTTAAGAAGGCATTCCGCCAAATCGAGAAAATTTGTTTCGACCATTTTTACTGATTGAACTTTCATTGTAACCCATTTTCGAGAGGGGGACGGTTGGGAGGAGGGGACGGGGAGTGGAATTTACGAATATGCAATCGCATCATAGAACAAACTTATATTGACGTAGATTTAAGCCGGAATGGCAAAAAGGTAGCTGATTATTCTATGCTTTTGTCAAAAAAAATTAAAGGGCAGCTTGAACCCCTTAATTAAGAGCTATCGGAAAAAGAACAAATCCGTAGCCCCTCCTCGTTCAGCTGTATATGTACGCAAATTTACATCCCAATCGGTTAAAAATTCTCGGAGATAGGTGTGAATAAATTGCATTTTTGCAATAAATATGAAATGTGTTGTTATCTGCGTCGTTCTCATTTCCAATGTATAGCACACGGAAAAAGAAATGTTGCAATTTAAAATGGTTTCATATCTCGTATCGTTAAAGAATGATCGACGAAAAACGAAAATCATCCCTATTCTCAAAGGTGCGTTTCACCCCTTAAATATTGGGTTTCATAGATATAAAAAAATACGTAACGCCTATTTTTTATCTGTTCTATAAACATGTCAAATTTCATCGAAGTCGGAGGGGGACACCGCGCGACCTTTCCTTGTTAGTTAAAAAAATCCATCAATATTGCTTATTTTTGTCCTGTCTAACAAGGGAACGTTGCGAGGTCGATGTCTCCGATTTCGATGAAATTTGGCATACTTGTAGAATGGGTAAAAATAGGCGACACGTATTTTTTTATATTGGCGGAACCCGATTTTTAAGGGTTGAAAAGCACCCTCGAAAAGAGGGGGGGTTTTTCGTTTTTCGTCGATAACGTTTTAACGGTACGAGATATGAAAAAACTTCAAATTGCAACAATGTTTATTTTTTCGTCTACTATACATTGGATATGAGAACGATGGAGAACGCAACAAATTTCATATTGTTTATTGACAAATTGCAATTTTTTTCAACCGTATCTCCGAGAATTTTTAATCGATTGGGATGTAAATTTGCATACATGTAGAGAATGGAAAAGTGCGGATACGGATTATGTCTTTTTCCGACATCTCACAATTGAGGGGTTGAAACTGCCCGTCGATTTTTTTGCCGAGAGCATCGTATTATCAGCTAGCCTTTTGGCATTTCGGTCTAAATTCACGTCAATTTATGTTCGTGTTATGGGGCAATTGCATATTTGTAACATTCCAGCCCCCCTCCCCAACGGTCCACCTCTCGAAAGGCAAACGTTCAAAGTTCTTACCGTGCGGCATGGACGAAAATTTGTAGAAAGAAAAATGGGTTACAAAGAAAGTACAGTCAAAATAGTCGATAGACTTTTCTCGTTTTGGTGGAACGACACTCTTAAGGGGTCAACGCACCCTTAAAAACTTCGTTCTTTCTATAGCTCGTGAACGGGCCGAAATAAAAATAAAGTTCGAAAGGAAAAAATGTTGTATTCTTCGTCTATTAGACGTTTATGATGATAATGATGAGTACAGCAATAAATGGCGTGGTGTTTATTGCAATAATTCGTGAATTACTTGTGAAAAATCACTCTTCGGTTTTCCACTAATATGGGCAGAGGCAACGATCGCAATCACGGACTGACTTCGTGCTTCGAGAAGCAACTGGATTACAATTGTATATTTACGAAGAAATTCTCCCCCGCCACGTACTGCCTTTGAGGATTACAACACAATCGGAAAAGTGTTCTCACGCTTACTCATTTAGGAAACGTTTCAACTCTATGTTTTTTATGGATTATACTTATTACAATAATGATAGTCATGATAAAAGTGTCTGAAACAAAGAGATTTCTTACACCACGCACAAGTGATAATAGCTGCCTCGCCGCATATATCGCATGTCGGTACATTTTGTGAAAAGCAAAATTCTACCGGACTTTCGAAGTTTGGTGGTCTTTCTTCTTCGTACCCGCTTTTGTACCACGCATATTTAAAAAGGCTTGTGACCCGTGAAGAAGAAAACTGGTTGTGTGTAAGAGATTGTAATTTAACAATATTGTCTCTCTAATGCAGATTGACGTCGTAATTGTATAATATGACTGCGTCAGAAAAGTGTTTGACTAAGTTTTTCCATACACGGAAGCCATAAACATCAAGAGTTTGTATCATTCCAGTCGTGCCTGAAGGAATTACTAATTGTCTACAGAACTAATGAAACTGGTGCAATATATTTACCTACTGGAACGGTTAAAACTTTAATATCTTTCCCTTGCATATCCATTTCTTTAAATGCAGCTGGACATTGACCGCTCCGAGAATCCAGAAGTATTATCGATTTTGGATCCGTATTAGGAATATATATTTCTTGAAATATATTTTCGGCTCTGAACATACTTTGTTCCACTCGAGGACCAAATTTGTCAGTAGGTTCGTTTAAAACGATCAACATAGGTACCAAAAACTTGCCACTCGTAGAAAGCAAAGGCTGTATAGTATAACTGTGTGTTGTTGATGTTTTCGATTGCACGCCTGTCTCAACTGATTTCTGCCCTTCTTTCGCCAATGTGCGGCCTGTATGTAGCTCTAAATTGAATCCACTCTGATCAGAATTAAATGTGTTTTCAGCCCCAACGTTGGCTATGTTGACTTTCACCATTTCTATAACTTCGATAGCTTTGTTTTGATGTGTATCAGCGTTTGATAACTGTTGTTTTGTTATATATTTAGTAATCTTCCGTGACACAATTCCATGTTGGTTTTTGAATGTCCTTAGCCAAGAAGCGGATGCTTGGAAATTTACGGCTGGCATTTCTACAATTTCTCGTGCACGTAAGGCCCATCGTCGAAGATCTGTATCATGGACAGGCAGCCTTTTGTCCAAAGCATCATTAAAATTGTTCAACGTGTAGTGAGCTATCTTTGTTAACTTTTCTTTGTAGGTGCCACCCTTATTTATACTATAGGCCCACCGGCGCAACTGCGGCTCTGATTTCACCTTTTTGAATTTCGTTTGAACAGATGATAACTTTCTATTCCCATTTGCCCCGGATCTCCAGTAATCCACAGCTCTTGTCTTGTATTCGTAGCTCAATTCTTCTATATCGTGGGTACATACATTTTCATCAATTTTTGGATCTAGGTATCGTTGTCCGTGATTATCTGCTTCACTGTCATCTTCTATTGCGGCTGCTTCATGAATTTCATTTGGTGGCAGAAAATCCAAACCAATTTCGACTTCCATTTTCATAGGTTGATCCATCGCTTTGATGATCATGTTTTCCAGATCCTTACTGAACTGTTTTTCCTGTTCGGTGATTGGAGTGCGAGGCAAATTCATAGCACTTATCGATATGGATAGAAGTTGAGTAACATTCACCGGATTAATGTACATTTTTATTTGTCTTTCGAACTCAAAATGTGTGGTTGGCTTCTCCGTCGTAACTGCAGCAATAATGATCGTTGGTGAATTTATATAACTCGAAACCCAATTGATAAATACACACGAAAAAAATAACGACGACACACGCTATTGCCAGAACTGCTATTAATCTTTAAGAAGGCGATTTCGAGGTTATCATGAGAGCCGCTCCTTGCACCGTAGTCGCTCTTTGCGAAGATTTCTTTCTTTCGTTCATTGATTCTGCTATTTGTGAAATTAACGTGAAAGATAAAGATTAAATTATGCGGCGCTACAAGCTGATCAAAATGTTTGCGTCATTCTGTTCATGAGTGGCAGCGGCAACCCAAAAACGCTGTAATCTCTGTAGATAATGCCTTCAATACGGTGAGCGGAGTGGAATTTCTTCGTATATATACGATTGTAATCCAGTTGCTTTCCGAAGCACGAAGTCAGTCTGTGATTGCGATATCTCTGCCCATATGGGTTGGAAACTGAAGAGTGATTTTTCACAAGTATTTCACGAATTATTGCAATCAACAACACGCCATTTGTTGCGGTACTCATCATTATCATCATGAACGTCTAGTAGTCGAAGAATACAACATTTTTTCCCTTCGAACTTTATTTTTATTTCGAAAACGAGAAAATGTGTATCGACTATTTTGACTGATTGTACTTTCTTTGTAACCCATTTTTATTTCTACATATTTTCGTCCATGCCGCACGCTAAGAACTTTGAACGTTTGCCGTTCGAGAGGGGTACCGTTGGGGGGGGGGGGGGGGGGGGGCTGGAATGTTACAAATATGCAATTGCCCCATAACACGAACATAAATTGACTTGAATTTAGACCGAAATTCCAAAAGGCTAGCTGATAATACGATGCTCTCGGCAAAAAAATCGACGGGCAGTTTCAACCCCTTAATTGTGAGATATCGGAAAAAGAAAAAATCCGTATCCGCACTTTTCCATTCTCTACATGTATGCAAATTTACATCCCAACCGATTAAAAATTCTCGGAGATAAGGTTGAAAAAATTGAATTTTTGTAATAAACAATATGAAATTTGTTGCTATCTGCATCGTTCTCATCTCCAATGTATAGTACACGAAAAAATAAATATTGTTGCAATTTGATTTTTTTTTCATATCTCGTACCGGTAAAACGTTATCGACGAAAAACAAAAAGCACCCCAATTTTCGAGGGTGATAATAATATTCAAGGGCGTTATCAGTAATATTTTCAAGAGAACAAAAAAAATATATAAAAAGACATGTAGAATTTGTGACGTTATGCGGCACGCAGTATAACTGACGCAAATTTGAATTTAGAAAAAAATTCTATTAATTTACATGAGTGTAGCTAGACAAATACGTCGGGGATTTTGAAAATATGAATTTTTGTGTAATTGTAAAAGGACAATCATCTGTTAATAACTAATGTTATAATTCACTCATGGAAAATTCCGTACGTGTTTCTCTTCGAAATGTTATTTTGGAGAGGTGCTCAAAATTTGGAGTGAAAAGAATGAAAATTGTTGGAGTTATGCTGCGTGCCGTTTTAAGCGAATTACATTTTTTTTTTCATTCTACAGTGGTGTTGCCCCTTAATGCATTACTATTATTATTCCAGTATTATCGTAAGAATAATAACGATTATTATAATTAATAATAGTAATAATAACAATGACCATTAAAATGAATAATAATAGTAATATACGTTATTATTATAAATTATAGTAATAAAAAGAACATCATTACAGGCAATAATTACGGAGGATGTGGGAGGAATAGAAAAAAGAAGTTGAAATGAGAAGAAAAATCAACCCGGAGCAGGATATCCAGAGCACAATTTCCTGTATTCTTTGCGGTGTGTTGGAAGAAAAATGCTAAAATACTGGGAGACAGGGTTAGGCATATTCGATTTTTTTTTAATTCATGAATAATAGAGAAACTTATTCGAAATAAATACTGAATCGAATTGGATTCATAACTTATGTTGAAATGAATACTGAATTCAGTTGGATTCATTATTCATTTTAGGATGAATACTGAATCCAACTGGATTCATTATTCATTTTGAAATGAATACGGAATCCAGTAGGATTTATTATTCATTTTCGGAACGAATACTGAATCGAGGTGGATTCGTTATCGAAATAAATGAATATCCATTTGACATGTATTCGGTATCATTTTCCTACTCGAATACTTTTAGCATTCGAGTATGCCCATCTCTGCTGGGAGATAGAGGAGCTCAAAGGGAAACCGAAGAAATTATGGGCAACGATAAAGTGCGAGAATATAGGGGAAAAAAGGTAATAAGGACAATAGCTGCCGAATTTACAGGGAAGGGGTAGGGAGTTTGTAATACATTTGTGGCTGCGAGGCGTCGAAGACAGAAATCAGAGCGGAAGTAGTGGAAAAACTAATAGTGCTGGAATACAGGGGGGGGGGGAAACTACGCCAAAAAAAGATAGGAGCTGGTAAAGAATAATCTCATCAACGAGCTTTGTGCGTATGTAGAGAAATTCGAGGTATTGATAAACCATGGAGTGCGAAGAAAGCCAATTCCAGTGTATAAAATGTTATGAAAACGGAAGCTTGTGTACATAATTTGTAAGAAAAAAAAATGTAAAGGGGAATACTGTCTGAAAAATCGAAAATATTTGAGGTTTCGTAGCCTTATCAAGGATACTTTGATCTTAAAAGAAAAATCGAACAGATCCTTGTTGCAACAATGTTTCCGCTAAGTTAATCATGAGTTAAGTATTCAAAAAATGGGAATATGACATTTTTAGCTTTTCTTTTTAATCATTCGATACAATGGAAATTGTTTCGTTGAAAAACGATATAAGCTTTTTAAAAAGAATACCTTCAAGTTTTGAAAAGCATCTTTGAATTTCGTGCACGATCGTTTGTCCGTGAGTGCGTTTGGGTTTAACAGTCAACAAAGTGAAAAATGGCACTTTTTCTTTCACAGCTGATAAAACTTGGCGACAAAGCTACGGAAAAGAGATCCTTAGGGGCTGTACGCAAATTACGTAACGCGATTGGGGGGGGAGTCAAGGTTTGCGTTACGTCACGATTTTAAAACTGCCAGAAATAGCAAAATTGCTGCGTGTTCAAGTTTTTTTATTTAAACCTCGCGTGCAATTTCACCGTGGACAGCTCATAGCTTTCTATACGCAATGTCAGTTATGAGGAAAAGGCATTGTGCAAGAACTTGCACAGTAGCTTTCCCACATCACCCAAGCAAAATTTGAAGGACATTTTTTTTTTTTATTAGGAGTACAACTTTGCAGTGACCGTTTTACTTAGAGAGCCACTGCGGCCGAAGTAGTGGCCCTAGCTCAATAAAAAAAAGTGGCATTTTAAACTAGAGGCTCTGCCAATGTAAACAATTTAAAAAAGCTAACGGATACGTGTATGCATTATAAAGTTATAGGCACTCAAACATGGCAACCTACGAGCCGAATTCTCAGCATTTGCGGGAGGTTATGATTTACATCTTCAACATCAGGAAATCTGCGGCTGAGGCCCACCGTTTGCTTGTAGATGCTTACGGGGAGGATTCTATTAGTGAGAAAACGTGTCGGCGGTGGTTCATCGACGCCCAAACCGAATATTCACGGATCCAAAGTGATGCTGTGTATCTGGTGGGATCAGCTGGGCGTTGTGAACTATGAGCTGCTCAAGCCATCCGAAACCATCACAGGGGAACTCTACCGACGTCAGTTGACGCGCTTGAGTAAGGCACTCAAAGAGAAACGGCCACAATTCAACGAAAGACATGACAAGGTGATACTGCAGCATGACAATGCCCGACCCCATGTTGCAAATGTCGTGAAAAAGTACTTGGGAACGCTAAAATGGGAGGTTTTATCCCACCCGCCGTACTCTCCAGACATTGCCCCTTCCGACTATCACTTGTTCCGGTCAATGGCACACGATTTGGGTGACCAGCACTTCGGTACTTACGAAGAAGTCAAAAATTGGGTCGATTCCTGGATTGCCTCCAAGGACCAAGACTTTTATCGACGCGGGATTCGAATGCTACCTGAAAGATGGGCCGAGGTCGTAGCTAGCGACGGGCAGTACTTTGATTAAAAAATATGTAGCCACTTTTTTATAATAAAGCCTTAAACTTTTGAAAAAAACGGTCACTGCAAAGTTGTACTCCTAATACAATTCCTGAAAGTACATGTATTGAAAAATATGTTGGCAAAATATGTTTCACTTTACAGATAATCTTTCATAAAAATATCGATGGGACAATTTTTTTTTTTCGTCGTCAAATTAAGGGGGTCGTCTAGTGTGTCATATAAAAAAAATCTAAAACGGCCTTGCATGACTTCTTTAAAGAAGAGGACGGTGTATTTTATGGTCCAGGCATAGCAGATTGATGGTGAGACCATTTTTTTTATCATGAATTATATATAACAACTTTCAAACGCGTTTTTCTCAAAACACGATTTTTTCCAACTGCTGCCATGATATCTCAAAAACGATTTGATTGATTCTGCTCAAATTTATACAGCATCTTTAGTACATATGAGGCATTCCACGTCACTTCAGCCAGTAAAAAAAATTCACAAATAATTTTGAAAAATCGAGTTACTTTAGTGAAAAATAATCACCGAGTGTCGAAATTCACTAAAAAATTCTGACGTTTTTTCTCACCGATTACCATTTTTTAACATTTTTCCATTCAAATGGCTGTATCTTTGGCAGGATTTGACGTATTTACATTCGTAAAAAACGAAAATGTGCGTCTTTTTATAGCCTTCCGGAAATAAATTGATTTAGATTTTATTGAGCAAGTCGAACGTCCGTTTCAGGGCAAAAAATGCAAAAATATTTTTTTTTCTCAAGGAAAGACACTCAATATTTTTTTTTTTCAATTTCCCCGAATTGTGAATACGAAAAACGGATTTTTGGTATTTTTTATATTATGGGATTCCTGAACACTGTGAAGTAACAGCTATTTTTATTTAAAAAAATTTTTTTTTTTATTAATATTCGATTGAATGGAAAAATATTAAAAAATAGTAATCAACGAGAAGAAACGTCAGAAATTTAAAAAAAATGTCGACACTCGGTGAAAATTTTTGAATAAAGTAATTCGATTTTTCAATATTATTCGTGGATTTTTTTTTACTGGCTGAAGTGACGCGGAATGCCTCATATATAACCACAAGTTGAACTAAAATAATTAAGATTGCTTCGTTAATTTCTTTTTATCAGCTATATAGACCCAAAAAAAAACGAAAAAATGAATTTTTTTTTTATAAAGCGTAAAACAAAATTTTTTTGTCGGCATTCTAACTTTATTTCAGTTCCATATAGAGCCTCAAGTCTCACGATTAAAATTGCGTTTGTTTTTTTGTTATTTTAGATAAGCAGACCGGCCGGAATCATGGCAGCAGTGGAGCACCTCTCATTATATATGTGTTCCTTTTCGGTGGTGTATCTCTGACTATATTCTATATGGCTTTAAAAAATTCACAAAGTTCGTTTAAACGTTAATAAAAATGCTATACAATTTATAAATTATTTTATTTTAATGTTTTGTCAACAAAAAAAAATCCCCAAAAAAAAGCATTGAAAACGGCCTTCACACTAGACGACCCCCTTAAGGCATATATCTCGATTAATTTTCAAGATTTTGTCACAAAAATTGGTATAAAACTAGAGAAATATATACTTCCCAAAATGAGTATAAACCCGATCCTTCCGTAATTAGTTACGTCTATGAAAAAATCGCAATTATTGACGACAAAGCACCCGTTACGTAACGGAACAGGGGAGGGGGGTCGAAAATTGGGAAATTTTGCGTTACGTAATTTGTGTACGCCCGATTATATTGGGTTGGTACAAAAATCTTGCAACACTTATTTTCAATTAAGGGGTAAGGCCACTGTAAATTTTTTGAAAAATCGATTTTTTTTTATTGGCTTAAAAAATAGTTTAAACCCTCTAGTTTAAAAATAGTTTAAATCCTTTTAACTTCTTTTTTTAATTTTTTCCAATAAAAAACTATTCGCAAAACTTTAAACGCGTTTTTCTCGAAACATGGTTTTTCAAAATGGCACGCAGCATAACTCGAACAATTTTCATTTTTTTTACTTGAAATTTTAACCAGATGTGAACATTTACATTATCTTGAGAATGTCGATCGGAATTTTCAAGAACTTTATTTATTGATTTTTTATTAACAAAAAACTTGCCGTTTTTTTCGTCAAAAATCAATTTTTTTTTTCAAACGCACGCCAAATCCACAAAAATTGATACTTTTTAAAATCCGATCGACATTCTCTAGCTATAGCCCTCTAGATTAATGGTTTTTTTTTTGTTCTAGATTCAAAAGTGCACCAGTGGTGCTGCGTGCCGCGGAGCCCTGGAAGCAAAACATGTCCCGGGAAGATAGCTGTGGAACCGCCATTTTGTTTTTTTTTACTGTAAAAAAATTTTATAATAAAGTTTAATGTATGCCCGATAACACCATTAAAAGTTTTTTTTTTCAAATACCTTCAATTTCGGGAGCAAAAAATTAGTGAAAAAACCTTTTTTTTTGGGCCGTTACAGTGGCCTTACTCCTTAAAATACTTTTCCTAATAATGAAGTTCGAGAACATTCGAGAATAGGAAGTACAAGAATGGTCTAGAACCTTCCATGCCGCAGGATATATAAGCGAGTCAGATGTTCCGCGGATTCAGTATGACCAAAGATGGATCAACGTGCACTTCGAGCAATCGCATATTACGAATTCTTGCAAGGGCATTCTGCAAGAGCCGCAGCCCGTAATATGTGCAGTGCGTTCAAGCCTAATGTAGTTAATTATTCAACGGTCTCCCGATGGTATCAGCGTTTTCATTCTGGCGATACATCTTTCGAAGACAAACCTAGGTGCGGCAGGGAATCGATTGTGGACGATGAAGAACTGCGAGCACTTATCAAGGCAAAGCCTAATATGTCGTCACGAGAATTAGCCAACAAACTCAACCGCGGTTATCCTACTGTCCTTCGACATTTACAAGAGATGGGATATAGGAAAGTTTATTCGTCTTGGATACCGCACAATCTCAGCGAATCAAACAAAGCAACACGCATGTCCATCTGTCTTTCACTCCTGCATCGTCCGCAAAGAAAGGATTTTCTTCAAGAAATAGTCACTGGGGATGAAAGCTGGGTGTTGTATGTTAATCACACGCGCAAGCGTCAGTGGCTATCGAAAGGGGAAAAACCAGAACCGACCCCTAAACAGCCCCGTGAAATGAAGAAAGTTTTACTCTGTTGTTGGTGGGATTCTGAGGGCATGCTCTATTACGAATTTCTGCCAACCAACACCACAATACAGGCAGAGATTTATTCTGCACAACTGCAAAAGGTGGCTAAAATTATGAAACGGAAAAGGCGTAAACGTCTTCACGTTCGGCTTCTCCATGACAATGCTCGACCCCACGTCGCTAAGATGACACAAGAAACTATTTCGCAGCTAGGATGGGAAGTTCTACCGCACCCACCGTATTCACCAGACTTAGCACCCTACCGACTATCACCTGTTTCGAGCTTTGAAGAACTATTTACGGGATAAAAAATTTGATGATCTGTCAGATCTCAAAAATACATTGGACGACTTTCTTAATTCACGATCAAAGGAATTCTGGTCTGCGGGCGTGCAAAGTCTACCAGAGCGTTGGGCAAGAGTTGTAGATACGGAGGGAGCCTACATTACTGAATAATCGTTTATTGTTAAAATAAAATATTTGCTCAACCCCAAACATGCCCAAACCCAAAGAAAAAAGAGACCGTATATCCGGGCACTTACGTGAATCGATTCTCGTCTGTTCGGCAATGTGGAGTATAATATTGTCGAATGCTCGTGTCGCGGTAGCGCCGAACATCTCGCGCCACACGAGTTCGTCCAAGAATTGCTGTATCATTTGCCTGCTGAGCAAGCTGAGAGTATTCTGAAACATTCTCGGGACAATTTTCCGGAGATACTCCATCATGTGATAATTGCTCTTCATGTTGCGGGGATTCTGATCGCTGAAAGCCGACTGTATTATCTGATTGAAGCCCATCTCCTGAAGAGTGCTACGGTCGACGGTATAATCGGTCACGATCTTCGAGTCCTTGTGGACCCACTCTTTCAGCGGATGAAGTATGTTGTTGAAGCGACGCTTGAACGACCGATCGCCGTCGTAAAGGGGCTCGCAAGCGCGCAATCTTATCTCCGATGTTTCCGGATTCAAAACGCCGAGAACTTCGACTTTCACCTGACAAACAAAAAAGTGGGAAAAAAGGTGAGGCAAAATCAGGCAGACGAATTCCCTCGGTAGGGGCAAGCTCGGATAATGATAAAAGAAAAGAGACCTACGGTTTTGCTCACCTGCCGCAAATTCCCGTCCTGCGATGTCGTGCCCAGACTGATAACGCCGACTTGTATCATGGACCCTTTGCCACCCATCATCGTCGCCTTGTCCGATACCGCGGCCGTGCAAACGCTTCGTAAATGGGTGTAAAAATTTTTCACGTACACGTTCGACACTCTCACCCAGGATATTACGTTTTGCACGTTTGTCTGGCACGCCCAATGATATATGAGCTTCAGGATGATGGTGGGCACGTGGGGCGAACCACGGAAAATCGAGCCGTTGAAAACCGAGACGAAACGCTCGGGGCAACAGCTCGAGATCCAAACGTAACCGCCCGAGTACGGGAACGTCCCCGACGAGTCGCTGTACATGCCCAGCTTGAGCTTTATCTTTTGGCCAGGCGTGCTGTGCAGCGTGCAATACTGCTCGGATCTCACCAGACCCCGCTGGATCAGCCATTCGGCGAACTTTGTCGGCGAATACATCAGCACGCTCTTTACTCGCAGATCTGAAATTCAATTGCGTTATTGGGTAAATGGTCGGATGTGTCACTCCTGACGGAATCGAGCTGATTTTTTTTTGTGCCGTTTCTTACGGTTGATAAACGTCATGTTTAATATTGTTATGGCAGCGCGTCAACAAAAACGATGGCAATCAATATTTTTTTGAAGATTTTCGTTCGGTGATCTTTCGAACTTTTTTTTCAAGAGTCAAGATTTTCGAGACCCAAACAAACCCAAACATTGTGCGCTATTCAAATGTAACTTGAGGCGTGAGACGCAGTCGGAATTTTCAAAAAATCCATTTTTTTACATTTTGTTGACGTATGTTTCGAAAATATTCTCTGAAAATTTCGAGTCGATCCGATGAATAGTTTCCGGGATATTCCACGATTAGTTAAGAGGTTACCCTCACTTGCGATTTTGAAAAAAAAAAATCGATTTTTTTTAATTGCATTTTTTTGAAGTATAAGTATCTGAGAATATGTCCTGAAAATTTCAAGTCGATCCGAACAAAATTGACTGAGATATGAGCGTTGAAAGAGAAGAATCCGTTGTGTAAACGACCTGAAATTGAAACTTTAAACGCGTTTTTCTCAAAATGGCATTTCTGAAGTCGGTGATCAAGATTACTCGAACACTAATGAACCGATCTTCTTGAAATTTTGCAGGCTTATTTAATACATAAAAATGTAGCCTTTAATCGTTCGATTTTTTTTTTCGAAAAAAATGGCCGTTTTATAGCCAAAAAACGGCCGTTTTTTTCGTTAAAATCGAACCATTAACTTTGACTGTCCGCCATTTTGTGAAAAATGAATATTTTTTAAAATCCTTCGATTAAAGACTAGTTTATACTTATATTTGACTAAATCCATCTGCATTTTTTTTTTTTAGATGATCCACTTCGCCGCAATGTTGGTCACCGCAAACCGTGTATATAAAAACATTATTTCATTGACGGCCATTTGCCACTAAACAATGTAATATTTTTCAATAAAAAAATTACTGAAAGTTCTTCAAGATGTGTTCTTTAAGATGGTATATTGATCGATTAAAAAAGTTTTGTAGTTTTCTTTAAAAAAATTCATGAAAAAGGCCTTTTTTGCGCTACAAGTGGGGGTAACGCCTTAAGGGGCAGCGGGTCTCCATGGCAGGTGGCGGCTGACAAACGCGCAAACGATAATACCCGGGAAGGCAGAATGCTTCGAAGACAACAACAAATTGATATTTTGGAAGCTACCACAGCGGCAGAAGCCCTATTGTATGGGCCAGAAATGATGATTCGATGTAATTTTTAATTAGTATTTCTGTACATAATTCGAGTGTAAAATTGGAAAACTCTTTCAGAAATTTTCAAAAATTTATTACTCAAAAACTATCAACTTTAGCAAAATTTTATAAAGAATACTTTCCTTTCAAAATTGCCCGAAATGTTTAAAAAATTATGATTCATCCCGAAAAACGTTAATTTTTTGAAAAATTGTTTTAAGAATTGGCTATAAACAACTGAATGCTCGACTTTTCGGCAAAAATTGTGATATTTGGATTCAGCGGATCAAAATACATTAAAAAAGGGTAGCTTCGTCCATCGAGCTCCAAATTTTACGAACATATAAAACCGTATCCACATCGAAAAACTTTAAACGCGTTTTTTTCGAAACTATGTTTTTCAAGTCGGTGACCACTATAATTCAAAAACCACTCGATGGATTTTGATGAAATTTGGTGTGCTTATCGATAGCATTAAAAACTAGTCCTTAATCGAACGATTTTCATTTTTGTTGAAAGTTTATATGTTTTTTTAACAATAAACGAGCGATTTTTTGGTCGAAAATCGAAAGTTATCTGTCGGAAGCAGCTATTTTGTCAATAAAAAAAGCTTTGATTAAGGACTAGATTTATTATCAAACTAATTTTTTTTTTTTGGTTTTGTGATTTCAGATGATCCAGTAAAATTTCCCCCAATATCATCAAAGATGGCGATATTGTTATAAATAAACAATATTTTTGTTTGAAAATTTGTACAAGTCAAGTTGAAATATAACATAAAAAGTCACTTTTGTAAAACAAACTTAATTACTATAAAAAAATTTATTGTAAATGCTCGTTTTTTCACGCCTCTGACTGCATCTCACTCCTTAAGGGCTAAGGCCACTGTAAATTTTTTGAAAAATCGTTTTTTTTTATTGGCTTGAAAAATAGTTTAAACCCTCTAGTTTAAAAATAGTTTAAATCCTTTTAACTTCTTTTTAAAATTTTTTCCAATAAAAAACTATTCGCAAAACTTTAAACGCGTTTTTCTCGAAACATGGTTTTTCAAAATGGCACGCAGCATAACTCGAACAATTTTCATTTTTTTTACTTGAAATTTTAACCAGATGTGAACATTTACATTATCTTGAGAATGTCGATCGGAATTTTCAGGAACTTTATTTATTGATTTTTTATTAACAAAAAACTTGCCGTTTTTTTCGTCAAAAATCAATTTTCTTTTTCAAACGCACGCCAAATCCACAAAAATTAATACTTTTTAAAATCCGATCGACATTCTCTAGCTATAGCCCTCTAGATTAATGGTTTTTTTTTGTTCTAGATTCAAAAGTGCACCAGTGGTGCTGCGTGCCGCGGAGCCTTGGAAGCAAAACATGTCCCGGGGAGATAGCTGTGGGACCGCCATTTTGTTTTTTTTTACTGTAAAAAAATTTTATAATAAAGTTTAATGTATGCCCGATAACACCATTAAAAGTTTTTTTTCAAATACCTTCAATTTCGGGAGCAAAAAATTAGTGAAAAAACCTTTTTTTTGGGCCGTTACAGTGGCCTTACCCCTTAAGGCCACAGTGACGGGTATAAAAACATGTGCGAATTTAGCATTTTTTTTTCTTATGAAAAGTGATTCACTCATAAAATTAATTACCCATCTATTTAGTATGAATATCAAGTTGTTACAAAAAAAAATATATATATATATATATATATTCTTTTCGATGTACAAAATGGCCGACTACTCGAAACTTTTCGAAACAGCTTTTTTCCAGTTGGGGCGACAAATAACTTCAACAATTTTCACTCGATTTACTTCAAATTTGAAAGTTACGTTCCTAATTGCATTTCGCAGAGAAGTACGTACGGAATTTCTGATTAATCGAAAACTTTTCATTTTATGAGCAGTTTATGAGCAGTTATAACGAAATTTTTCACTGAAAATTCATTTCTTAAGTTCAAATACCTACAACTTTTGAATAAAACAATATTTTTTTAATTCCGTACGTACTTCTCTAGGTATTCTAATGTAGATTGACGAGAATCTTTGTTTCTTGTTCACGGTAAAAAATTGTGGATGCTAAATGTCACGCCGCGGAGCGCCTAAAAAAAGATAACAAACGAAAATATTAGTAGACGGCCATTTTGGACATTGGAAAAAAATTCTAACATCTTGATGTTCGTACTAAATGGATGTGTAATTAATTTTACAAGTGGATCACTTTTTCGTACGAAAAAAAATTCTCAAATTCGCACATGATTTTATACCCCTTACTGTGGCCTAAGGCTTTATAATAATAAAGAATTGATTAAAAAAATGTACAGCCTCTTTTTTAGCGGTAGCGACACTTCCGAATATTTACCCATTATTGCATTATGAATTTGGATGAATTGTCTCTGTATTTGAAAAAAAGTGCAAAACAAGCAGCTTAAAGGGAAACCCAAACAACCCTGAACGAGGTCACGATGACAACGCGATAACGAAAATCGTTTATTTAGTTTTAATCGAGTACCCAAATCGGAGCGTTCCTTTTGGGAGACCTGCATCGAAATGTCCTTGGTGCGCAAATGAGGCCTCGCGACCACGACCAACGAGGGAAACGTCCTACCGCCGTTCAACTTGTTGAACGTTATCTCGCGACCGTCCGGCAAATTTTTCTTCGACTCCTCGATTTGATCGGCGGCTGAACGAAAAAAAAAAAAGGATAAAAATCAGTGTTCGTTTTCTTTCTATAGCGATCAATTCCGCGGCGGGAATTTCACGTTCATTGGGCGGTCCATAAGAAGTGTTGCAGGCCGACATTTTGCCAAGTCCTGGTCTCGTGAAAGCTTATCGGACTCTTTCATTGGAAGCATCATATCGAAGTGCGTTTTGAGATGGCGACTTGTAACACTCCATGGGGTGTCGATGTTTATTTTCATTTTATCATGGATTATTTTTGTTTTTGTTTTTACCTATCGCGTTTGTACTGCCGACTGCGATACCGCCGATGCTCGTTTGCTCAGTCGGCCATATCCTTCCCTGTCCCTGCAGCGACCCCTTCCTCACGGTCTGCACCCTCACGTTTCCGGTCGTCTGGGGACTCGGGCTCGCTGAAATCGCGCGACTATCAATACTCGCGACTATACCTTCTATCCCTTTTCGAAAATCAATCCGAAAGAAAAACAAAAACGAGAAAAATGTGGCGATATACGTTGCTGTTGTTTTTTGGGCCGTCCATATATTACGTCATCGATTTTTGCTGATTTTCGACCCCCCCCCCCCCCCCTACAATCATCCTATCGTCATTTCCTAATGACCCCCCCCCCCTCTCGCAAAACTGACGTCATTACCAGTTTGGCAAAATTAAAACATTTGCGGATTTGAGAAAAATTGGGTAACATTAAAACATTTTGTTATAGAATCATCTTTTATTATTTTGTACTTTGGCAATGTTTATTAATATGATAATATTATTCTTCCCTATTCTTGAGTTTTCTTTGGATAGCTCCCACATTTTGTTATAGAATCATCTTTTATTATTTTGTACTTTGGCAATTTTCATTAATATAATAATATTATTCTTCCCTATTCTTTAGTTTTCTTTGGATAGCTCCCACGGAGTTTTCACCCATTCTTGCTAATCCTGGATCACGGATAATATCTCCGTATCCTCCCCATATTCATTTTGGCTCGATCGAACTATTTTCATAGGTACGCTGTTATTTGAAGTTCTCGAATATAATGTAGACAAACCTTATGTAATAAATAAATAAATAATGAGTTCAATAATTAATACCATTAGGTACTTGCAAAATATTTTTCATCACTCATGCGGGGAAACCACTCTAGTTGAACAATATACTATTGTACATTTTGAATTAACTGGTATCACAAGAATGACGTCAATTTCGAAACGCCCCCCCCCCCCCCCCATCCATCATTTACCGTCATCCGCAGACGAACCTCCCCCCCCCCCCCCCAAATTTAGAATGACGTAATATATGGACGGCCCCTTTCAACTTAAGGGGTAATGCCACTCGAGGATATTCAAATTTTCAGAAAAGAACAGGAAGAGGACAGCGTTAATTTGTAAATGTATGGTACTGGCATTACAGATTAAGGCACCACGGTAAAATAATTTTTTTTTTCATTTTCTGAAAGATACGTTAAGGGGCCAGTCCACTTTGAAAATTGCAAAAAATCGATTTTTTTTTCACTGTTTTCGAAAGTACATACATTCCGAAATATAGTGTCAAAATTTTATGACAATCCGAGCTCTCTATTTTTTTTACCTGAACGTCAGGACCTCATTTCGTCTACCTGAGCGTATAGCGCGCTCGGCCGATCATAGTATAAACTTCAAACGCGTTTTTCTCGAAACAACGTTTTCAAAATCTAACTCCATCGTATCTCTAAAATTAATAAACCGGTTCTCTTGAAATTTGAACCACATATTGTAAACACGATTCGCAACAAGATGACCCTCGATGGTTTTAAAATTTTGATTTTTACTCTTTTTTTTGCGAAAAACTGCGAAGAACGCGTTTTATATTACTTTTTTCGTTTTTTATCTGCCATTTTTTTATTTCTCGATAAAACTTTATAATCCGAGGGTCATTATGTAGCTGGTGTCATACTGAATCTAATGAACTTTGATTTTTTTGTTTCAGACAAGCCGTTGCCGAGTTGCGATGGAGCTACCTAGCCCACCTATTTTTGAGGCGTTACGTTAAACTACAGTTTTTGTACCTAAACATGAATGAAAATGAATGAAATTTTTTTTTAGATGTATCTCAAGACTTTATCAAGCCCAACAACTTTTATATAATTTGATAAAACTTTGATGAAATCCTTTTAAAAAATCGCGAAAATAGGCTTTTTTCGTGGTTCCAAAGTGAACTGGGCCCTTGAGAATGCCCTCAGCAAATTTTTTAAAAGAAATTTGTAAAATTGGCGGAGATGCAGCATTTTATGTGAAACCGTTCGAAGTGCACGACCTCGCCGAGCGGCAGATGTGCGGCTTTGAACGCGTTTTTCTCGAAAGTACGTTTTTCAACCTGGTTGACAACATATTGAAAAAACTATTCATCCGGTTTGCATGCGCCAAGTCTTAAACTGTTCGAAAATCCAGTCTCTACGGCACCACGTAGGGATTTTTTAATAAAGGGCTCCCTTCTATTTTTTTTATGAACGCTGAAAATTTTCCACGAAAATCGGAAATAAAATTCGCTGATTCGCCATTTTTTTAGATATCGAAATTCCCCTACGTGATGCTGTAAACCTATATATCTAGTTTCTGAATATATTTTTATTTTATTTTTCAAATGAACCGTATGGCTTAATCGCTGTCAACCGCCGAGCAGCACTTTCGTCGGAGTGTCCTCTTGGAAGCGGCGTACACCGCAAACTATACTTTAGATTCGAGTACAAAATTTTGTATACAGTCTTCCATATGTATACAGGGTGAGGCACTAACTGTTGTCACCATGAATATCTCTGTAATTATCGACGTCACAAAAAAATGGTTGAAACAAACGTTGTACCGTACGAAAGGGGTCATCAAATGCGACCATTTTTTTTATCTCAGTGGACGCGCTGCCGCACAGTAAATGTCACCTCCACTTTTTTAAATGGGACGGTACATTTGTTTTCAACTATCTTGCAGAAAACTGCATAAAAAACATTTAGGGGTCAAAGTCGTTCAAGGTCATTTAAGATAAAAAAGTGACATGAACTTTATTTTTATGTGAAATTATCTTTATTCACAGTAGATGTTTAAAGTGATTGCCATTGGAATCAATGCAGTATTGCAATCTCCTCATCACGAATTTCTTATCACTTCGGCACTTATCGCCGAAGTTTTGCCATTCGCTTGTATGTAAACAACAGCACCAAAGCTACAATGTACACGGAACATTGTACAATGTTTCGCCCAAACGAACCCAAGATAACGATAGTATGAATGGTGAGACTAGTATTAATGAATCAAGCGAATGTAAATGATGTATTCTTTTGAAGAGCAAACTGATATGCTTCTAATTTACGGAGAATGTCATAAAATGCAGTGAGAGCTAGAGACTTATACGCTGAAAGATTTCTGAACGTTCTCATCCTACACGCCGTACATTTCAAATTTTGTACACTAAACTGAGGACAACTTCATCCTTAACCCGTCGGGAAAGTAACCGACAAAAGCGAGTTACTAACGGAGAAACGGAAATTGGTGTTCTTGCCGCCGTTCCATCGAGACCCTTGTGCGAGTTCTCGTCAAATTGCGAGGGAATCTGGCTTAAGCCAAAGAAGTATTCTACGTGTTCTACATCGTCATAAATATCATCCTTACCACATCAGTCTCCACCAGGAATTAACTGGTACGGATTTCATGAATCGCACTGAATTCTGCCGATGGGCTCAACGCCAGATTCAGAGAGATGACTCATTTATTAATCGGATTTTATTTACCGATGAGGCAACATTTACGAATCATGGAAATATTAACTTGCATAACATGCATTTGTGGTCAACTGAAAATCCACATTGGCTGCGGAAAGTTGCACACCAAAGATCGTATTCGGTTAACGGCGGGGTAAAGTTAATTCGGCGAAAAAGGCATGTTTTTAAGATTTTTTTTTTGCATAACGAATAGTGTTTGTTTATTGAAAAATTTACGTATAATAAAGTAACATTTGAACAACATTCTCCTAAATTTGCATTTGCAAAATATTCAAAATTGAGCGAGTGAAAATTAAACCCCGGAGGCGCCCTCGAAAAAAAGTTGGTTTGCGGTGTGCACCATAACTCGCAACAGAATCATTTGAACGGAAAATCAAAATGCATTTGTTAAAGGAGATGTTTCTCGAGGTAATGACGGGAAAATTTTTTTTCTTCTATTTTTCGATTTTTCGTAGCACTTGGGAGCCAAAAACCCGATCTTCGCTAAAAAAAATCGGCTAATTTGTTGTTGAAAAATTAGTAATTATTAAAAAAAAAACAAAAAAGCTCTCGACAATACCTGGTGAATTATGTGAAGAAGTACTGTGCGAAATTTCAAAGCGATTGGTCCAGTAGATTTTGAGTTACCGTGCACACGGACTTCAAATATGACTAGTCTCAGAAAAACGGTTTGAAAAACGCAGAAAAGAAGAGCATGGAGCAATAGACGCTCAAATATTCATAACTTCGTCAATTTTACTCCGATCGGCTTGAATTTTTAACACAATATTCTTGATATATTATGCATTCATTTAAAAAATTTAAAAATGAAAAAAAAAATTTTAATACTTTACTCCGCCCTTAATGTATGGGGTGGGATTATTGGGGATAGAATTATAGGCCCTTATTTCATCGAAGGGAATCTTAATGATAGGCAGTACACCACATTCCTTCAAGAAACATTAGGTTGTTATTAAAAGAAATACCATTAGAAACAAGAAACAGAATGTGGTATCAACACGATGGGTGCCCGGCACATTTTTCGCTGATAGCTAGACATGAATTGCAAAAGAGATTTCCAATCGTTGGATTGGACGCGGAGGAGCTGAATCGTGGCCGGCTCGCTCGCCAGACTCGACGCCTCTGGACTTTTTCTTGTGGCAATTCTTGAAAGATCTTGTTTATAAAGAACGTCCAACTACGCCGGATGATATGCGTGAGGGAATTCTTCGAGCCTGTGATTCGATAAGTGCCGAAGTGATAAGAAATTCTACACAATCCCTGATGAGAAGATTGCAATACTGCATTGATTCCAATGACAATCACTTTGAACATCTACTGTGAATAAATGTATTTTCACATAAAAATAAAGTTTATGTCACTTTTTTTTTATCTTAATTGACCTTGAACGACTTTTCCCCTAATGTTTTTATGCAGATTTCGATGCTCTACAAGATAGGTGGAAAAAAAATGTACGTCCCATTTAAAAAAGTGGAGGCGACCTTTGCTGTGCGACAGCGCCTCCACTGAGATAAAAAAAATGGTCGCATTTGATGACCCCTTTCGTACGGTACAACTT
>OZ023324.1:22773722-22867458 GCA_964007375.1 Ophion obscuratus
TCGGACGTAGAAGACCTGCGCCTGGTATCGATGATTCCATGTAAGTTGACAAATTTCACGATTTATTCATTCCCAAATTTTCAAACGCGTTTTTCTCAATGCCACGTTTTTCAAAACTGTACCCAAAATTTCTCGAAAACCAATGAACCAATTGCCTTGAGGGAGACTTTGTCCTTTGTGCCCAGCGGGGAGAAATGTTGGCGGCTCAATATGAGCAGCTAGAAGAAGAGGAGGGATGCCTCTATGGACCAGGCATTGCCGATTAGCGGTAATTATAAACACATTTGTGTAAACACATTACAAAACTTTAAACGCGTTTTTCTCGAAAACACGTTTATTAAAAATGGCTGACATTCTCCTGACCTCTGTAATTAACATATCGACCTGAAATTTGGAGAGCATACTCAGAAAATATGTCTTCACGGAATGACGGATCGTTTTTTCGATAGATACATTTTTGCATTTATTATTTATCTTTTTATGCGAAAAAAAAACGCGAAAATTCGATTTTTTTTTAATTGCCGCCATTTTCCGAAATTTGTACTAACGAAAAACCCATCGGTCATTCCATGACCAAAGGGTCACAGATTGATAATATGCTTTGAATTTGTGTTTCAGATCAACAAAGAGGGGGCAGTGATTTCAGCCGTTTACCTCCCGCGATTTGAGGACCTGTTTTCGCAGAGCTGCAACGGCCGCCATTTTGGTTTTTTTTTTCAAAAAAATTTTTTTTTAACGTTCTGTATATCATGAATAAAAGCAAGAAAAAACCGCACTCAAAAAGCTTTACTCGTTTCCTTTAAAAAAAATTAAATGTAAACACCTGAAATAAGGCACTCCAAGGACAAAGTCTCCCTCAAGGTTTTTTATGGTTATTCCATACACCATTATCTAGTACTTGTCATAGGATTTTTTTTTTCCGTTACTTAGTTTTTGTTTTATAGGCAAAATAATAACTAATTTTTGGCCCAAAAATCACGATTTCTGTTCAAACGTCCGCCATTTTGTCATAAATCGATATTTTCAAAATCGACTATGACAAGTACCAGATTATAGTATCTAATTTAATAATCTTTTTGGTTTTCTTTTTATCATACGATATCCTTGTATAATTTTGATATTTTCAAATAAAGAAAATTAAACATATTTTTGAATGTATATACTTTTAGATAATTAAAAGCCCAATCGGAAATTTGAAAAAGTTTCCCTTGAAAAAATTCACAAAAATGACCTTTTTTCAGCTCTAGGTGTATATCTCCCCTTAAGGGGATTTTTTTTGTTCGCCAGTGAAAGAAATTCTTACAGGACGTAGTGGTAGCCGCTGACCATTCCTGCCTGGCAGACCTTCTGCGCCCCTTGCTCCTTGACCAGCTCCTCCAGCTTAGCCACCACCTGTTTGGGATATTAAGTTTTTTCGCCGTCAGAAGTATTTCAGTTTTCCGGATCTGAAGAGCGCTAGCCGTCTCTGGCGTTACCCACCTTGTCATAATTTTCCTTGTTCTTTTTCCTCGTCATTTGCTGCGCCTCGCTGAGCGAGTCCTCCATGCAATCCAGACTGAGAGTCATCTCTACCATGCGACTGCTCACCGAGCGCGTTATCAGCCTTCCTTTCGACATCTTTGTGCTCTCTTGCGAACGAACGTTTACGATATTGGTTTTTCCCTTCTTTCGCGTACGTGATATTAATTATTTACAAAATGGCACGAAATTACAAATTTCGATTTGTTTATATGCGACGATTAAAGAGCAGGAATTCCGGAGGGGGCAACAAAAAAAAAGCGGCAAACATAACCTCAATTTCTCACCTTGTACGATTTGTCGTCGATAACATTAATTTATTTATTTTGTTTACCGATTTTTTCGTGAAACCGGCAGACGTTTTACGAGGCCCCCTCACGGCACCTCGAACGCACACACGTACGCGGCAAAAAGCGCGCGCGCGCGCACGCACGCACGTAACCAAAGAGCGCGTCTCGCGCGGAAACTCCGTTCTTTTACTCGCTACGTTGCCCCTCGCTGCCGAGCTTCACAGACTTGACGTCGGGAAAATCATTTTTTTGCGCAAATTGAGGGAAAATGAAAAAAACGGCGCACCGGTGGATACGACCGCGTTTTTACCGAGCCCCGTATTCGCGGGACGAGGCGCGGACGAACGTATTAAAAAAAAACACACACACAGCGCGCGATCGGAAAGAATACAGCGGATATCCCGGGCGGAGATTGAGAGCTTTTTTTTTTCGAGGTTAGGTTTTCGTGGGATTCTTGCGTCGCGGCGGGTTCGCCAACGCAACGTGACGGGGCGCCACCGGGCGGATAGCGTGTGGCGCCATCTCGGCGTAAAACTTCTGCACTTGGGAATTATTACCGTTATTTTTTGTCCAAGTTATATTACCCTCCAATCACCGCGTCATTTTAAAGCAGCTCAAGGAAGTTGCGGCGGTAGCCACGATCCAATATTAAGTTTGACAAAAATATATGTTATTGTCTAGACTATAATGAAAATTTACGAATTTTTTTAAGTTTTCTCACCATAAAACATCAAAGATAAAAAATGGTTCGATGTATGCAATTTTACGTACGGCAAGACGTTTACGCCACGGTGATGTAATTTTTTTGGCTATTTAGCATTAACGTGATCCTTTGTGAACAATTAGAAAAAACAATACCTGTCTTGCCAATCGTAAAGCATATATATTCAATATTGAACGATCAAGCTTTGATGAAAGATTACGAATTTTGGCTGGGGAGTGAAGAGCATTGCTGCCAACCTCAATGTTCGCGAAATTGCCGTATTTCGGCAACACATTAACGGATGGTAATAATGAATAATCTCGTGACGTAAACAGAAATAAGCATAATTATAAATGACGCAAATTCTGAGTTGTATAAAACATTCGCCGACGCAGTTTTTCATAATAATTGTCGATAATGTTATATTTTTTCAAGTTGGTAGTGACACAAAAGTTTTTCTTATTTACTTAATGCAAGTATAAAAATGCATAATTTTGCCCTTTAATGATATATTTTATGAAAAATTAGCATCTACAGAATAAATCTATACCTCGTGAGCATTTTTTTGAGGTTCATGAAGAAAAAATGTATAAACCGTCATTTGACTCAAATGGATCGCTCCAACCTCCCCAAGCCCAAAATTAAGCAGTTAGAACTTTAAAAAACGAGCTCGCGACATCTCATAATTACGCAGGCGTGATTTTGTCGGTTGAACATTGAGTTTTTACGTAATTGGAATATTGAGCGTGCTCGCGTGCTTTTCGCAACGAAATATCGACCGGAAACGGCCAATACATTTCCGCTTTTACATCGCGATGTCTATTCGCATCCGAATTATTGGACGCGAATGTCAAAATATTGGAATTCGAATGTTAATTATAATATTGATAATTCATCCCCCGGAAGCGCGGACCGGAACACGCCCGCCCGACGCGCAACTCCACCGCGCAGCGCTGTTCGGCGCTACTGCGAGACTCCGCGAGCGCCAGAGGTCGTGTT
The DNA here is from genome assembly GCA_964007375.1 of Ophion obscuratus. NCBI lineage: Eukaryota > Metazoa > Arthropoda > Insecta > Hymenoptera > Ichneumonidae > Ophion > Ophion obscuratus. Next base: position 22,777,233 of record OZ023324.1, read on the forward strand.
CGTTGGGTCTCATCATTTTGATACGAACAAGTGCGCATGTGCATTACGATGCGCAACGCGCAACTGCGCAATGAAACGTGCGCATCATCAAATGCGCATCATTATGCGCATGCGCAATCAAAATGATGAGACCCAACGAACACGACCAGAGTCGGCGCCTCGGAAACCGAAGAAACTCTAACCCGCCACCCCACGATCTCGGTCGACCATCCACAATAAAATAGACCCCGCTGAGTGGATCTTGCACGATTTCGTCGCTTCTCGACGTTCGCAAAACGTTTTTTTTTTTCATCGAACCGTTCGCCGCATGCAAATTTCCATTGCTACCCGCTCGTTATTCTGCTGTCTGGCCCTGATGGAAATCCGCTTATTGGAATTCGACAAATAATGTTGAAATCTGTTAAAAAATGTCAGAAACTGTGAAAATGAATAGATTCTAACATAATTTGATGGAATCGTACGCATTTTGATAGATTCTGTCGGAAATAATCTATGAAAATCGGACAGAACCTCACATATTATATTAACTTTACGGAATGTCATAAAATCACAGAATTCGATACTTTCTGTCATCTTGTTGTCAGAAAATGTCATCTTTTAACAAAAAATGATAAAATTAATTTTCCATTTTTTTACATATTGTTGCATCGAAAAGAATGACAGAAAATGACAAAAAATGATAGAAAACGATAATTTTTATCATAATTTGTTGTCACATTTTTGTTGAATTCTGACAGATTTCAGCTGTCATTAAATCACAGAGTTTGATACTTTCTGTCATCTTTATGTCGGAAAATGTCATCTTTTAACAAAAAATGATAAATAAGTTTTCCATTTTTTGACATATTGTTGCATCGAAAAAAATGACAGAAAATGTCAAAAAATGATAGAAAACGATAATTTTTATCATAATTTGTTGTCACATTTTTGTTGAATTCTGACAGATTTCAGCTGTCATTAAATTACAGATTTTGATACTTTCTGTCATCTTTATGTCGGAAAATGTCATCTTTTAACAAAAAATGATAAATCAGTTTTCCATTTTTTGACATATTGTTGCATCGAAAAAAATGACAGAAAATGTCAAAAAATGATAGAAAACGATAATTTTTATCATAATTTGTTGTCACACTTTCAATAGTCACAGGGCTCAATAAGAAGCAAACAATATTCAACCGTACTAATTATATTTTTATCTATGTATTTTATCTGCGTCTCTGTATGTTGAATATTTTTTAAGATCTCAACAGTTGCCAAATATGTGTCACCAAATAAAAGTATTATTGAATATAAAGTCCCAAATTTCTTTCTTTCAGCATTTCCATTAAAATTTAGAAAATTATATGTAAATTCCATCAAATATTGACGAATTCTGACAATTTATTATCAGAATCGACAATTAAATGTCAAAATTCATCAGAATATATCATATATTTATAATGCAAAATGTCAAAAGTTAACAAGTTCGGTCATTATATGACAAAAAATAAAAAAGAATGATATAATTTGACAGATTCGGTCATAATATTTCATGAATGTTAAAGAATTCCATTTCATTTAATTAAATAATGACATTTAATGACGAACATCTCACAAAAAATAAGAAAGAATGATATAATTTGACATATTCGGTCATAATATTTTATAAATGTTGAAGAATTCCATTATAATCCATAAAAAAATGACATTTAATGACGAAAATCTCACAAAAAATAAGAAAGAATGATATAATTCGACAGATTCGGTCATAATATTTCATGAATGTTGAAGAATTCCATTTTATTCCATCAAAAAATGACATTAAATGACGAAAATCTCACATAAAATGGAAAACTCTTACGGCATTATATGACATATTATGTAAGATTCTGACAGAAATTATTGAATTATAACATTACTTTTCTGATAAAATATGACAGATTCTGTAAAGCATGTTCCAATTCCCGGTCATAAATCATGAACTTCTCACAGAAAATGTCAAATCTCGAAATAATATGACAGATTCTGTCGTATAAATGACATATTCTGACATTATTTCTCATTGAAAGTTGACGGAATATTATCAAATCTGACATTTTTTGTTAAAATCTGACGAATTCCAATAAGCGGATTTCCATCAGGGGGATATTTCAAAACTTCAGTTATTCCTATCCGAAATATCCATTCTATGCATGTTCCCGGAAATTTTGTCCCCGCGACAAACGACTCTAAGCGTAAAGACGCGTTCGACAACGTTTCTTCATCCATCTAATTTAACGGTCCGGAAAAGCCTCTAACAATATGGCCGCCGGCTCGAACTTTGTCGAACTCCAACGTACCAGAGTTGGGCGTAATTTTATTTGTAAATACGAATACGAATTTATTCACATCGTGATTTTAATGTGAATATAAATGCGAATTTATTCATACTTTACTCATTGTAAACACGAATACAAATAAAATCGCATTTACAAGTGTGATTACGAATTTATTTGTATTCACATGCATGCATACAAATACAATTGTATTCACAGATATTCTGAACATACAAAAAAATTCACACTAAAATCTGTGAATGCAAATGTATGCGCAAAAAATTGTAAATACAAAAAATTCACAAAATAAGTTGTGATTTTTTTTTCGGATTTAAGATAAATTAAAATCAAGTTCACAATGATTAGATTCAAATTTACGCCAAAAGTGAGTCCTTACCTATTTTGAGAGAAAACATTGCGTCGAAGCAAATAAATTTTTGCAAAAAAGTTGTGAGTTTCAAATATTACATTATAAATATGAAAAAAATCACAAAATGAGTTGTGAATTTCCTCAAGTTGAAGAAAAAGAATCCTGGGAATTAAAAAAAATTCACATTAAAATCTGTGAATGCAAATGTATTCGCAAAAAATTGTAAATACATGAAATTCACAAAATAAGTTGTGATTTTTTTTCGGATTTAAGATAAATTAAAATCAAATTCACAATGATTAGATTTAAAGTTACGCCAAAAGTGAGTCCTTGCGTATTTTGAGAGAAAACATTGTGTTGAACTCAACAAGTAAGAACTTTTGGTATAAATGTTAATCAAATCATTGTGAATTTGATTTTAATTTGTCTTAAATACGAAAAAATTTACAATTGTTTGTGAATACATTTGCATTCACAGATTTTTATGTGAATTTGTTTTAATTCACAGAATTTTTTGTAAATATTCACAATTTTTACTGTGAATATAATACAATCGTATTTGTATGCGTGCATGTGAACAAAAATAAATTCGTATTCACACTTGCAAATACGAATTTATTCGTATTCGTATTTACAATAAGTGAAGTATGAATAAATTTGTATTTATATTCACATAAAAATCACGATGTGAATAAATTCGTATTCGTATTTATAAATAGAATTACGCCAAACTCTGCAACGTACACACGTATATTCCCGTTTTGTTCGATCGTTACACAACTTTTGTCCAAAAATACGAAAAAAGAATGCAAAAACAACAAATCCTAAGTAGAATATAAAGCGATTCGTTGGCCGAGATTAGCATAATGGCGATGTGGGGATATCGAAGCAAAAAACATCATCATCATTATTATTATTATTATTATTATTAGAAAAATGTACGAATCAACAATATCTCAGACATGAAATTTTCCTTTGCGTTCGACGGTGACTTTCTCGATTCGTGCTCGTCTCGCATCGTCGCGTGTCACATTCGGGCCACGATTTTTTGCACCGACGAAGGGAGTCTCTCCGGCGGCTCTCGTGCTAGTCTCGTTATTGCCAATAATCGGGGGGCGCGTCGATTTTTCGGAATAAATCGTCATTGCCATTGTCGCGTTCGTTGGATACGCGGGAATAATAGTTAGGCGACGAGACTTTTTGTAGAGATTTTTGCCGGGCGTTAGAAGGCCGCGTCTCTTCAAGTGACTGTTGTGCGTTTGTGCGGAGGAATTGACCGTCTCGGGTGGATCGACGCGAGCGAGACTCGCGCGAGTCTCTCCCTCGTTGTTTACATCGACGAGGTCGTTCGAGTCGCGACGCGCGCTCGCGATCGTCGAAGCGTTCGGGGGTGCCACGGGATGCAGGAAGGCTATCGGCCAGTGGCGCCCCTCGCATCTGTCCCGGCAAGCCGTGTTTTCACGGTGTCCGCCGCTCTCGGCGGGACGACGATCGTCGTTGCCCGCTCGGGGGCTCGCTGAGTACGGATAATATTTTTCGCTGCACGGACGCCATTGTTCCTCCGACGCTCCCACGTAACACCTGACGATTTAACATTTTTCGAGCTGAGTCATTAATATTATACAGGGTGTGCTGCATAAAATCATCTGCTTATGGTTTGTCGCATGCCATTTTTACAAGTGAGAACTTTTTTGACCTGGTTGAAGAAAATACTATTGGTTGTTTGTTTTATCTAGAAAAGTCTTCTTTTTAACCTTAAGGTGTTAGGCCACAGTAACGCGTATTTAACGGGAATTTAACAATTTGTTTTCGTATGAAAAAGTGATTCACTCATAAAATTAATTTCACATCTATTTAGTATGAATATCAAGCTGTTAGAATTTTTTCTCCGATGTACAAAATGGCCGACTACTCGAAACTTCTCGAAACAGCTTTTTTCCAATTGGCGTGACAAATAACTTCAACAATTTTAACTCGATTTACTTCAAATTTAAAAGTTGTGTTCCTAATTGCATTTCGCAGAGAAGTATTTAATTGCATTTCGCATCTGCATGCATTGACTTATTTGACGTCTCGTGGTAACTGCTTATCGTTTTTGCTAAGACGCGCCGCTTCATGCGTAAGCGCATAAAAAATTCAAAAACTGTCGCATCTCAAAAAGTAAAGGCGTTTCAGGTTCCCCAGAAAATTTCTTACAAATAACAATTAAATTGTTTTTTTAAATTAATTATTTGTTTAAAAATACGGTGTTCGATCATTGGGACATAGAAAATGCAGTGTGTCCCAATTATTGAACACTCGAATTCTTCAAGATGGCGTCATTAAACCCATCAAAACATCGAGACAGTTAACGTGTGACAGATCGCGTGAATCGGATTTATTCAAACAAAAACTGTAAGTTCCTGAATAAACTTACCTTTATTCTTTTAATAATAACTCTAAGATCGTCAAATATATTTTTTATTTGTATTTTCGTGCAATAAACATTAAAAAAAAGTAAAAAGAGAATATAACCTAAATGTAACCTAACAATACGAATGTAATGTTCAATATTTTTTGCTCTCCGATATTTCAGGGAGCCAAGCTGCGACAAAATCAAACAAAAACAGAACATAAAAACGAGGAAGCTGAAAAGACAAACAAAATAAAGTTCGAGTTGAAAAGCAAAAATAAACCAAATGCGAATGAACCAAAAACCTGTCAGAAGAGACTAAATATATATTTTTGTATTTTTGCATGATTGATAAAAGATTATTTAAGTGTTTGATTTTACTTTTATTTCTTAATATTGTACCTAAAATAATATTTTCAGAACGGAAAAAGAATTCTGGAGAGTGTTCAATAACTGCGACATGCCTGTTCAATATTAGGGACATAGGCACTTTCATAATTGGGACATTTGCATGCTTCACATTGTTATTCTTTTTTTTTCATTTGAAATCATTTAAAAATAATTTAAAGGGTGATTTTTCGAAAGCACAAATATCAAAGTATCATTCGAACATGGAAGCGATGGTTTTTTCTTGATTTTATATTTTTTTCTCGCCGAATTCAATCCCCCAGATCCTTAGTTGTTCAACAATTGGGACATTTATCTTACGCATATCGCGCCAAATCTTTTAAAAAGTTACGCAGTTATTGTTGATTCGTATCATTTTTAGAAATGGCATGCGAAAAACCAAAAGCAAATTATTTTTTTCAAAAAATAACATAAACCCAACATCTCGAAAATAGTGGGAATTTGAGTAGACGAAAATTAAAGCATATAATAGGACATGATCTGATTTAGAGACAGTTGCAGGATTATCTATTCATAGCAGGGCACCCTGTATATTTCGAAGAATCATTGGGAAAATATTATTGTTCTCTAAGAGCCGAAGATTGAAACAAAATTTCAATTTCTGTACCTTCTAATCGCCATAACTGTTAATAGAAAACATTATCTTCCCCCTTTTTGCACGCTTTTAGCAAACTTGAAAAAAAATCTACTTTTTTCTTTTACGAAACTTCCAAAAGCGATATTTCCAAGAAAAAACTTTCTTTGCATTTGAGAATTTAATTTTTACTTTTCAAAATATGTATAAAACTACGATTAAAAAAAATTAACGAATTAATTATTTATTTTTATCATCAGCTTATTATTATTCATTCATTATTATTTATATAATTATTAATACTTATTTATTATTTACAAAGAGATAGATAGGTTCGAAAAATCGAAATTGGATCAAAGTAGTGAGAGCTAACGAAATATTTTTGGTATGTCTATTTTCTGATGAAATATTAACTTTATCGAGTTCTACTGCAATAAGAAGTAAATGAAACTTTGTATACTCTACTCCAAAAAACTAAAGGAACAGAACATTTCTTAAATTTTCTTAGCGTTTTTTGAACCGGCGCAGAAAATATCGAGAATTAATCGCATAAATGTTTTCAGATCGAGTAGTGAATACAGCTTGGGGGTATCAACTTTTAATTAATGGAATTGAAGATGAGTGAAATTATGGCACGCAAAGGTCGAATAGTGTCTAATATGAGCTAATATTCTTTCCTGAAATGTTTTACAAATTTGGAAGAAAAAAAAACAATTTTTTTTTTTTAATTTTTGGAAAAAAATTTCACTCAAATTTAAGGGGGGATTGTCTTTTTTTCGCAAAATTTACCGCTTTTTGGGAATTTTTTTGTGAAGAAAGTATACAACGGAAAACTTGTGAAACTTGGCATATAGTTTTATTGAAGTGTTTACTACATACAAAAAAATTTTAAACAATTTCATCAAAAAATCCGCCTCCCACCCCCCTCGACGCGCGATGGTCCTTTTTTGATGGTGTGCACGATTTCTCAAAAACTATTCAACCGATTGCCTTCAAATTTGGACAGAATGCTCAGCTGACATCCTTTTATCGTTTGATGAAGCAAAAAAGCAATACGTTTAATAGTTTTTTTTATTTATAACAAAAAATTGATCAATTTTTTTCGAAAAATCGATACTTCAAGTTCAAAACGTCACCAAATCGTCAATTTTTTTTTCCCTTCATCGAACGATAGCTATATGTGTCTAAAGTAAAATGCTTTTTGGGTTTTTGTTGCAGGATGAACGTGAAGGCTGTAATCGTGCACACCATCAAAAGAGGACCATCGCACGTCGAGGGGGGTGGGAGGCGGATTTTTTGATGAAATTGTTTAAAAATTTTTTTGTATGTAGTAAACAGATCAATAAAACTATATGCCAAGTTTCACAAGTTTTCCGTTGTATACTTTCTTCACAAAAAAATTCCCAAAAAGCGGTAAATTTTGCGAAAAAAAAGACAATCCCCCCTTAACAAGCAACTAGTGCAAAGTTGTGGAAAGTGTCGAAAGAAATGGTATTTTCATTTTGATGATGATTACACGATGTTTGGGAACAATACATTTGTTTCTATAATTGTATTGTAAAACTTTGATCAATAGGTCCGGAAAAACGGTTCCATGGATCATTTGAAAATTTACAGGGCCATTGGGTGTAAATTAAGCTAAAAAAAACTGGCGACATTAGTATTTCCATCAATATTTGTAAAGTAGTGGTAGATTAACTGAAAAACCATAAAGAATCATTTTTTGTATTTTTTTTAAATTAATGTTAAGGGTGAAAAGAAATGTTGTTCTGAAACATCACTGGAAGGGTCTTTGTAGGGAATTTATTCAAGCTTGCAAAACTGCCCTTTAATCCCTTGTACGATCATTGGTTGCTGAGATATGGATAATCAAAGACAAAAGGATCCTTTTTCATTCGAAGTTGGATATCTCAACAAAAAATTAAAGTAGAGAGATAAAAGAAAACCAAGTTGAAGTTGAATAAACAAGCTAACGAACCTATGTATTGAATGAAGTGAAAAAAATTCCGAGCCCGTGGACACTTGAAAAGAAATTTGGACATTTTTGTCTCGCGCTATTTCTTATGATTGTGCGATAATCGTAGTTCACAAACTCTTTTTGCCAAAATATCTCAAAACTAGAAACTGGAAGCTTTAAAATGCTTCTTTTTTCATCTCGATACGACCATTTTTCACACAGACACAGCGCTTAAAAAACACTACTTTTTTGTTCTGCTCCTTTAATTTTTTGGAGTGGTGTATATCGCTAAGTATTTATTCAACTTTTTTGATTGTATGCCCATAATTATCCTTACCAGTGGAGAAGATTTATCGTTTAAACTTTCGATCCTCGAGAAAAAAATAACTACAGCACATTCCCACATTTTTTATCCCAATCGAAGACTGTCCACAATTCGAGAAATATTTGTTTGCAATACCTGCCCCGAAAGTGCGATTTTCGATTGGTGTTTAGCGTGCAGAAAGTGGCTTATTTCTCAACGATGCTTACTTTGGGGTCGTCCATTAATCACGTGAGGTCCATGGTGATATGTGGTGAGATTTCTAGCCCCCCCGCCCCCAACATCACGTGTATTTTTTGTTAAGAAACGTTAGACTCAAGCTATAGAGAGTGCGGTATTTTATTATGAAAAACAAAATAATCTATTTATATTGTCAGTATATTCAAATGGTATTGTCCGCGCAGTTACACAAAAAAAACACGTGATAAGTCACAACCCCCCCCCCCCCCCAGCATGATCAATCGTGATGTTATCCAACCCCCCCCCCTATTTGAACCTCACGTGAATAATGGACGAACCCTTTTCCGCACTAGTGCGGGAATGTGAGACTTTCCCGCACTAGTGCGAAAAAATCTATTTTTCTTGCTCCCCTAGCCGAAAGTACGCACTTTCCGGCCGCATTTCAGGCCGGGAAGAGCATTTTTCGTGGCCGGCTGACGACCGCTCGCTCTGACAGGATTTTCGCGGCCGGCGATATTTATATATGCACGTTATTCTTTTATCTTGTGCTCGCTCCTGTCAAAGTCGTGTCGTGGTCTCGCGAAGAATTTCGTTCGTGTCGAAAAAAAAAAAAATGGAAGAATCCTCATCAGAAGGTTCTTGGTTCGTTGATTTGATGTTTATGTTAATAATGTTGGTTTTATTTCATCTTGATGTTTTTAATGCCCGCCCCGACCAGCAAAACCTCGGCTTCGCCTCGGTCTTGCAAAAGTCGGGCGGGCACCCCCCCCCCCCTCCACTCGCCTCCCTGCGGGAATGACAGCTTCATTGCATTTCACGAGATGGCCCGCTGACAGCCGACAGATGACAGCTGACAGCACGAATGACAGCATTAATTGCACGGAATTACATACATTAATTAGGCCCGTACTTTCGGCTACGGGATCAAGAAAAATAGTATACAACCCACGGCCCAAATGTTGGATGCCCTGGTATGTGCGATATGAAGGCCTCGGCTTCGCCTCGGCCTTTATATCGCACATGCCAGGAAATCCAACTTTCGGGCCTAGGGTCGTAATATACTATATTGCTCAGTTTACCGCATTGATTCATGAACAAACGGTTTTTTTCACGATTGATAGTTTTTTGTTCTACATTTTTGACCAATTGAACAAACTTGAATGTAGCGAAATTCATGCGATAGGAGACGTCAACTTACCTCAGTCGTATTTGAATATAATTGTTATTGTTTTTGTTGAATCTCAAATCCCACTTTCGAGAGGGTCATTGCAAAAAATAATGTATGGGACATGTGCGGAAAAAAAAACGAATTACATCGCGCGTAAGTGGTTGAACTGGCCTCGACTTATGGTGCATTTCTCACTCGTACTTGTGTGGTTACAGCACTCGTGGGCCTGTGAAATGCACCATAAGCCTTCGGCTCATGCGGCAACTTCACGCGCAATAGAATTCGTTGTTTCTCGCACTTGTAGCATAAATTACTATTGACATAGCATTTCTAGGTACAGTATTTTATCGAAACTGTCCCCATTGGCGGCAATTTTGGCCGATGCTCGATTCTTTTAAATCATCCAGTCAATCATAAAGCACAATGGGAGTCGTGTTTGCTTACCAAGGGTAACTGTAGCCCCGAGAAAAGCCGCAGTGATGATCAGGCTCGCAGCAATAGTCCCAGGAACCAAATTCCGCGCCCTCTGGCTCGCAAGACCAAAAACCAGCGATCTTGTTGATCTCGCATTTGGTGCCGCGTTTGCAAGGTTGACCGTTGACCGTATAGTGACGATTGAAGCTCCCGTATCCGTTGACTGCGTCGGATTTATGGACTTAGCTTGGGTTGGAAGTGTTCCCAACGAGAGTACATGCACGCGGTGCAATACTCACGATAATCTGGCCCCGAGGAGTAGCCGTGCCCGTTGGTCTCGTGATTGGGCGGCGCGGTGGGGTAGTCCGGGACCTTTGGGTGATCAGGTTCATCGGAATCCAGGGGCCGCACCCCGAGGTACAGCGTATTGTAGCCGTAGAAACTCGAGCCCGGGTAACCCAGCGGAACTAACGAACCACCTGGTGAAGAGCCTGGACGATAATCCTCACCGCCCGTAGCGTAGTCGAATCTTCCATCGTTCGAATTTTCGTGTCCGTAGGCTGGCGAACATTGGGGCTCCAGTTCCTTCCAGGCGTACATGACGTAGTCATCGTCGCGGGTGTAGTCGTGACCCGGACGTAGATCACGTTGTGGTACGTCGCTCAGGTAACAATTGTCACCGTGTTTGCCGTCGCCGGTCCTGCCAAAAGTTACCATTTACGGGAGTATGGACGTTATTGTGGTTTTCAAAGCTGGGCAGAAAAACGTTAATCGTTCATCAACGAAGTAAACATATTGCTTAACGATTTAACTTTTAAGTTAAATTAAAAAACAATCAACGGTCTTATCAACTTCCGTTACTACGTTCTGGCGATGCGCGCCACGCTCATGTGGCAGGCGGCGAACAACTGAAGTGCTCGGCACAAGTGCGAGTGAGATGATTAGCTATGCATAGCGTGCGTGTAAGCAGGAAACCTATTCGGCGGTCAACGTGAAAACGACACACTTCCGAACCTAAATCCGTCCGGTGGGGTCAGAGCTCGCCTCTATACCCTCTGTACTTAGTTGTTCATTTACCTTCCTTACCTAGCCTACCCTACTAGACTCGATTGTAGGGTAGCGTGGTCCAAAATCGACCGCCTCATCCGCAAAGGCAATAACAGTGCATCAAATTAATTTTTTTGTTCAAACCAAATTTTCATTCATTAGAGGGAACGTTATACTATGTTTTGAGCAGCTTGACGAGGTTTTCGGGTACCGTTTGTTTAAGATACCGAGGCCGTAATGAAAGTCTTCATATTGATCGTCCTCAAAAAATCGTGATCCGAAACCGACCTTCCCATGGTCCGAACCCGACCCCCTATTTTTTTTACAGCGAATCAAGGGAAAAGGCTAAATTTTGAATTTATTTTGCAACTTGTTAGCACAATGATACGATTTGGAAATATTTTCCAAATTTATTTTAGAACATTTCAAGGCCTTTTTTAGGAAATGCAATTGAATGAATGCATTGATTACAATTTCACTCGCTTACTGCAAAAATTACAATTCCAATCGCTGTCTGAGCTGTCTTCTGCCGCACAATAACTGCGAATAGCCGACGGATGAGTCCCAATGCCATGGCAGCAAGTGCTCGCCGCAGAATTGCCGGTTCTCGTTTTGACTTTAGACGTTGGAATGATCGCCTCATTTCTAAAACAATTATGTGTAATTACCGTCATAAGTCTTTTAATCACAGTTTGACTATGAAAAACACGCTACAAAATCGTAGGGGTCGGTTTTGGACCACCCATTGGCGGTCGGTTTAGGACCACCGAGACTTTTTTCAAACAATGACTCGCCGTTTACTTACAACAATGCAAGTGATCTAAATTTATTAGTGCGTGTTAAAGTCTAGGTCATAAGTAACCAAAACAACTTACCTTTGGATTTTTCAAGAAAAATACCACACCTCAAACTGCAGTTCCGTGCAGCTCAAAAATGAACTTTCGCGTTGTCAAAACACAACGCAACGCAAAACCATAGAATCAAATGAGAGAAAAATATGGCTCTCTACCTTCAAATTGTTGGTTTTGTGAGAGCTTTCAAATGCCATCACCGACAGTTCCGGTTGCAGCATAAGTACTGAGAAACATGGAGAGGTCCGTATGGGACCACCGGTCGGTTTCGGACAACCCTACCCTACTCTATATCTAACTTCTGCAGTACTATGCACCTATGCTGTTATAAAAAAGTATTTAGGTATTAATTTGACCATCAAATCCTTATTTGACTGGTTAATTAAAAAAAAAAGTGTTAGGTGAAACATATTAATAAGAATTACCTACAATTTCATATACATTGTTAACTTTAACGGATGACTGTAACTTTCGTTAAATGTTCAACAAACTAACGCCTTAACGATTAAAGAAGTTAATTTTTGGATTAACTTTGCCCACCTTTGGCGGCTTTGTACAAGTCTAATGTGCAATGACGGAAGTGCAATTGGAAAACGCGATGAGGGAGATAGAGTGCGATGGGAATTGATCCTGAGCACGTCCATCGATCAAACCTACCACCTACCTGAAACTGAAGGACATGCAAGACGGCGAATGTGGATTGTATCGCATCCTGGAGCACTGTTGACGACACTCGCTCTCCGAGTCGACCCGGGTCATCGAAGCAACCGCCGAGGGACTGAGTTTGCAGCCAGATTGATGATCCGACCAGCAACCTGTAAACACCCCATTATCGTAGAAGAATCCGAACGTTTGAAATACTGGGGGAACCTCAAGTCTACCTTCCGGCTTATCAGCTTGCCCGGTTGGTCTCGGCTTGTCTCCCAGACTCGCCGAGTTGTAGATAGGCGCGAAAGGATAAGCCTCGCAACCGCGACCGTAACTTCCACGCTCGTAGAGCTCCGCGTCACGTAGAGCAATGGACGAATAACCCTCGGAGTCCATCGCTGATATTATCTCGTGGGTCGAACAATCGCTCAGGAAACAATTGGCCTCCCTATCATCGTAAGTCTCGTACCTATATGGGCGCAAAACTTACGAATCAGTGAAAGCTTCCAAAACTATTGGAATGGCGAATGAGTTCTCGCTGCTTTTCGTGTAAAAAATAATGCATCATTTCTAATGCTTTCAAACGTTTCGAAACTGTTGTGTGATCAACTTTTAATGATTCTGCAAGTTTAGCTAGCGCATGACATGAGTCTTTGTGAACCCTTCAAAATCATTATTTTTTATGCGTTTAAGGGAGCTTTCCAGTGTGAAATTTTCAAAAAATCGATTTTTTTTTTGCTTTATCGAATAGTATATACTCTTCCCATCGCTTCTTTGGCATCGCTGATTGACCGTAAGTAAACGATTTACCTAAAATTTCCTCACTTGAAACGTTGAACGCGTTTTTCTCGAAACAGCATTTTTCAAAACGGTGTCCAACTTGGAGGGCAGAGTTTTAAAGCTATCGAGTTGAATTTTTACACAATATTCTTAACGTCATTGTTTATCGTGCTATGGAAGCTTTTTTTTTTTTGACATCTTCCTATTTTTTTGTAAAAAAAAACTGCCAAAAAAAATGCTAAAATCGATACTTTTTGTTAAACCGGCGCCATTTTTGCAAAAAAAAAAAGCCTCCATAGCACGAAAGCCAATTATATACCGATCAATAATCTTTTTGTGTTTTTTGTTTCAGATCAAAATTGTGACCCCCAACGTGGACACCACATCCAAGTGCATTTTCTGCAACAATTGTTTCATCATTTTTATAGATATTAATTAATAAATAAATCGATCTTTAAAAAATTGTTTTGTATTCTTCAATACCCAATTAATATACAAAAAAAACCAGACCGATTAGATTATTTTTCTTTAAAAAAAAAAATCGCGAAAAACAGCGATTTTTCGGGCTGTCACACTGGAAAGCTCCCTTAAACCAATCTCTGCATGTTGTCTTTGACAGAGCGTGGTCGCCGTAAGTCTCAACGAGAATTCTGTGTGCTTGAGCTGCAGATGTTTAAAAAATAAATTCGTGCGGTAAATTTCCTTGAAAATACTGTTTTTTGGCACGAAATTTAACATCTTTATCACGACGAAAAAAAATTTGTTCAATCATCGGCGAAATGACATACACTGAATTTCAAACTTGCTTATAGTACTTCTCTATAGATGCGTTATCATTTTGAACTACACGCAAGCAATTTTGGTAACGCCATCTGTTGGAAAATAGCGAGAACTTATTCAAACTCCTAATCAAATCAGGCGAAGTAACTCGATCGACCTGTAGACGAAACTTCTGCAGGTGAAGTGCCGAGCACTGATGCAGGCTATCTGACATTCCCCGAGACCGTTCTCGATGCGTATTTTCTTCCGCGTGAGTTCTGAAGGCATGCTGCAACCACTCCGCACCCTCCAGAAACATTCTGCAAATCAAAATTGCAGCATAAGCATAAGTTCCCGTCTCATGTCTTCAACTTGCGTTGCAAATCCGCGAACGAAAGTCGAATGCTTTGCCTCGTTTAGGAACTTAGTTTTCCGGAACTGTATTGCCATGACCGTTTCACCTTCTGACGAACGTCCAGGCGTCCCGATCTGTCCCGCGCCAGGCTTCCCGGACTCCCCGTAACAATCTCTCGGATCATCGACCATTGCGTAGACGTCGTAGTCCCGATCTGGCTCGAGATCCGTGTAAAAATTGAGTTTCTCGAAAGGGACGTTGCTGAGAAGGCAATTGTCAGTCGGAGCGGTAGCTACCAGTGTATACCTGCGTTTTGGTAATTATTTCAAGATCAAACGGGCGCCAACATTTCAGGAGACGGACAGGAAAATTTGCAGAATGAAAATGAGAATCTTGCACTTTCTCTCCATTACGCTCAAGGTCATTCTATCAGGGTCATGTTTTCCGAGGCGAAAAACTGGGGCCAGGTTGAATTTCCGAAGTTTGCATGCTCCGACGGTTTAAAATTCCGAATTTTAATGTTCCGAAGTTCAAGATGGGGCCGGGTTGAAATTCCGAACTTTGAATGGTCAAAACGTTCAAAACTCCGAAAGAACAGTACCCCGAAAGATCAAAACTCCGAAAGAATTTTACACGAAAGACCAAAACTCCAAAAATCTTAACACCGTCAAAATAATTCGGTTATGGAAGTTTTAAAAGTTTCAAAATTTTCAATAAATCGACGAATTATTTCAAGATTTTTTTTTATAATGAAGTGATTTTGCTCCTATTTTAAAATTGGTCTAGACAATGTTATACGTTCACATCATTTACAGTCAACTGTGTAGACTTTCGCTGGCATGATCTTGACACGAGGGTCAGGTTGAATTTCCGAAGTTTGAATGCGCCGACGGTTTAAAATTCCTAATTTTAGTGTTTCGAAATTACAAGGTTCGTCAAGATTATGCCAGCAAAAGTATTAGGAGTACAACTTTGCAGTGACCGTTTTACTTAGAGAGCCACTGCGGCCGAAGTAGTGGCCCTAGCTCAATAAAAAAGTGGCATTTTAAACTAGAGGCTCTGCCAATGTAAACAATTCAAAAAAGCTAACGGATACGTGTATGCATTATAAAGTTATACGCACTCAAACATGGCAACCTACGAGCCGAATTCTCAGCATTTGCGGGAGGTTATGATTTACTTCTTCAACATCAAGAAATCTGCGGCTGAGGCCCACCGTTTGCTTGTAGATGCTTACGGGGAGGATTCTATTAGTGAGAAAATGTGTCGGCGGTGGTTCATCGATGCCCAAACCGAATATTCACGGATCCAAAGTGATGCTGTGTATCTGGTGGGACCAGCTGGGCGTTGTGAACTATGAGCTGCTCAAACCATCCGAAACCATCACAGGGGAACTCTACCGACGTCAGTTGATGCGCTTGAGTAAGGCACTCAAAGAGAAACGGCCACAATTCAACGAAAGACATGACAAGGTGATACTGCAGCATGACAATGCCCGACCCCATGTTGCAAATGTCGTGAAAAAGTACTTGGAAACGCTGAAATGGGAGGTTTTATCCCACCCGCCGTACTCTCCAAACATTGTCCCTTCCGACTATCACTTGTTCCGGTCAATGGCACACGATTTGGCTGACCAGCACTTCGGTACTTACGAAGAAGTCAAAAATTGGGTCGATTTCTGGATTGCCTCCAAGGACCAAGACTTTTATCGACGCGGGATTCGAATGCTACCTGAAAGATGGGCCGAAGTCGTAGCTAGTGACGGGCAGTACTTTGATTAAAAAATATGTAGCCACTTTTTTATAATAAAGCCTTAAACTTTTGAATAAAACGGTCACTGCAAAGTTGTACTCCTAATATACACGGTTGACTGTAAATGATGTAGAAATTCGTCTAGACAAA
This sequence comes from Ophion obscuratus, assembly GCA_964007375.1. NCBI lineage: Eukaryota > Metazoa > Arthropoda > Insecta > Hymenoptera > Ichneumonidae > Ophion > Ophion obscuratus. The sequence continues at coordinate 22,793,654 of OZ023324.1, forward strand.
TTTCAAAATTGACGTAAAATCACTTCTGAATAAATAAATAAATCTTGAATAATTCGTTGATTTATCGAAAATTTTGAAACTTTTAAAACTTTCATAACCGAATTATTTTGACAGTGTCAAGATTTTCGGAGTTTGGGTCTTTCGTGTAAAGTCCTTTCGGAGTTTTGATCTTTCGGGGTAGTATATTTTCGGAGTTTTGACCGTTCTGTTCATTCAAAGTTCGGACCTTCAACCCGGCCTCGTTCAGATTTTCGAAGTTTTGGTTTTTCGGGTAAAATTCTTTCGGGGTAGTATTCTTTCTGAGTTTTGAGCGTTCTGATCATTCAAAGTTCGGAATTTGAACCCGGCCCTACAAAACTCACCTGTAAGCGTAACTAAAACAATCCGTACGAGCTGTGCAAAGCATTTCGCACTCCTCCACATTGGCCGTGACGTGACCAGCGGCGACGATCTTTCGCGTGACCTTAAAGCCCATCAAGGATCTAGCCGAGCAAGTTTTGGCGATACCTGCCCCGATCGAGGGCCGTCCACGATCAGGTTTCGTTCGATCGGGATGATCGATCGATGTTTGTCCCGATTGATAACCGTAGGCCGGACCATAGTTTTGACCGTAATGACGATCACGCTGATAACCGGGCGATATTTTTCTCGGTGGTGCTCTCGTTTTTATCCAAGGATCGTAGTACTCGGGCGCATCCTTCGAATTGTAATCTGCATAGTCATTTGGCCCGTATCCGTAAGATGCATCGTAAACGGGTTTTCCAGTCCGCGTTATTATGTCATTGGGTCCGGGTGAGTGGTGGCGCCAGATGCGCGAGTCGTCGATCCTCCGGTTCGGAAAATCAACCGGTTCCCGATAGTAATAGCGACTGTAATGATCCTTTGGTTGTGATGGGATCCGTTGGATGGGAGATGGTCGATTGATCGCCCGGTTGTATGTCGGTCCTTGGGGCAAGTAAGAACCCCAAGGTTGGCGACGATCGCCAGTCCCGTAATAGTCCAAGTCCCCAGGCGAATTTCCTAACGGGACAGACCTCTCCGGCGGATAATAGGGCGGTCGCGGCTTGGCTTGGGCAACCAGTGGAGGCTGGACGGGCACCCTGGAAGGCGAGCCTGAAGGAAGCGAGATCGGTGTCCATCTGTTGTAGTCGTTAGGTCGTTGGACGCGTGAGCCACCCGACCAGCCCCTTTCGTACGGATCAACTTTCCCTGCCGGACATGTCCAATCTCTCGCGTAATAGTCGTAGCGTGCATCGTCCACGAAATCACGACGCGGATCCATCCTGGCCCCCGAGACTGACGTTAATTGACACACGTATCCGCGTCCCCCACCGCTCGATCTCCCGTAACTTGTGCTGTGCTCAACGCCACTGTGGTGGACACATGTTGTTGCAAGAAGAGAGAAAACAAACGCGGTCACGTCAAAGCAGGATTCCGCAGCTCGTTGACGTTTCGACATTGGATTAAGCGTTGATTACTTTCAAAAAGTTTGCCAATTCATACGGAACTAATTATTGTGAAGGAAACGCAATAATTGAATGCTATTTTCCTATGGAATAAATCGGGTTGTTCCATAAAACGATTCAACCACGTACCCGTAGTTGAAGCCCTCGCAGACGAACGTGCTCTCGTACTCGCAAATTCTGTGACACTCCTCGATTCTGTCGCAACTCACGCTCCGCCTCACGTGATTATCCAATAGTCTCTTGGCCGTCAACAATTTCCGATAACAAGCTGAGAATTTGAAAAACAAAGAGGAACTGACTACACTTCTGGCCGAAGAGTACACAGCGAAGACTTTTTATGGAATCAATGTTCAGAATAGGCAATTGTTCTGCTTTTCTTCAGTTTCTCGGATCGATTTTCGGCGACTCGAAATCTTCAAAGTCAAACATACTAAAGCTCCCATTGTAATAGGTGTTGGGATTAATTCGTAGCGTTTTACAAGAGATGACGTAGGTAGTACAGTATTTCGTTGTTACCGACAGTAATGTATTCATCGTGAAACAGCTATCATTGAATGTCATTTGCTGTACACAACATCTTTTTGAATCGTAAATAACAATACTTTATAATTTATTGAATATGTCAACGTTTGTGCCGAATAAAGTGTTTTTGCGGGGAGTTTTACTTCCTGGTATTTTGCATCGAATTGTCACTGGTGATGAAAAATGGATCCATTGAGACATTCTGAAGCACAGAAAGTCATGGGTTAAGCCCGGCCAACCATCAACATCAATGGCAAAGCCAAATATCCATGGGTCTAAGCTCCTGCTCTGTATTTGGTGGGACCAGAGGGGTGTGATTTATTATGAACTGCTGAAACCGAATGAAACCATAACTGGGAACCGCTACCGACTGCAATTGATGCGCTTGAGCCGTGCATTAAGGGGTAAGGCCACTGTAAATTTTTTGAAAAATCGATTTTTTTTTATTGGCTTAAAAAATAGTTTAAACCCTCTAGTTTAAAAATAGTTTAAATCCTTTTAACTTCTTTTTTTAATTTTTTCCAATAAAAAACTATTCGCAAAACTTTAAACGCGTTTTTCTCGAAACATGGTTTTTCAAAATGGCACGCAGCATAACTCGAACAATTTTCATTTTTTTTACTTGAAATTTTATCCAGATGTGAACATTTACATTATCTTGAGAATGTCGATCGGAATTTTCAAGAACTTTATTTATTGATTTTTTATTAACAAAAAACTTGCCGTTTTTTTCGTCAAAAATCAATTTTTTTTTTCAAACGCACGCCAAATCCACAAAAATTGATACTTTTTAAAATCCGATCGACATTCTCTAGCTATAGCCCTCTAGATTAATGGTTTTTTTTTGTTCTAGATTCAAAAGTGCACCAGTGGTGCTGCGTGCCGCGGAGCCCTGGAAGCAAAACATGTCCCGGGAAGATAGCTGTGGAACCGCCATTTTGTTTTTTTTTACTGTAAAAAAATTTTATAATAAACTTTAATGTATGCCCGATAACACCATTAAAAGTTTTTTTTCAAATACCTTCAATTTCGGGAGCAAAAAATTAGTGAAAAAACCTTTTTTTTTGGGCCGTTACAGTGGCCTTACCCCTTAATGTATTTTTTTTTTCATTTCATTTGAATTAAATATTTTGTTTTCATTTAAAAAACGCTACGAATTAATTCCAAGTCCTAATAGTAACTTTCTAGCATCTTTCCAGCGACTCAACTTGCCATGAACTATAATTTTTGTTTAGTGATTCAACGACTAAAGCTTGCCACACCCAGCAATAATGTATGAACGCTGCTTTTCCATGCCCATCAAATCTTGGGCCATGAATTATCGTGAACTTACGATCGCAGCTGTCGTCTCGAACGACAATAACCGAGCTCTGTCGGCTCTCCCCCGATCCGAGAATCGCCATTATCCAAACGACGCGCAAGCACCGATAAAACCAAATTCCACTCGACCCAATTTTCTCAACACCACTCGCGGCACCCTCCATACGCAACATTGTCCTCAACGCTCCCATTGGACAAATCGCGTGAACAAGGGGAGAAAATAATTACGAACGCACGGTGTTGTCGGTTATCATCGCGTCCGCGATTATTTTTTTCTTTCAAACACGCGTTTCACCGCATACGCGCGGTAGGATGAGTTTCCCGGCTAAAAATGTAGGAGCGTTCGCGGGCCCGAGTCCTTTTTATACCAGTGAGAGCATAGGCCTGCAGTCACCAAGGTTTCCTTCGATTCGCCTCACGTTTGACGGGGAAGAACAGTGGGAGCGGTGGAGGCAAGCGCTTCCATTGTGGGTCCAAGTCCGCGAAGAAGGGATCAAAGCGCTGACTAAACTCTCGTCCCTCGGACGTACTGTCCCCCTCTACATTTTTCCTACTCGCGCGAACTCGTGTGATGTCACTCACTCACCGGTACCTTCCACGAAACGTCCTTGAAATCTTTAGACAATATCGCGAGGAAGTTGGGTAACTCTGCCAGAATTCTTAGCGACCTTCACCTCATCCTCAAGCATCCGTGCCACGCATGTCCGCGCGAGTCTCTTCCAACAAGCCTTTCCCGAACGCATAACCTACGGAGCCTCAGCGACGACCTTGAAGACTGCCTGCTCTCCCAATTATTTCAGGTAGCCTCTTTCTCGTCGCGCGTTTAAACGCTTATCGACTCTTATTAACGCGCGCCCGTGAGATTCTTCACGAGACTTCAAGATTTCCGAGTCTCCCCGTTTCCGTTCTCCAACGACGCGCGACAAACGGCCCAATTATATCTTCGATTGTTCGTTACGTATTCCCACAAAGCCCAGATCATTCCTGGCAGCTCCGAACCGACAAATCGTCGCCCTTGTCGTCCAAAGATAGCGCGATAAATACCACAGACTCGAAAATGTACGCTCACTGTAACGCCAAAATCACCGTAGTTCGGCACAGCGCAGTTAGGTGGCGCAGCAGCGGAGTCTTTCTCGCAAGAAAAGCGCAGCATCCTATTGTATATAAGCGGCATCCCAAGACCCTCGCAACAATTACTGTGCCCTAATTGCTCACATCACAGTGAAATGTGGCGTAAAAAGTTTAAAACTTCAAAAGGTAAATGAATTTAAAAATTAATAATATGATTAATAATCGCTGCGTCAAGTATTGGACCGTGCGAATAGCGATAATTGCTCCGGCCTGTTGTACGAGCGTACACTGAGAAAAAAATCATTGGTGTTATTGAATAAAATTTCGATGATTCAATTGTAAAATTGTTGGTGTAAAGAGTTGGATTTATTAGTCCAAACAAAACGCTATTGACTTTAATAACATGATAAATTAAAAGTATTTTTTCCTTCAAAAGATAGATTGTTAGCCGAGAGAATATATTATTGAAACTATCTAAAAAACGATCGCGAACAAATTATATTTGAATGCATTTTCTGCAACGACCAAAAAAAGCGTTTGAATTCATGAATATTGTCGATTCGAGTACTCAAGAAAAATTGAATTTCGCTTTGATTAAGATAAAATTTCTATTGAGTAAATATGTGCTTTTATTTTTTTCACCATATCCAATATTGATTTTCAAGTACATGATTCGTCAAAATATTAATAGTAGTAGTATCGAGTTTTATTTGCACAACTTCTTCGCAAAGCTTTTTACCAAACATGACAATTTCGCATACATACTTTTCACTTATTATCTACTCCCTACATTCCCACATTCCGTATTATTTTCACATTCTCCCTTTCTTCATTTACTCTTCCGATTCGTTGATCTCTTCTTCCCCATGCTCCTTACTCATATTTCTACAAATTTCCTCTATTTCCCTAAAATACTCGCATATCTCTATTTGAATTCTTCTTCCCAACATATTTATGATTTCCCCCTTTACTGCCAAATCATCCATTCCTTCCATCCACTCGTCTGCTTTCTTCCTTGCTTCTTTGATACCAACTTCCTACCTTTGTTTACATATTATTAGGTGCTCCAATGTTTCATTTTTTTCTTTACATATCCTGCACCTCCAATCCTTTTTCCCTTTCTTTTCCGCCCTTCCTATGTTGCCACATCTTAGCCTCGCCCATATTTCCTTGTCCCTACCTTTTACTCCCTCATCTGACCAATATCTCCATGGCATCTCGTCTTTTTCTATAATATATTTAAAATATTAATATGTTATTTTGATTGGAAAATATTAAGCAAATGTCGGAATTGGTTGAACAATTATGCGAAAATAAAATTTGTTTCTTGCGCATTTGGTTGAAAAAATTCAACCAAATCGTGGCCGAGCGCCACCGAAATTATAAGTGTGAGGAAACCCGCAGTTCTCGGAGTAGTCGCTAGAAGCCGCACGCGCGCTCGTTTCTCGTAAGCGTAGCGCGAACCGAAAATCTACTTAAACGCTTCTTGGCCTGTGGCTAAGATCAAAGTGTAGTATCTGTTCTTATCAGGGGCCGTCCATATATTACGTCATTCTAAATTTGGGGGGGGGGGGAGGCTCGTCTGCGGATGACGGTAAATGATGGATGAGGGGGGGGGGGGGGGGGCGTTTCGAAATTGACGTCATTCTTGTGATACCAGTTACTTCAAAATGTACAATAGTATATTGTACAACTAGAGTGGTTTCCCCGCATGAGTGATGAAAAATATTTTGCAAGTACCTAATGGTATTAATTATTGAACTCATTATTTATTTATTTATTACATAAGGTTTGTCTACATTATATTCGAGAACTTCAAATAACAGCGTACCTATGAAAATAGTTCGATCGAGCTAAAATGAATATGGGGAGGATACGGAGATATTACCCGTGATCCAGGATTTGCAAGAATGGGTGAAAACTCCGTGGGAGCTATCCAAAGAAAACTAAAGGATAGGGAAGAATAATATTATTATATTAATGAAAATTGCCAAAGTACAAAATAATAAAAGATGATTCTATAACAAAATGTGGGAGCTATCCAAAGAAAACTAAAGAATAGGGAAGAATAATATTATTATATTAATAAACATTGCCAAAGTACAAAATAATAAAAGATGATTCTATAAAAAAATGTTTTAATGTTACCCAATTTTTCTCAAATCCGCAAATGTTTTAATTTTGCCAAACTGGTAATGACGTCAGTTTTGCAAGAGGGGGGGGGGGTCATTAGGAAATGACGATAGGATGATTGTGGGGGGGGGGGGGTCGAAAATCAGCAAAAATCGATGACGTAATATATGGACGGCCCCTCAGTTGAACATCTGATATTCTCTCCATGGATATTCCATTGGACATCTGATATTCTCTCCACTATTATCGTGGATGATCATTCTATTGCTCACTTTTTATTGAAGATTTAAAACAAATTGAAAAACTTACGTCTCATGGCATATTCGTTTCGATGTAGTAAAGAAATAATTCATTCTATCGATTATATTTTTGTACGAAATAAAAAATGCTGTAGCAACCGCTTAATTATTTCATCCATACATCTACGGATTGTATATAGAATGATTTCAATAGAATATATATTTTATTTGTATTATAAGTATTTGAAGGATAACGTAGATATTCAGAGAACAGAAGAGATTTTCAAATAAAATAATACGTTATTTGATCAATCACATTTTCCAATAATTTATAGTATTGTAACAATCTCGTATATCAGTGGCACTCCGCGATCAGATATTTATTCGAATCAACCAATATATTTTTTTGATTCAATTGGTTTTTTTTTCTTAGTGTATTACAATCATTCATACACTCATTTGTGTGTGCGTGTGCGTACCTTCAGGTGAGTGCTCTATTGTAAGAGTGCCGTTGGATGGCGTTTGCAACGGAAGTCGATGCAGATTACTCGAAAAATTGTGTCAATGCCGCGTGAGCCGGGACACAGCGTTTTGCCACCCGTAAGAACATTCGCTTTACAAATATATACATATACAATGGAAATGTACGGATTACCTGCGCACCAGCAGACTATTAGCGCAATTCACCAAGATCGTCGCTATCCGATAAGCCCGTTCCTCTGAACTCACACATCCACACGCATGCACACTCACACGCACACTCATATAAACAGGTGAAACTGCTTTTCTAACGTTTCGCACAAATTCATATATTACTTTCCTTCTGCGCTATACGGCACATTTTTCTTTCAATTTTTTGCCGATACGATTGGATGACAAAAAACTGTCTTACGAAAAAAAAAACGCACTCACCCCTCGATTGCTCGAGTATCGGATCCGTTTTGAGGCCGACTCCAGTTGATCGAAGATGAAGAGATTCAGGCCCGAATTCGTATAGTGTCCGGTGGGCCGGCGATGTGCCTTTCATAGCCACGTGATTTCGTTGTAAGTATGGTGATGAGGGTTCCGAAGCGCCGTCCGATCGGCAAAAAATCGGCGCGATGACGGCCCATTTGACACATAGATCGGTAAGGCTTGTTGCCGATAGCGGATGATCGCGATGACGACGAGCGTTTAAAATGTCGTGAAGCCGCGTGTCCTCGTCGTCGCCGATCGGCCAATACCATCCACCGCGAGAGAAAGATGGCGCGCGATCGGCGGTGCTCGCGTTCGCGATCGGCCCGTTGAAACGATTGCCGAACCTCGGCCGTACTTTTCGGTCGGTTACGTTGACACCTGGAACGTCACCGTAACCGATCCTCGCTAGCCGATCGTGCGCGCATCCCCACGGTGTTCTCGCGCGTCTCTCGTACACGTCGTAGTCCGGATCGATCCTGAGGTCTTTCGATCTCGTGTACGGCACGTCCACGTGGCCGATCGCGCAACTACCGTTTCCCCGGGAATCCACACTGCGCTTTCCAATCAACCGAACTTTCAGTCCCATCGGGTCTCACTCGTTTCTTTATTCTTCGGCAACAAACATTCTTAAGGGGTTACCCCCACTTGCGATTTTGGAAAAATCGATTTTTTTTATTGCATTTTTTTTTAAGTATAAGTATCTGAGAATATGTCCTGAAAATTTCAAGTCGATCCGAACAAAATTGACTGAGATATGAGCGTTGAAAGAGAAGAATCCGTTGTGTAAACGACCGGAAATTGAAACTTTAAACGCGTCTTTCTCAAAATGGCATTTCTGAAGTCGGTGACCGAGATTACTCGAACACTAATGAACCGATCTTCTTGAAATTTTGCAGGTTTATTTAATACATAAAAATGTAGTCTTTAATCGTTCGATTTTTTTTTTCGAAAAAAAAAATGGCCGTTTTATAGCCAAAAAACGGCCGCTTTTTTTCGTTAAAATCAAACCATTAACTTTGACTGTCCACCATTTTGTGAAAAATGAATATTTTTTAAAATCCTTCGATTAAAGACTAGTTTATACTTATATTTGACTAAATCCATCCGCATTCTTTTTCCAGATGATCCACTTCGGCGCAATGTTGGTCACCGCAAACCGTGTGTATAAAAACATTATTTCATTGACGGCCATTTGCCACTAAACAATGTAATATTTTTCAATAAAAAAAATTACTGAAAGTTCTTCAAGATGTGTTCTTTAAGATGGTATATTGATCGATTGAAAAAGTTTTGTAGTTTTCTTTAAAAAAATTCATGAAAAAGGCCTTTTTTGCGCTACAAGTGGGGGTAACGCCTTAACAGTTGATCGGCTTACCCGAAACCGAACGCGTTGCAGCGCGTTCGGTTAGTCGAACATGCCGTTTCGCAATCGGCCAATGAACCCACCGATAGCGTGGTGATCTCGTTCGGCAAACGCGAACCGATCGCGATTCTCGTATAGCAATCTGCGGATTGTTATTATGATCATCAATGTTACCAATGCTACTATTATTATTAAATTATTATTCAATTAGTAGTAGTACTTTTCGGCTTTTTACAAAGCTGGGACACCGTTTAAGGTAGTACGTGCGCCAACCTCCTCATTAGAAAAAAATTGATTTTTTTGTATGTGTATTAGAGACATAAAAATGACGTCAGCGAAAACAGGCCTTACCGGCTAAATACAATAGTAATTAAGGGGTTAGGCCACTCTAGAATTTTCGAAAAATCGATTTTTTTAATGGTCCTTTAGGACCTCAAAAATGACGTCCCAAAAGATTATGGCCGGGAAAAATCTCCAAGTACTCGGTTTTCGAATTTTAGTACAAGGCCACCTGCTCCACAGCGAGACTACTCAAAACTTCAAACGCGTTCATCTCGAAACTGCATTTTTTAAGTTGGCCGTAAACATAACTCCGACAATTTTCAGCCGATTCACTTGACATGTTGTATATATCTTGAAAAATACATTGTCTATGGAAGTACGCAGGATTTTTTTTTTATATTCCATAGTTCATTTGTTATTAGCAATTATCTGACGATTTTTTAGGCAAATTTTTCACTTTCCACTTTAAAACTGCGCCATTTGGCCAAAAATCAATATATCGAAAAAATCCTACGTACTTCTATAGCAGTTATTATATATAGTCGAAAAAAATTCATTGGCTCATTATAATTCGAAAATTACAAGAGCTGTTTGTCCGGCCGTGGACTCTGGAAAAACGGAGACGTCATCGCAAAAACGCTGCACAGCCGCCATTTTGAAAGTAATCGCTCCAAAAAAATTATCGTATACAGTCACTGATATGGATGATAAACGCCCTTTTTTGTAATCTCAATTTATTTTGTAGTTTTTGTGAAAAAAAAATCCCCAAAAATCCTATTTTTTCGGCCTCTAGAGTGGCCTAAGGCCTTAATTCACGAAATCAATGCATGTAACCCCCACCGTATAGGCCCTGGCAGTTTACATAACCACTGGATAACGGTTACATTCTTCGGATAGTTGGAATTGGACAAAATTCTGCCGACTTTCTAACCGTGTTTCGGACCACTATCCGTGATTTGCTCAAGTTAGAAAGATGGTTAAAAAATTGGTTTGAAATTCGAATTACAAATTCGCCGAAAAGCAACCACTTGTAACTGAATTTGCAAACGTATTTATAACCACTATCTGTGATGTGCTCAAGTTGGAAAGATGGTTAGAAATATGGTTGGACATTTGAAATATAACCCTGACGAAAAGCAACCACTCGTAACCAAAATTATAATCGTATTTATAACCGCTATTCGTGATTCGGTTAAGTTAGAAAGCGAATAGTGATTATAAATACGGTTACAAATTTGGTTACGAGTGGTTGCTTTTCGGCAGGGTTATATTTCAAATGTCCAACCATATTTCTAACCATTTCTCTAACTTGAGCAAATCACGGATACTGGTTATAAATACGGTTATATATTTGGTTACAAGTGAACCGGTGCGATGGTCTAGTGGTTAGCGTGCTTGCCACTAAACCTGCGGACCGGGAGGTCCCGGGTTCGAAACCCAGTCGCGTACACTTCGTCGTGAAATGTTTTTCTTCGGCATTTCACGGCGAAATAAGACTAGTTCCAGGACTGGGGGGCGAACTTGATGACCGGCTGTATTGGTATAGGTTTTCCGCAGTTTCCCTATACCCATGACAGATATGTCACGGTGAATACGATACAGAGGGGGAAGTCGGCTGCTGCCGCAGGTGGGGGGGGGGGGGTGGAATTGGCGTTAGACGGGGGAGATGAGGAACGGATGATATAAGGAGAGGGGGTATAGTGGTGGAATGGGAGGTTGAAAGGAGTTGAGGCGGATTTGGGGCTCGTTAAAAGGGAAAGACCCTGTGCGGCTGGAACAAACCCAATAAAAAATAAATAAAAATATTTGGTTACAAGTGGTTGCTTTTCGGCAGGGTTGTAATTCGAATTTCAAATGAACTTTCTAACCATCTTTCTAACTTGAGCAAATCACAGGTGGTGGTCAAAAACACGGTTAGAAAGTCGGCACATTTGTCCAAATACAACGGTTAGTCTTTTGGTTATAAAACCGGTACGAATGAACGGTTAGGCAAACTACCAGGGGGAATCCGTGCGGATCGAACTTTGGAACGGAAATAATCATAGTTCCCGGTTAGATCAGAGCTATGCGAAGAGCGACGAATAACAAGAAAATTGTCGCGGTCACGTATGTTCCATAAAAAATCTAGGTTACGGGACATTTCGAGCAGATATCATCGATTCAATGGACTCATTTTTGCGTTCGCTAACCGCTTCTGCCATCTCTCTCGTTACAATATGCACATTGCACATACACTATTACACACGATTACACATACGGTAAACAAACACATGGTTGACATGTATCGAAAGCACCCGAATACAGCGTTGCCACGGATATTGCCAGAATTATGAAATGGCGGCCTGTGACAACTCTAGTCAAATATGATTGCGATTTTACATCACTTACCAAACTATAATACAAACAGTTATCACGTGCACTTCTCAAATAATTATTTTCTGTATCATGTTTATTATTATACCCAAATACATTATATTTTGCTTCTTTCTGATTCGATAATTTATAGATTTTCCGTTGACTAGTCAATCCGCTAGTATCTTAAGGGGCCAGTCCACTTTTAAAATTTCGAAAAATCCATTTTTTTTACCGTTTTCGAAAGTACATACATTCAGAAATATTGTGTCAAAATTTTATGACAATCCGAGCTCTCTATTTTTTTTCGACCGATTCTCTTAAAATTTGAACCACATATTGTAAACATGATTCGCAACAGGATGACCCTCGATGGTTTCAAAATTTCGATTTTTACTCTTTTTTTTGCGAAAAACTGCTAAAAAACGCGTTTTTTAAACTTTTTTTCGTTTTTCATCTGACATTTTTTTTATTTTTTTATAAAACTTTATATCCGAGGGTCATTTTGTAGTTGGTGTCGCGCTGAAGCTAATGGACTTCGATTTTTTTGTTTCGGACAAGCCGTTGCCGAGTTGTGGTGGAGCTACCTCGCCCACCTATTTTTGAGGCGTTACGTTAAACTATGGTTTTTGCACTTAAAAATAAATAATAATGAATTAGCCATTTAAGGGGTTACCCCGTGCGATTTTGAAAAAATGGATTTTTTTTATTGCATTTTTTTAAAGTATAAGTATCTGAGAATATGTCCTGACAATTTCAAGTCGATCCGAACAAAATTGACTGAGATATGAGCGTTGAAAGAGAAGATCCGTTGTGTAAACGACCGGAAATTGAAACTTTAAACGCGTTTTTCTCAAAATGGCATTTCTGAAGTCGGTGACCAAGATTACTCGAACACTAATGAACCGATCTTCTTGAAATTTTGCAGGCTTATTTAATACATAAAAATGTAGTCTTTAATCGTTCGATCTTTTTTTTCGAAAAAAATGGCCGTTTTATAGCCAAAAAACGGCCGTTTTTTTTTTCGTTAAAATCGAACCATTAACTTTGACTGTCCGCCATTTTGTGAAAAATGAATATTTTTTAAAATCCTTCGATTAAAGACTAGCTTATACTTATATTTGACTAAATCCGTGCGCATTTTTTTTCAGATGATCCACTTCGCCGCAATGTTGGTCACCGCAAACCGTGTATATAAAAACATTATTTCATTGACGGCCATTTGCCACTAAACAATGTAATATTTTTCAATAAAAAAATTACTGAAAGTTCTTCAAGATGTGTTCTTTAAGATGGTATATTGATCGATTAAAAAAGTTTTGTAGTTTTCTTTTAAAAAATTCATGAAAAAGGCCTTTTTTGCGCTACAAGTGGGGGTAACGCCTTAAAAAAATGTATTTCAAGACTTTATTTATCAAGCCCAACAACTTTTATATTCATATCTTTTATAAAATCCTCAAAAATAATCGCGAAAATAGCCTTTTTTTCGTGGCTCAAAAGTGGACTGCCCCCTTAACATTGCTCTCTTACGATCTAACTTATACCTTTCCTCTTTTATTATTTTCAATTTTCGTCACACTCTGCATTCTCGCTCTCCATTAGCACCGTTTCTCTTTTCTTACACTCTCTTTCTATTTCCTTAAAAAAGTTACGCATATTTACATCTAACTCCCCTTTCAGCAACCCTATTAATTTATCTTCTACTCCCTTTTCCCCTTTACCAATTTATTTATATATGTTTTCGCTTCCTTAGATATTCCCACTTTCTTTTTCACACGTAATCAGGTGCTCCATTGTATTATTCGATTATGAATTCCATTGTTATTGGTATTATTATAATCATCATCATTATCATAATTGCAATTATTCCACTATTTTAATTATAACGTAGAAAATAATTGGAACTATTAAAAAAATTCTTGGGCGTTCGAGCATAAAATCAATTCAAACTTGACCGAAATTCCTGCGCCGCGTGAGCAAAAAAGAAGAGAAAAAAGATAGAAGAAGAGATCGTTCACCGCTGACGTCACATTCTCACTCGACACATACACAAACGCCCGAAGCAGCAAAATTACCATTCGCGAGAATTCTCAGCTGACTGTCGATTCTCAGATCCTGTCCCGTCGCGATCCTTGAGATCGCGATTAAGATCGCGGCGATAGCCACCGCGTACAGTGTCCCCTCACTTCCGGAAGAACGATACTCCATTTTCCCCTTGTTACCGACGATTTTATTCGATTAATGATGAAACGAAGTATAAAAAAAAGCGAGGCGTTTTTTTTAATGATGATGTACAAAAAATCCGGGACCGACGAATTTGTCGCGCTTTAAGGCAGTCATCTAGTTTCTCGGGTCGAAAAAATCGATTTTTTTTTCTCATAAATCACATCTACAACATGTGTAGAAAATGTGCGCCAAAGGATTTTTCGATATTCGAAGTGGTTCACAAGTTACGGCCCTGGAACGAAGCAGGTATACGGAGGGCGCGTCGGGCTGCTCCTAAAGCCGAGCAATTCAAACACAATAAACCGCCTCTTTCTGAAGCAGTTCAAAAAGTTCTAAAGCCAATTTATGAGGATTCATCCAAAGAAGAATTGTTAAGCAGATGCCTGGGAGCGGAAACTCAAAATAATAACGAGTCGCTCAATTCGTTAAGGGAGCTTTCCAGTGTGAAATTTTCAAAAAATCGATTTTTTTTTGCTTTATCGAATAGTATACACTCTTCCCATCGCTTCTTTGGCATCGCTGATTGATCGTAAGTAAACGATTTACCTAAAATTTCCTCACTTGAAACTTTGAACGCGTTTTTCTCGAAACAGCATTTTTCAAAACGGTGTCCAACTTGGAGGGCAGAGTTTTAAAGCTATCGAGTTGAATTTTTTACACAATATTCTTAACGTCATTGTTTATCGTGCTATGGAAGCTTTTTTTTTTGACATCTTCCTATTTTCTTGTAAAAAAAAACTGCCAAAAAAAATGCTAAAATCGATACTTTTTGTTCAAACCGGCGCCATTTTTGCAAAAAAAAAAAAAAGCCTCCATAGCACGAAAGCCAATTATATACCGATCAATAATCTTTTTGTGTTTTTTGTTTCAGATCAAAATTGTGACCCCCAACGTGGACACCACATCCAAGTGCATTTTCTGCAACAATTGTTTCATCATTTTTATAGATATTAATTAATAAATAAATCGATCTTTAAAAAATTGTTTTGTATTCTTCAATACCCAATTAGTATACAAAAAAAAACCAGACCGATTAGATTATTTTTTCTTTAAAAAAAAAATCGCGAAAAACAGCGATTTTTCGGGCTGTCACACTGGAAAGCTCCCTTAATCTGGACTTTTGCTCCGAAGCACCTCCATTCTGGGCCAAAAGTGGTTGAAATCGCCACGTTTCTCGCTGTCATAATCTTCAACGAAGGATTCAAATCTATCCTGAAGACCTTGGAAAGCATGGGAGTGAAAATCGGCCCACAAGCTAAAGGATATGTTCAACAGCGTGATAGCTCTCGGATCGACCGTTCAGAAAGGCGCACGAGTGATGTTGTAAAACAGGCCCGAATCGCGAAAAGGGAAGACGGAGCAGCTCTGCGTGACTTCCAAGAAGAAGAGGAAGGCCTATTGTATGGTCCAGCCATAGCAGATTGACGGTGAGATGAAATTTTTCGTATAAATCACATGCGCGAACTTTCAAACGCGTTTTTCTCGAAACACCATGTTTCGAAACGGTGACCACGATATTTCAGAAACTACTCCACCGATCTTGTTCAAATTTATACAGCATCTTTAATATGTTATAAGCCAGCGATTGAACTAGCATTATCATGATTGCTTCGATAGTTTTTTTTTTGTACGAGCGAAAAACTTAAGAAAAAATGAGTAAAAAATAGAATGTAATTTTCAAAAGTGTGCAAAAAAGTCAATTTTTGTAATTTAGAATTCACTCTAGTTCAATCGCTAGTCTTAAATATGAAGATTAAAATGCCGTTTGGTTTTCTGATTTCAGATAAGCAGAACAGCCGAAATCTTGGTCACCGTCAAGCACCTCTTTTACTTGATGTCTTCCTGTCGGCCACTATAACCTTTATTCTATTATATATTTGGACTTCAAAAAATTTGTAAAGCTTATTTAAAGGTTAATAAATATTATGCAAAAACAATGAGATTGATTATTTCGATGCTTTGCCCGTGAAAAATTATTGGAAAAACCGTAAAAAAACAGCCGAGAAACTAAAGGACGGCGTTAATGGCGGTCGCGTCTTTCTCATCTACACTGGAGCACTGGGGGGCCGGGAAAATTGTAACGACTCTTTATACCGGAGCAATCTCGTGCCTCCACTTTCGTCTCCTCTTCCTTACATTATTATTCTATTCCTCCTCGTTGTCTTCTCGTAATTCGACTTCGGACTCGCAACAATCTTCGATACACCCACATCCGTTATACTCTCGATGCAATGAGGAATAACGGCCTTTCCTCTTTGCCGATTGACCACTTCGTATATGAGGGTGCGGTCCCGCACAATCGTTTCTTTTTCTTCATTTGCGGTTTCGCTATTGCAAAAGAGCTGGGGGAGAGAGAGAGAGAGAGAGAGAGAGAGAGAGAGAGTAATAGGTAAAAAATAGCAATAATAACTATTATAAAAACAACAGTAAACGTAGTCATGATAACTTGTAAGCTAGAGAGAATAATAATGATAATAATATTAAATTTGAAAAAAACAACACAAGTGCTAAAAAAATGTATAAAAAATATGGTAATTATCATTGTTATTATTACTGAAATTGGTATTATTTAGTTATTATTATTTTTTAATACATGAAACGAATTTTTTTATTCATAGAATGAAGAATACTATTAATTTTAATATCAGTGATCATAGTGACGGTAACTACAATGATAAAAATAAATGACGCGTTAATATAAAAAAATAATTCAATAATAAAAGTTTATCAAATATGAATGCTAATAAAAATAATAGAGAGAGTGAAAACTCTCTCTCTCTCTCTCTCTCTCTCTCTCTCTCTCTCTCTCTCTCTCTCTTCCATTGTCTCGTCGCGCGTGTGTAATATTTTGTAACACAGCACAATTTGTCGCTCCGGTGAACGACGAACTCCAACAGGTCCAATAGGTTGAAATTCATGCTGAAAGGGGGATGAAAAATTGACAGACGACAAACACAACAGGGCGAGGAGAAAGGGGTGTGTCAAGGCATTTCTACATTTTCCTTACTCGATTTCGCGGTTTTTCGAAAATGTTCACGTGAATCGCGCCGAGTGGATTTCATTAATTCACATCCGGTGGATGAGAAAAATCGTATAAAGAGAGTCATGCTCAACGAGCGGCGATAATCTTCTGGCTGAATCTACGAAAGAATAAAAAATAATGAAAAAAAAAAACACAACGTCGTCGTCATCCACGCACATGTTCACTCATATTCGTGGATTTTAGACGACAGAGAGAACGAAAAAAAAACGAGATTCACCGGAGCTGCGGATTGTGATGTTGCAGGCTGTGTGTGTGTGTTTTTTTTTCTTTTCTTTCCTACGAACACAATGACGAGAGTCATAAATATTCGCACGGCTAGAAATTTATTCCACCGCGTGTTGGTATGAATTTTCTTAATGGCTGGGGCAAACTCGCACTCGGATTTTGTTACGTGCCCGAGTACTTTTTTTTTTCTCTCTCTCTCTCTCTTTCTCGATTTCAACGCCTTTTGCAAAATAATTGTCCCGCCGTGTGCGATTTCAACGTGTACACAGAGCGTGCTCGCGAAAACGACACGTACATTATCCTCGCATTACGCGCACTTGCAGAACTATATCTCGGCTCGTTTTTTTTTCTTCCTCAAAAGGCGCGGTACACTGAGAAAACAAAAGCAATTGAATCAAAAAAATATTGGGTTGGTACAAAAACCTTGCAACACTTTTTTTCAATTAAAATATTTTTCCTAATAAAGAAGTTCGAGAACATTCGAGAATAGGAAATACAAGAATGGTCTAGAACCTTCCATGCTGCAGGATATATAAGCGAGTCAGTTGTTCCGTAGAGTCAGTATGAGCAAAGATCGATCAACGTGCACTTCGAGCAATCGCATATTAGGAATCTTTGCAACGACATTCATCAAGAGCCGCAGCCTGTAATATGTGCAGTGCGTTCAAGGCTAATGTAGTTAATTATTCAACGGTCTCCTGTTGGTATCAGCGTTTTCATTCTGGCGATACATCTTTTGAAGACAAACCTTGGTCCGGCAGGGAATCGATTGTGGACGATGAAGAACTGCGAGCACTTATAAAGGCAAAGCCTAATATGTCGTCACGAGAATTAGCCAACAACCTCAACTTCAGTCATCGTACGATCCTTCGACATTTACAAGAGATGGAATATAGGAAAGTTGTTTCGTCTTGGATACCGCACAATCTCAGCGAATCAAACAAAGCAACACGCATGTCCATCTGTCTTTCACTCCTGCATCGTCTGCAAAGAAAGGATTTTCTTCAAGAATTAGTCACTGGGGATGAAAGCTGGGTGTTGTATGTTAATCACACGCGCAAGCGTCAGTGGCTACCGAAAGGGGAAAAACCAGAAGCGACCCCTAAACGGCCCCGTGAAATGGAGAAAGTTTTACTCTGTTGGTGAGATTCTGAGGGCATGCTCTATTACGAATTTCTGCCAACCAATACCACAATACAGGCAGAGATTTATTCTGCACAACTGCAAAAGGTGGCTAAAATTATGAAACAGAAAAGGCGTAAACGTCTTCAAGTTCGGCTTCTCCATGACAATGCTCGACCCCACGTCGCTAAAATGACACAAGAAACTATTTCGCAGCTAGGATGGGAAGTTCTACCACACCCACCGTGTTCACCAGACTTAGCACCTACCGACTATCAGCTGTTTCGAGCTTTGAAGAACTATTTACGGGATAAAAAATTTGATCGTCTGTCGGATCTCAAAAATACATTGGACGACTTTCTTAATTCACGACCAAAAGAATTCTGGTCTGCGGGCATGCAAAGTCTACCAGAGCGTTGAGCAAGAGTTGTAGATGCAGAGGGAACCTACATTACTGAATAATCGTTTATTGTTAAAATAAAATATTTTTCTTTCTTACTCGTGTTGTGTGTTGCAAGATTTTTGTACCAACCCAATATATTGGTTGATCCAAATAAATGTGCTGCTGTGGAGTGCCACCGATATTTGCGATTGTTTCAATGCTATAAAATATTGAAAAATGTGACGGATTTAAATAGCATATTATTTTATTTGAAAAAGCTCTTCTGTTCTCTGAATATCTACATTATCCTTAAAATAAAATTATATTCTATTGAAATCATGCTATGTACAATCCGTAGATATATTGGATGAAATAATTAAGCGATTGCTACAAACATTTTTTATTTCGCACAAAAATATAATGAATAGAATTAATGATTTCTTTAGTATATCGAAACGAATATGCCATGGGACGTAAGTTTTTCAATTTGTTTTAAATCTTAAATAAAAAGTGAGCTTTACAATGATCATCCACGATAATAGTGGAGAGAATATCAGATATCCAATGGGATATCCATGGAGAGAATATCAGATATTCAACTGATCAGAGCAGATACTACACTTTGATCTTATCCACAGGCCAAGAAGCGATACTGTGTAGAGTTTTTCCAGCGTTTGACAAGGGGGCATTCCCTACTCCCTATTACCGATTTCGCTCAAATTTATAGGACATGCAGGACTTGGCTAGAAATAAAAGTACTCGAAGTGGGAACTCCAGATGGCCAAGCGTTTAGAAAATAAGAAAGTTGACGCGGCTCTCGCACCGTATAAGCCATTTACGCCCGTGCAGAGATTTTGGCAGGGATACAGCTGGATTCTGACTTGTATCCCGGGCTCCCAGTCGGGATCTAGTCCGATATCGCATCAGATTCGAAGACTAAATGTAAGATCCGTAAACTGGATTCCATTAGGGATCCACAACTGGATCCTTTAATGACTCTAAATAGATTCCCCATGGAATCATTGAGGAATCTGGGAAGGATCACGGGTGAATACAGGCTGAAATAAAATGTCAAAAATGGAATTATGGCATGTTAAATTTATTATAAAAATAAATAACATTTATAAAGTTTTGGCGCATTAAACTATCAGTAAAAAAAAATTTGTCCAAAGATTCAAATGGCAGATCGCGCTCATCGCGAGATTTTGATGTGAATTTAAAAAAATTCACATCAAAATCTGTGAATGCAAATGTATTGACAAGAAATTATAAATACAAAAAAATTCATAAAATTAGTTGTGAATTTTTTCGTATTTAAGACAAATTAAAATCAAATTCAAAATGATTAGATTAAAATTTGCGCCAAAAGTGAGTTCGTACGTATTTTGAGAGAAAGCATTGCCTCGAGGCAAAGAAATTTTTGCACATAACTTTTTGTGCGAACATTTCTTTGCCTCAACACAATGTTTTCTCTCAAAATACGTTTACACTTGTGGTGTAAATTTTAATATAACTGTCGTGAATACGATTTTTATTTTCTTCAACTTGAGGAAATTCACAACTCATTTTGTGATTTTTTTCTCACTAATATTTGAAACTCACAACTTTTTTGCAAAAATTTCTTTGCCTCGACTAAATGTTTTCTCTCGAAATACGTAAGAACTCACGGTTGGTGTAAATTTTAATCTAATCATTGTGTATTTGATTTTAATTTGTATTAAATACATGTTTATACCCGCCGACATGTCGGTGGGTATAAACAGAGACGTATTCCCCAAAACCGGTATCCCGGTTAGAATCCAACTTGCATCAGTATCGGAATATGTACGACGACGATGGCATAATTTTGAAAATTTCGGCATCACGTGTATTTTCGGTATTACTATGTAATTCCTATCTATAGATAGGAATTTTATAGATAGGAATCTATAGACAGAAATTCCTATCTATAGATAGGAATTCCATAGTAATACAGAAAATACACGTGACGCCAAAATTTTCAAAATGATGCCATCGTCGTCGTACATTTGCCGATACTGATGCAAGTTGGATTCTAACCGGGATACCGGTTTTGGGGAATCCATGACAAATCCTGATCGGGATTTGATCGGACATAGGGTATCCCGGTCAAAATTTCTGCATGGGCGTTAGCATGTTTGCCTTCCAGCGGTTGGCGTAGCGGTAAGAGGTCGGACTAGTAATTCGATGGTCATGGGTTCGACTTCCCGTGTGGAGACTAATCTTTTTCTCAATTTTCATATTATTCATTTTCCAATTAAGCAAAAAGGTGAATAATTTATTTCATTCATTTATTTATACGCAGAAGGCACAGAAAATGTAAAGAATTGTGATTTCGGACTTTTCAACAAGGGATTGTAATTAAAGCGCATACGAAAAGACTCTGTACATGAAAATTCAAAACTTTATTCGTTGACACTCGATGATTTACGTGTGTCGGGATGATATTTATCGTAGAAACAGGTGAAACAATAATTATTTCTATATCTAGCACACATTATAAACGCCGAATTTTTACAACCACATCGTTGTTTCAACGTCACCATAGAAATACATACTTGGTTGACATTCATAAAGCTCTCTCATCGCAAAGTTTAGAAGCGAACCACGTGTAACGTAACACGTTACCGAATATTGGCGCGGATAATTGCTGATGAACAATCGAATGTATTTTTATGCAGTCTTCGCGGGAAGTTATTTCTTTTTCTTGCTCGATGAGATAAGAGCAATTTTGTATTTTTTTTTGTTGCGACACGATCATAGCGATTCGAAAGTCGCGCCAATCGCCACCTAATGGCAACCCTAGAGGGCGACGGTTCCTGCCGTGGCAGCACTAGCCGTACGCACTAGCCCACGCTCACGACGCGAGACGCCCGTGAGCGCCCTCTTTTTTGTGTTCCCGCGGACGCCGACCGACTTGCCGCGTTTTTTTGCGTTTTTTCCCTACATTCAACACGCGTATCCAAGAGACACTGACTCGCTCATCTCATGTTGTTCGATTTCTCTTTCAAATAAAGTCCTCATTCGTTTATCACATTGTGCGAGTGTTATTTTCATCGTACACGAACCGCCTCTACATTTTTTAATAACGTTTTTAATCTGACGATCAAAATATACATGACATGGTTGCATCAGTGGAGTACATTTAGGGGGAATTACTTTGATGCTACACGTTGGCAATCCTTCTTCATCTTGGAAGAGTTCGTCGTATAATTGCGGATTTGTTTGTCCTCCTCACGAGTCAATCATCAACTCCGAACTTTCGACGATTATGCGCTCATTAAAAAATCACGTCCTATATGCCTTTTGCGTATAAATAAATAAATAAAATAAATGATTCACCTCTTTGCTTAATTGAAAAATGAATAATATAAAAATTGAGAATAATATAGAAAAAGGAAAAAAAGTCTCCACACGGGAAATCGAACCCACGACCATCGAATTACCAGTCCGAGCTTTTACCGCTACGCCAACCGCTGCTTGGCAAACGTACTAACGTAAATGGCGTATACGGTGCGAGAGCCGCGTCAACATTTTTATTTTGCAAACGCTCGGCCATCTGGAGCTCCCACTTCGGGTACTTTCATTTCTAGCCAAGCCCTGCATGTCGTATAAATTTGAGCGAAATCGGTTATGGAGAGTAGGGAATGCCCCCTTTTAAGTAGATTTTCGGTTCGCGCTACGCTTACGAGAAACGAGCGCGCGTGCGGCCTCTAGCGGTTACTCCGAGAACTACGGGTTTCCTCACACTGTAACGTCGCGAGAAAAAGCGCTATTTATTTCTTTTTCCTCTCAAATTTTATTTCACTCCGGAGAAAACGCGGGCTTACGCGATTCCACATGGAAATCGTGGAAAACTACGAAAACCAATACACACGATAACGGCATTCTCATTTTTCGACGGGTTCTTATATTTTCTTTAGAATTAGGCGTACCACAGCCGAAACGAAATATATCGATAAGAAGCGAGCGTCGCGTAATTTCCCACACGAGAGCACAGTCGGTCTTGAACATATCCACCCGCAACCGTCAAACGCAGTTGATGATAAAATCATTAGCCATAAGAATGTACAACACACGAAGACACACGAAAATATCCAAATCCTTACTCTACATAAATATACATTCTCCAAAAGAAAATCCGGCAATAAAACTACGCTGGTATTTCCCATGCGCCTCACACCTGGGCACGGTCTTACATACAGGTCTGGAAACGACCGTGGTGGGGGTAGGCACCGTTAACGAACCCACGTTTGTTTCCAATTTTCGCCACTACGTGGCATTGCTATCGGCGTGTACGTGTGCGACAAGGACAGAACAGCCGTTCGTCCTTGTTCCGTCCGTCTCTCTCAATCTTCTCGAT
This sequence comes from Ophion obscuratus, assembly GCA_964007375.1. Classification (NCBI taxonomy): domain Eukaryota; kingdom Metazoa; phylum Arthropoda; class Insecta; order Hymenoptera; family Ichneumonidae; genus Ophion; species Ophion obscuratus. The sequence continues at coordinate 22,816,738 of OZ023324.1, forward strand.
GATCCGAAATACACATTACCTTTTTCGTGGGGGGGCGAAGGGGCAACAGAGGTAAATGAGAAAGAATTGTGGAATAAGGACGGGGGATTGTGGAAGAGAATAGAAGTGGGGCTTGTAAAAAGGGGAAGATCCTGTATGGCTGGAAGAAAACCAATATAAAAATTTAAAAAATAAATAAAAATACTTACCTTTTTCGAGTGAAATGGATTTTTATTCGAATTTTATTCCGAGTTTCTGTCGATGACGAAAGTAAAAAAATACGCAACACATGGAATGTTGAATATACAAATACCTTTATTGGTTCGTCAGTTTAGAAAGCCCTGAAACAACGGTCCACCTTCGCCAGCTTTATGAATATTTTTAAAACTACTAATGCTCGTTGACGCAAACAGAGGTTATCGAGAACGTTGTGATAAAAAATGAAGTAATAAATGACACGGGGCATGGTCTAGGACAAGGCAAGGGGCGAAGGGAGAGATCACAGAAGACCGTGAGTGGGAGGTACTCGCCGATAGTAGCGACGGCGGTGGCGGCGAGCGGAATGAAAAGTGAAACTCGTATCGGTGCCTCGCGACTCCATTTAAATCTGGCTTCGTTTCCAGACCTGTATGTAAGATCGTGCACCTGGGTCAACAATGCCTATCTTGAGGCAAGCGCGGCGACGCGACCAAGGCCCTTTTTCCTCCCTATATTTTTCCAACGCTCCAGATAACGAGACGCGGACTAGTTTCCGAGAATCGAGATGGAGATCACACACATCGTATTCTACACCCAATCATAGTCCCCAAAAATATTTCCCCTTCCAACTCGACCAATCATATGCACTCGTAAATTTCCTACATCCTTTCCACCAATCAAAAAATTAACGCATCACGAAAATGCACTTTTCGAGAACCTTCTTCTCCCACCATCCCAGCATCCAAAATATCCAACAAGCTAGAATAGAAAAATCTTCGAGTCAGTGTTCCATCACCACTCGTTCAGATCTGGTCTCCCAACAGAGTGTTCCATCACTACTCGTTCAGACCTAGTCTCCCAACAGAGTGTTCCATCATCACTCGCTGAGTAAGTCTCCCAACAACTTTCATCGGAATAAGTAGAACATCTGTCTCCTGGCAGCAAACGCGAAACTTGAACTTCGAAATTGTTCCTCATAAAAACGCGAAACTTGAACTTCGAAATTGTTCCTCATAAAAACGCGAACTGTAAGAAATCATTTAAGGGGTAAGGCCACTGTAAATTTTTTGAAAAATCGATTTTTTTTTATTGGCTTAAAAAATAGTTTAAACCCTCTAGTTTAAATATAGTTTAAATCCTTTTAACTTCTTTTTTTAATTTTTTCCAATAAAAAACTATTCGCAAAACTTTAAACGCGTTTTTCTCGAAACATGGTTTTTCAAAATGGCACGCAGCATAACTCGAACAATTTTCATTTTTTTTACTTGAAATTTTAACCAGATGTGAACATTTACATTATCTTGAGAATGTCGATTGGAATTTTCAAGAACTTTATTTATTGATTTTTTATTAACAAAAAACTTGCCGTTTTTTTCGTCAAAAATCAATTTTTTTTTCAAACGCACGCCAAATCCACAAAAATTGATACTTTTTAAAATCCGATCGACATTCTCTAGCTATAGCCCTCTAGATTAATGGTTTTTTTTTTGTTCTAGATTCAAAAGTGCACCAGTGGTGCTGCGTGCCGCGGAGCCCTGGAAGCAAAACATGTCCCGGGAAGATAGCTGTGGAACCGCCATTTTGTTTTTTTTTTACTGTAAAAAAATTTTATAATAAAGTTTAATGTATGCCCGATAACACCATTAAAAGTTTTTTTTCTAATACCTTCAATTTCGGGAGCAAAAAATTAGTGAAAAAACCTTTTTTTTTGGCCGTTACAGTGGCCTTACCCCTTAACTGTCTACATTGAATGTGTACGTGTGAAACTCGCATGTGTAAAAATTTGTATCAACGTGTAATTTCAACATTGTCACGGAGCGTGCGCAACCGAGGGGTCCGACCTGCCTGCGGAGGCCCGAACCCAACCGCTGTAAACCGATTATCGTATCCACGGCGCATCATAAATGTAAGCGAACCTCTATGTATTTTCACGTTGACGGAATTAACTAAATTGGTTAATTTCAATAAATCCCAAATTGTTAACTATTTGTATAGATCAATTCATTTCTTAATCGAGTCACTGCGTCACTCCCATCGTCGCATGCACCTTTCCCTTTTTCACCCTCATCCCGAGCTATTGCGCTAGGCGTAGGCTAAAAAGAGGGAACCGCGATAGGTATATGCCCACGTCCCCTCAGGACGTGACAACACCTATAATTTCGGTCGCGCTCGGCCATGATTTGGTTGAATTTTTTCAACCAAATGCGCAAGAACCAATTTTACTTTCGCTTATTTTTTAAATATTTTTATATCATTAAGATTATATTTTTCAATCAAAATAAAATATTAATATTTTAACGAATAATGTACTTAAAATCAATATCCTTGGAATGAAAAAATAAAGCTTTCAATTTTATCATGGTATTGAAGTCAATAGCGTTTTGTTTGGACTAATAAATCCGATTATTTACACCAAGAATTTCACAATTGAATCAACGAAATTTCATTCAATAACACCAATGATATTGGATCAATTATTTTTTTGCTCAGTGTAGGTTTGTTCCTGGCATAATTTTGCTTTAAATTTTTACTCAAGGAATCTTTTTTGAGCGGTTAAAAAAAATAGCTAATGTTTATGCGTGTGTACGTATTTATTGATTCTTATCGATACAAAGTCCTACACGTACGAACGATGTTTTTGCACACGTTAAAAAAATACGTTTGTGATTATCGTCTGTTTTTTTTCCTTACGTACATTTTATGAGACATGTAGATTGCATTTTCATAGAGTTATAATTTTCATTCACATAATCGACGTGAAAGAATAAAATTCTCTTTTATATTTCGATTTTACTATCTACGATTGTAACCGTGCGAGCTCACGCTAACGTTTCAATCGGACATGCGACGCGTCAATGAACCTTCGCCGAGTATAATTTTAGTAGCACTTGCGATGAATAATCAACGATTATAGGCGGAATCGAACGAGAGAAGATGAGAACAAGATGAATTGCTAATTGTTTTTTTTTATTTCTCGTTCGTTTTTTTTTCTTTCTTTTCATCGAGAGATAATGGAACACCATTGTTTTTGTCGTCACGACGGTCCATATCGTTGTCGTGGCGGACACGTAGGCGCTAAATGTCAACAGCAGGCGGGTGGCTTTTCGTGAATTCCGTGCGCTATCGACGTGTTTCCCAGGCTCTCCTCGCTCGATGGCGCGTGTTGAAGAATTTCCGAATTACTGAGACCGGAACTCGTCGTTGAGTCGTAAATTCGAAGGCTCGTCGTCGTATCCTCATTCCCCGTGCACAACCTTAAATATTCGTTGAACATAATTTTTCATACAATATCGACAAGTTCGTTTAGGTTAAGGCCTTATATACGCGAAAAATTTCAAAATTTTTCATTTTTTTACAATTATTTTTGATTCCATCAGCCTGAACGGTTAGGCATATTTTAGGGAGGTACGGCGATGGCCATGCTAGTAAACTTAGAGTCTATTTCACGCCGCAATACCGCCACGTTTTAGATATATGTATATGGCCTATTTTTCGAGAAATATTTTTTTAGTATTGAATTTCGAGTTTCCTATTATTTTTATAATATGGAAACAACCTCAATAATCTACTACTCGACTTCAGTAGTACGCCATATCGTTGACGTTTAGCATTGTCGCATTTTGGTGGCTGTCATCGGTTCCAAGCGCCCGGCTTATTATTTTTTGTAGCCGGTTAACATGGAGAATGAAAATACCGTGGAAGTTTATCGAGGAGTAACGGGATTGTACCTGAAGTCCAGTTTAGAGACAAATGTAGATTCTGACGGACAAGAATTAGAAAATGAAAAGATAATATTGCGATTGCAAATAAAAAATGTCGCGTTGAAGTTAACCTCAATGTCCAATGTCCAATCTGTCCAAAGTGAAAACATATTTCATCGATTGTTATGTTATTTTTCCCTTTCCCAATTTTCACAATATTTGCAGGTATAAGAAGGAACGTTTATTTTATATGACGGTTCTCCCATGCTGAATTTATATATATTGGGTTGGTAAGAAAGTCTTGCGACACTTTCCTTTCGATTAAAATGTTTTCTTCTAACGAAGTTCTACAACATTAGAGTAGTATATTCAAGACTAGTCTAGAACCTTCCATGCCGTAGGGTATATAAGCGAGTCAGTTGTTCCGCGCAGACAGTACGAGCGAAGATGGATCATAGTGGACTTCGATCGATTGCATATTACGAATTTTTACAAGGGCGTTCTGCAAGAACCGCAGCCGCTAATATGTGTAGTGTGTTCAAGGCCAACGTAGTTCATCATTCAACGATATCCCGTTGGTACCAGCGTTTCCGTTCTGGCGATACATCTTTTGAAGACAAACCTAGGTCCGGCAGGAAATCAACTGTTGACGATGAAGAACTACGAGCACTTACAAAGGCAAAGCCTAATACGTCGTCACGGGAATTAGCTTACAAACTCGGCTGTAGCCATCCCACGATTCTCCAACATTTACAAAATCTCGGATACAGAAAAGTTGTTTCTTCTTGGATACCACACGATCTCAGCGAATCAAACAAAGCGACACGCATGTCCATCTGTCTTTCACTCCTGCAACGTCCACACAGAAAGGATTTTCTTCAAGAAATAGTCACTGGAGATGAAAGCTGGGTGCTTTATGTTAACTACACACGTAAGCGACAATGGCTACCGAAAGGAGAAAAACCAGATCCGACCCCTAAGCTGCCCCGTGAAGTGAAGAGAGTTTTACTCTGTTGTTGGTGGGATTCTGAGGGCATGCTCTATTACGAATTTCTGCCAACCAATACCACAATACAGGCAGAGATTTATTCTGCACAACTGCAAAAGCTGGCTGAAATTATCAAACAAAAAAGGCGTAAACGTCTCCAAGTTCGGCTTCTCCACGACAATGCTCGACCCCACGTAGCTAAGATGACACAACAATCTATTTCGCAGCTGGGATGGGAAGCTCTACCACATCCACCGTATTCACCAGACCTAGCACCTACCGACTACCATCTGTTTCGAGCTTTCAAAAATTATTTACAGGATAAAAAATTTGATGATGTCGCGGATCTCAAAAATACACTGGTCGACTTTTTCAATTCACGACCCAAAGAATTCTGGAGTGCAGGCGTGCAAAGTCTACCAGAGCGTTGGGCACGAGTTGTAGATACAGAGGGAGCATACATTACTGAATAATTGTTTACTGTTAAAATAAAATGTTTTTATATTTTACTCCTGTTGTGTGTCGCAAGACTTTCTTACCAACCCAATAGATGCGTTGTATAGGTACATGTCGCCAGAAAAATTGAGATGCCTTTGCTGTACGTAAAAGTACTTCAAGTAAGTATCGACGAAAGGTCCTTTATAATCCATTGAAAAATGTACGGCTTCACACAATCATATTTTTAATTCGTGTTGAAAATATCCGATAGACGAATCAAATTTGCGCGGGTATCCGGCGTTGCCACACTTCGAGCAAGACGGCTGCTGTTACGTCACGAGACGTCTCTCTCTCTAAATACTTCGGTTTTTCGCGACTTTATTTCGAAATTTATTGCTTATTTCTGCGGTGAGCTTTCCAATTCAAGGTGCCTTATTGATCACAACGAATCAACGAACGCAACCGTCAGTTTTTTTTACGTGTGTCTTGGCTCCAGGTAGTACAAAAAAATCGATATATCAGGGGACAGGCACATTTTGTCGTCTGCGTGTGACTAATTCACCAACTTTAACAGTTAATAACTCGGAAACTGTACGGTAAATCTCGTGGAAGCTCCGCATACGCATGGACGAAGGTCTCGACAATGCTAGTAAAAAAAAATCGGGCTTTTTTCTTGGACTCGCTCCAATCACCGTACCTCCTTAAGCTTTACAGAATTGGAAAATTCCAAAAATTGTTAAAATTACAGCATTTAGAGCGTATTTCACATATCGCGCGGCGCGCCCTACCGCCAACTTCAAAGCCGTTTTTCACCATTCACTTTTTTGAACCTTGTAAAAGTTCTGACTCTAGAACGAAGGTTCAGATCGCTTTGAAATTTTTACAATATATTCTTAGTATCATCACCTATTGTGTGAATCACAGAAACAAAAATTTCAATGATACAAAAAAATATAAAAAATAAAATACCGACAGAAAATTGAGTAAACAAATTTTAAGTTTCGATTTTTTGTTATAATTTAAAAAAAAGTAATATTGTTGGTTCACACTGAAGATACATTCATTATGCAATTATAAATATGTTCATTTTTTTTCAGACACCCACATCGATGCCGACAACTTTCATCATCAACGCGCGCGCAAAAAAAAACATTGCTTTATTATGTTATATCTCCGCCATTTGTTAATATTTATAATTTTTTTGTTACATATACTTAACTATGTGCATAAATGATGTGTAAAAAAAATGTTGTCAATATATGCGTCATTTTTTTCAACCGCGTCTAGAAAACTACCTTCGAAAATCGGCGAAATCGCGTATATAAGGCCTTAAATAAATAGATATACTACTCCAAAAAATTAAAGAAACAGAACATTGTTTCAATTTTTTTAGTTTTTTTTTGAAGCGCTGTATCTATGTGAAAAATGGTCGTATCGCGATGAAAAAAAAAAAAAAGAAATTTGAAGCTTTGAGTTTCTAGTTTCGAGATCCTTTGGCAACAAATTTTTGCGAGCTACGATTATCGCCCATTCATGAGAAATGGCGGAAGAATTTTTTTTGTTTTCTTCACGAGTCTACGGGCTCGGGATTTTTTTTCAGTTAAATCAATAGTATAGGTTCGTGAGCTTGTTTATTCAGCTTCAATTTGGTTTTTTTCTGGTCTTCCTATGTCAATTTTTTGAGGCAAAAAAACTGTTTCATTTAAAACTCATATTTTTGGAAGAAAAAACTAATTAAGAGTTTTTGTTCAAACTAATCTTTTTTGGTAAAACAAATCAATCAAAAGTTTTTGTGAACTCTAATTTTTTTTTCCCATTTTGATCATGCGTAGTTTTGAGAAAATAAACTGTTTTTTGTAACCCTAACAACCTTCGGGGAAAATATCAAGAATTAATCGGATAAATGTTATCAGATCCACTGGTGAATACAGCTTGGGGGTATCAACTTTTAATTAATGCAATCAACGATGAGTGAAATTATGGTGCGCGAAGGCCGAATCGTGTAAAAAATGAGTCAGTATTGTTTCCTGGATGGTCTTACAAATAAAAATGGAAAAGTTGACATTTTTAGAATTTTTGTTTTTAAATTTAACAAGCAACTAGTGCAAAGTTGTGGGAAAAGTCGACGAAAATTGGTCTTTTAATTTTTACGATGATTGCACGGTGTTCAGGAACAATGCACTTGTTCCTTAAATTTTTTTAGCAAGACTTTCATCGTTCGGCCCGAAAAAAACGGTTCGATGGATCAATTTGCAATTTCACAGAGCTATTGGCGACACATCAAGCAAAAAAATAATCTGACAACTTCAGTCTTTCCATCAGTATTTGTAAAGTAGTGGTAGACTTACTGAAAAACCATAAAAACTCATTTTTAAAAACTTTTTTCAAATTAATCTTAAGGGTGAAAAAAAATTCTCAAAAATCAACGAAAGGGTCTTGTAGGAGATTTAGTCAAGTTTTCGAAGGTGCCCATTAAAATTCTGTGCGATCATTGGTTGCTAAGATATCGATTATCAATGAAAAAGGATCTCTTTTCATTCAAAGTCGGATATCTCAGCAAAAAATTGACGTAGAGAGATTAAAAAAACAAATTCAAGCTGAATAAACAAGCTAACTGACCTATACATCGATTTAACTGGAAAAAAATCCCGAGCGCGTGGACAGGGAAATTTTTCTCGTTTTTTTTCGATTCATTATACTCAAAAAGTGATGCATTGTACAAAAAAAAACGTCAAAGAAGAAAACTTAGGTTTTCGAATGTACTTTTCAATCATACATGTTTTGTAACTGTTAAAAATTCTGCTAATGTATTTTTAAACGAAATAAGGTAAAAATAATTTTTTTCGTCAAGTTCGACCACTTTTATTTTTCTATAAATTTGCGAGAACTGTCGTTGATGTCGTAACAAACCACAGAAAAATTGGCACGATGGAGAATTCATATCTTCCAATCATGTTTTAAGGTTAATTGACGAAGGATTTTATCGAGCCATGGATATTGAATATCGACCATTGTTTGAGGCACAACAGTGGATTGCGACAAATATTTAGTCTTATCTAGAACCATTTTATCCTCCTCCTTTCAATTCAATTATGGTTTTGTCTGCCTCGAAATTTTTCATTTTTGAATCTTTTTATCGTTAAACAATGAGTGAATCATAATATGGTTAGTCTACTAATACAAATGCCCCCGATGAAAAAACCATATCGAATAAAAAAGTATCGTATCGTTTTGGCCGAGTTCTTCCGCAAAATCAATTGTATTAGGATTGAGAGTGAGCAAACCAGATCATTCAACAAGCGAAAAGCAAGATTTCTTTTTGATACGAGAATAACGCTACGAGAACCGGTGAGTGAATGAAAAATTTCGAGGCAGACAAACAAAACCATAATTGAATTGAAAGGCGGAGGACAAAATGGTTCTAGATAACACTAAATATTCGTCGCAATCCACTGTTGTGCCTAAAACAATGGTCGATATTCAATATCCATGGTTCGATAAAATTCTTCATCAGTTAACCTTAAAAAATAATTGGAAGATACGAATTCTCCATCATGCCAATTTTTCTGTGGTTTGTTACGACATCAACAAAAGTTCTATCAAATTTATCGAAAAATAAAAGTGGGCGAACTTGGCGAAAAAAATTAATTTTACCTTATTTCGTTGTAAAATACATTAGCAGAATCTTTAACAGTTATGAAACATATATGATTGAAAAGTATTAGATGTACAAATAAGTTTTAGGACACTTCGATTTTGTAGCATAACAGCTATTCTAAATTAATTCAAAGGTCCCACTCACTTATCATAGATGGCGCTTGATATGTAGTATCGAAACGTAAAGGAGTCATAAACATAACCTATAAATTCTGTAAATTAAACATGCAGACCGATAAGCTATTTATGAGACACCGCATTCGCTATGAATTCCATCAAGGAAAAAGTGTTAGGAAAGCGTGTGAATCGATATGTTCTGTTCTTGGAGACAACATTGTATCTAAAAGTACATGTGAGTATTGGTATAAGCGATTCAAAGGAGGTGATTTCGACATTAGTGACCGTGAACGCACGGAGCCTTCTGTAAAGGTGGACGATCAGGAACTGCAAGCGTTGCTGGATGAAAACTCTTGTCAGATGGAGAAAGAACTTTCAGAACAGCTTGGAGTAACTCAACAAACTGTTTCTTATCGTTTAAAAGCAATGGGTAAGATTCGAAAAGGAACAAAGTGGGTACCACACTTTCTGACTCAAGAAAATAAAAACAGCCGTCTTAACATTTGTGTGAGTCTTTACAACAAGCAACATAGAAAGTCTTTCTTGTGGAAAATTGTGACCGGCGATGAAAAGTGGATTTATTTTGATAATCCGAAACGCAAATATCATTGGGTTGACCCCGGCGAGCCGACAACATCCACGCCAAAGCGCAATGTTCATTGTAACAAAGTCATGCTGTGCATATGGTGGGATATGAAAAGCGTACTGTATTATGAACTTCTCAAACCTGGTCAAACAGTTACTACCGATCGCTATTGTCATTAATTGATGCAAGTGAATCAAGAAATTGAGAAGAAACGTTCATTTTCTGGTAAAGGAAAACGTCCAGTAAAACTGCTCCATGACAACGCGCGGCCTCATGTGGGTAAACCGGTCAAGGATACGTTACTAGCGCTTGGATGGGAAGCTGTACCACACCCGGCGTATTCACCAGACTTAGCCCCATCCGATTATCATTTATTCCGGAAAATGCAGAACGATTTGTCTGACGTGCGATTCAAAACATTTGAAGAAGTGGAAAAATAGGTCGCTAAATTTCTCACCTCGCAAGACGAAAGTTTCTTTGCGAAAGGCATCCACGAGTTACCTGAGAGATGGCTAAAGGTCATTCAGTGCGATGGAGATTACTTCGATGAATAACTGTGTTTTACTTCTTTTTTAATAAATCTTGAATTTTTTGAAAACTGTCCTAAAACTTATTTGTACACCTAATACATTCGAAAACCTAAGTTTTCTTCTTTGACGTTTTTTTTGTACAATGCATCACTTTTTGAGTATAATGAATCGAAAAAAAAACGAGAAAAATTTCCCTGTATCCAAATTCGAGTGTAAGATCCAATTTAAAAATCTAAAAAAATCTGTAGTTGCTTTTGACACTCGAACGAACTTAAAAACAAATTATGAGCCCACTAAAAAATTACATGATTTTTCAGTGTTTCATTTGGTGTGGAATGCTTCATCGCTTAAAGATTTATCGTTCTATCGTTTAAAGAAAAAAAAATCGATTATTTGATCGTTGTAAATATATATCCCGCCTTAAGGGGCTATACCAGCAGACACTATCAAAAAATCGATTTTTTTGCCTTTTTCGAAAGTTTATACTTTTAAGAATATCCTGCAAAAATGTCAAAGCCGTATCCCTAATCATTTATCTTGCAAAAATAGAAAGTTAAATCTTTAAACGGGTTTTATTCGAAATGAGATTTTGCAAATTTGCTGACATTGTAACTCAAAGAGCAATGATCCGATTGACTTGAAATTCGAACTAAGTACTCTTGAATATATTTACTCTACAATGACGTAGGATATTTTTGATTGGATGAAAATTGACGATTTGGCATTGAAAAAAAACCACAATTTTCTAGGAATGAAAACAGACTTTTTTTCATAACTACGCCATTTTGTTAGATTTTGATATTTTTCGAAAATCCTACGTCATTGTACAGGAAATACCTTCCTGTTTAACGACATTTTTTCCTTTTTCGGTTTCAGCTACTCAATCGGCCGGAATCATATTAGCAGTGGAGGAACTTTTTTTTGGCGACTCCGAAGGCAGCACATAAGTTGCTTGGATCTCAATGTTTTTCTATGAAAACATTATGTAATATAGGTCAAATATAGCCAAATATATTCTCAATTTTCCAAAACATTTAATTGATTACTTTTCTTTCGACAAATTCCCGAAAATAACCCAAATTTTCAGCGTTCACACTGGTATAGCCCCTTAATACGACCATTTTTCACAAAGATACAACGGTTCTACAAACACTAAAAAAAGTGAAGAAATTTTGTGTGCCTTCAATTTTTCGGAGTCGTTGTAGTTAAATTAATAATTACGATAATCAATAATTGGTATCAATTAATGAATCATTTCACTTAGTTTGATTAATTATGAAGATATGAATATAATTTGATTATTAATTAATTAATATATTGCATTATATTGATCAAATATCAATTAGAAGCTTAGAGAGTTGATAAGTTGGGAATTACCTCGCAAGTCCAAGGGCCGCCGATAGAAAGACTCGCTCGATGCCCTCGTCGTGAAGTGCCGATGTCTCGTGATAACTGGCCCCTATCATCTCCGCGTATTTTCTACCCTCCTCCCGACTGACGCTGCGCTCAATCTCGAGATCGTTCTTGTTGCCGACTAAGACGAGAACGAGCGCCTCGTCGATGTTACGCTTCAGTTCCGTCACCCAAGTTTTTATCTCCACGAATGTTTTGTACTGCGTCAGATCGAAGACGAGAATCGCCGCGTTCGCGTTTCTGTAATACATAGGGGCCATCGAACGAAATCTCTCTTGGCCAGCCGTGTCCCATATCTGCGTATATCGAAAAACCATTTTTTTTCTGTGTTTGGGTTTACTCGTCTGCAATTCTCACATTTTTTTAAAATTATCATTATTATTACAGCTACATATCACGTCGTTGCAATCGAATTTGTATTTTTAAAACATTATAAGATACATCAGTTCAGTTATAATCATCATTTAAGGCCTTAGGCCACAGTAACGGGTTTAAAATCATGTGCGAATTTAACAATTTTTTTTTCTTATGAAAAAGTGATTCACTCATAAAATTAATTACACATCTATTTAGTATGAATATCAGCTGTTAGAAAATATATATTGGGTTGGTACAAAAATCTTGCAACACACAACACGAGTAAAAAAAGAAAAATATTAGGAGTACAACTTTGCAGTGACCGTTTTACTTAGAGAGCCACTGCGGCCGAAGTAGTGCCCCTAGCTCAATAAAAAAAGTGGCATTTTAAACTAGAGGCTCTGCCAATGTAAACAATTTTAAAAAGCTAACGGATACGTGTATGCATTATAAAGTTATTGGCACTCAAACATGGCAACCTACGAGCCGAATTCTCAGCATTTGCGGGAACTGCTCCAAAGACAACAAAGGAAGGGATTTTTGCACCGGATTGTGACTGGAGATGAAAAGTGGGTTTACTACGATAATCCTAAACGCCGAAAATCATGGGGACTGCCTGGTCATATTCCGTCATCGACGTCCAAACCGAATATTCACGGATCCAAAGTGATGCTGTGTATCTGGTGGGACCAGCTGGGCGTTGTGTACTATGAGCTGCTCAAACCATCCTAAACCATCACAGGGGAACTCTACCGACGTCAGTTGATGCGCTTGAGTAAAGCACTCAAAGAGAAACGGCCACAATTCAACGAAAAACATGACAAGGTGATACTGCAGCATGACAATGCCCGACCCCATGTTGCAAATGTCGTGAAAAAGTACTTGGAAACGCTGAAATGGGAGGTTTTATCCCACCCGCCGTACTCTCCAGACATTGCCCCTTCCGACTATCACTTGTTCCGGTCAATGACACACGATTTGGCTGACCAGCACTTCGGTACTTACGAAGAAGTCAAAAATTGGGTCGATTCCTGGATTGCCTCCAGGACCAAGACTTTTATCGACGCGGGATTCGAATGCTACCTGAAAGATGGGCCGAGGTCGTAGCTAGCGACGGGCAGTACTTTGATTAAAAAATATGTAGCCACTTTTTAATAATAAAGCCTTAAACTTTAAAAAAAACGGTCACTGCAAAGTTGTACTCCCAATATTTTATTTTAACAATAAACGATTATTCAGTAATGAAGACTCCCTCTGCATCTACAACTCTTGCCCAACGCTCTGGTAGACCTTGCACGCCCGCAGACCAGAATTCTTTTGGTCGTGAATTAAGAAAGTCGTCCAATGTATTTTTGAGATCCGACAGATCATCAAATTTTTTATCCCGTAAATAGTTCTTCAAAGCTCGAAACAGGTGATAGTCGATAGGCGCTAAGTCTGGTGACCACGGTGGGTGTGGTAGAACGTCCCATCCTAGCTGCGAAATAGTTTCTTGTGTCATCTTAGCGACGTGGGGTCTAGCATTGTCATGGAGAAACCGAACTTGAAGACGTTTACGCCTTTTCTGTTTCATAATTTTAGCCACCTTTTGCAGTTGTGCAGAATAAATCTCTGACTGTATTGTGGTATTGGTTGGCAGAAATTCGTAATAGAGCATGCCCTCAGAATCCCACCAACAGAGTAAAACTTTTTTCATTTCACGGGGCCGTTTAGGGGTCGGTTCTGGTTTTTCCCCTTTCGGTAGCCACTGACGCTTGCGCGTGTGATTAACATACAACACCCTGCTTTCATCCCCAGTGATTATTTCATGAAGAAAATCCTTTCTTTGCAGACGATGCAGGAGTGAAAGACAGATGGATATGCGTGTTGCTTTGTTTGATTCGCTGAGATTGTGCGGTATCCAAGGCGAAACAACTTTCCTATATCCCATCTCTTGTTAATGTCTTAGAGTCGTAGGATGACTGAAGTTGAGTTTGTTGGATAATTCTCGTGACGACGTATTAGGCTTTGCCTTTATAAGTGCTCGCAGTTCTTCATCGTCCACAATCGATTCCCTGCCGGACCTAGGTTTGTCTTCAAAAGATGTATCGCCAGAATGAAAACGCTGATACCAACGGGAGACCGTTGAATAATTAACTACATTAGCCGTGCACGCACTGCACATATTACGGGAGGCGGCTCTTGCAGAATGTCCTTGCAAGAATTCGTAATATGCGATTGCTCGAAGTGCACGTTGATTCATCTTTGCTCATACTGACTCCACGGAACAACTGACTCGCTTGTATATCCTGCCGCATGGATGGTTCTAGACCATTCTTGTATTTCCTATTCTCGAATGTTCCCGAACTTCGTTATTAGGAAAAATATTTTAATTGAAAAAAAAGTGTTGCAAGATTTTTGTACCAACCCAATATATAGATTTTTTTCGATGTACAAAATGGCCGACTACTCGAAACTTCTCGAAACAGCTTTTTTCCAATTGGCGTGACAAATAACTTCAACAATTTTCACTCGATGTACTTCAAATTTAAAAGGTACGTTCCTAATTGCATTTCGCAGAGAAGTACGTACGGAATTTCTGATTAATCGAAAACTTTTCATTTTATGAGCAGTTTATGAGCAGTTATAACGAAATTTTTCACTGAAAATTCATTTCTTAACTTCAAGTACCGACAACTTTTGAATAAAATAATATTTTTTAATTCCGTACGTACTTCTCTAGGTATTCTAATGTAGATTGACGAGAATTTTGTTTTTTGTTCTAGAGAAAAAAAATTGTGGATGTTAAATGTAACGCCGCGGAGCGCCTAAAAAAAGATAAAAAAATATTCGTAGTCGGCCATTTTGTATATCGAAAAAAAAAATATATATATATTTTTTCTAACAGCTTGGTATTCATACTAAATAGAAGGGTAATTAATTCTATGAGTGAATCACTGTTTCATACGAAAAAAAATTGTTAAATTCGCACATGATTTTATACCCGTTACTGTGGCCTAAGGGCTTAAGGGGTGAGATGCAGTCAGAATTTTCCAAAAATTGACTGTTTTTACATTTTCTTGAAGTGTGTTTCGAAAATATTTCGTGAAAATTTCAAGTCAATCCGATTAATAGATTCCGGAATATCCCACAATTAGTGAAGGGGCGTCGGGCCCCTATGGCAGGTACGATAATACCCGAGAAGGCAGAATGCTTCGAAGACAACAACAAATTGATTGTTGAAAGTAATTTTTTAATTAGTATTTCTATGCATAAATTACGCGTAAAATTGGAAAACTCTTTCAGGAATTTTCAAAAATGTATTACCCAAAAACTATGAACTTTAGCAAAATTTTATAAAGAATACTTTCGTTTTAAAATTGCCCAAAATATTTAAAAAAATATAATTCATCCCGAAAAACTTTAATTTTTTGAAAATTTGTTTCAACAATTGGCTATAAACAATTGAATGCTCGACTTTTCGGCAAAAATTGTGATATTCGGATTCAGCGGATTAAAATACATAAAAAAAGTTTAGCTTCATCCATCGAGCTCAAAATTTTACGAACATATAAGGTAAATGTCTCAATTATTGAACACTATCTTGTATTTTTATTATTTCTCATTCACCT
The DNA here is from genome assembly GCA_964007375.1 of Ophion obscuratus. NCBI lineage: Eukaryota > Metazoa > Arthropoda > Insecta > Hymenoptera > Ichneumonidae > Ophion > Ophion obscuratus. The sequence continues at coordinate 22,832,313 of OZ023324.1, forward strand.
ACATACATTTACGTATTTATAAAAATTTACGTATTTATAAAAATGTTACCTTGTGCAAAAAAATCTTTAATTAATAGAGAAAAAGATTATTTAATCAGCAACGGTGACCCGATTTGACGTCTCGTGGTAACTGCTTATCGTTTTTGCTAAGACGCGCTGCTTCATGCATAAGGGCATAAAAAATTCAAAAACTGTCGCATCTCAAAAAGTAAAGGCAGGTTCTTCAGAATATTTCTTACAAATAACAATTTAAAAAAAAAATTAATTCATTATTTGTTAAAAAATACGGTGTTCGATCATTGGGACATAGAAAATGCAGTGTGTCCCAATTATTGAACACTCGCATTGTCCAAGATGGCGTCATTAAACCCATCAAAACATCGAGACAGGTAACGTGTGACAGATCGTGTGAATCGGATTTATATTCGAACGAAAACTGTAAGTTTTTGTTTAAATAAATCCGTTGAATAAATCCGAATGAAAAACTTGTTTGTTAATTGTAACTCTAAGATCGTGAAATATATTTTTTATTTGTATTTTCCTGCAATAAACATAAAAAGAAAAGTAAAAAGAGAATATAACCTAAATGTAACCTAAAAATACGAATGTAATGTTCAATATTTTTTGCTCTCCGATATTTCAGGGAGCCAAGCTGCGACAAAATCAAACAAAAACAGAACATAAAAACGAGGAAGCTGAAAATAAAAATAAAATAAAGTTCGAGTTGAAGAGCAAAAATAAACCAAATGCGAATGAACCAAAAACCTGTCAAAAGAGACTAAATATATATTTTTGTATTTTTACATGATTAATAAAAGATTATTTAAGTGTTTGATTTTGCTTTTATTTCTTAAGGGGGGATTGTCTTTTTTTTTCGCAAAATTTACCGCTTTTTGGGAATTTTTTTGTGAAGAAAGTATACAACGGAAAACTTGTGAAACTTGGCGTATAGTTTTATTGATCTGTTTACTACATACAAAAAAATTTTTAAACAATTTCATCAAAAAATCCGCCTCCCACCCCCCTCGACGCGCGATGGTCCTTTTTTGATGGTGTGCACGATTTCTCAAAAACTATTCAACCGATTGCCTTCAAATTTGGACAGAATGCTCAGCTGACATCCTTTTATCGTTTGATGAAGCAAAAAAGCAATACGTTTAATAGTTTTTTATTTATAACAAAAAATCGATCAATTTTTTTCGAAAAATCGATACTTCAAGTTCAAAGCGTCACCAAATCGTCAATTTTTTTTTCCCTCCATCGAACGATAGCTATATGTGTCTAAAGTAAAATGCTTTTTGGGTTTTTGTTGCAGGATGAACGTGAAGGCTGTAATCGTGCACACCATCAAAAAAGGACCATCGCGCGTCGAGGGGGGTGGGAGGCGGATTTTTTGATGAAATTGTTTAAAAAGTTTTTTGTATGTAGTAAACAGATCAATAAAACTATATGCCAAGTTTCACAAGTTTTCCGTTGTATACTTTCTTCACAAAAAAATTCCCAAAAAGCGGTAAATTTTGCGAAAAAAAAAGACAATCCCCCCTTAATATTGTACCGAAAATAATTTTCTCAGAACGGAAAAAGAATTCTCGAGAGTGTTCAAAAACTGGGACATGCCTGTTCAATATTAGGGACATAGGCACTTCAAGTGTTCAATAATTGGGACATTTGCATGCTTCGCATTGTTATTCTTTTTTTTTTTGCATTTGAAATCATTTAAAAATAATTAAAAGGGTGATTTTTCGAAAGTAAAAATATCAAAGTATCATTTGAACATGAAAGCGATGGCTTTCTCTTGATTTTATATTTTTTTCTCACCGAATTCAATCCCCCTGATCCTTAGTTATACCGTATCCACATCGGAAAACTTCAAACGTGTTTTTCTCGAAACTATGTTTTTCAAGTCTGTGATCACTATAATTAAAAACCACTCGATGCATTTTGATGAAATTTCGTGTGCTTATTGATAGCATTAAAAACTAGGCCTTAGTCGAAGCATTTTCATTTTTGTTCAAAGTCTATTTTTTTTTAAACAATAAAAGAGCGATTTTTTATTCGAAAATCAAAATTTATCTGTCGGAAGCCGCCATTTTGTTAATTTTTGAAAAAAAAACTTCGATTAAGGACTAGATTTATTATTAAACTAATGATTTTCTGTTTGGTTTTTTTAAATTTCAGATGATCCAGTAAAATTTTATGATGGTCACCGCAAAGCACTTCATGCCGAAGGGGGCCCGACAAAGATGGCGATATTTTTATAAATAAACAATATTTTTCTTCGAAAATTCGTACGTCAAGTTGAAATATAACATAAAAAGTTTGTAACCACTTTTGTAAAACAAACGTAATTACTATAAAAAAAATTCTTGAAAATGCTCGTTTTTTTAGGCCTCTGACTGCACCTTACCCCTTAAATTATACGAATATTCATTCTCATGATTCGCATGATTCAGGAAATCATTTTTTTTCCCATTAGTTTCCGAATTTCACGTAATTGATTTTTTTTTTTTAAATACCTGAAGTTTGATCCTCTCGTTTTCGAGGTTGACCTTGCACGTGAAGAAGGAGGCCCCTATAGTTGGGTTGGCATGATTGCTAAAGGTATTTCCGGCGTAGCGACTTATCAAACTCGTTTTCCCGACGCCTGATTCAACATCAATTACGCATTAATCATGTTACTGCACAGTAGCCATTTTTTTTTCTACACGGAAATAAGGTCTTTTCAAATTCGGAAGTTTATTTGAGACGTTGACATAGAGTGATTATTTTTTATTTCACGAGTAAACATGAATTACGATAACAGCCGTACGAATTTCAGCACGAGAGAAAATTCTTGGTTGGATTATCTCCGGATAATCCGCGCGTTTTGCATCCAAGCACTTGTTCGTAGTAATTGGAAGGGAAAAATAGCAAATCCCTGATTTACCGATGTTTTTTTTATTCATTAAAGGTTTTTTTTTAAATGAATTACAAATGTATTAAAAACGTCTTTCAGAGGTATGTTTTTGTTTTTAATTTTCACGCAAGAGAATTCAAAACTCTCAGCCGAATTAATCATCGATTGAAACGCGCGAGTGACTAATTTTTTTGCACCAACTTTCCAACGCACGTCTATTGTGTTTGCGAGTCTTTCCGCGTTGTCGATGTAAAGATATCGTGTTTCCTTATGCAAGACTGTGTGTGTATGTATGTCATCAATCGGAAGCCGTGTGTAAATGGAACTAAAAAAAAGCAACGCTTACCTTGGGAACCTAAAACGACGACCTTTCCTTCCACGATTTTCATATTGTTTGACCCCCCTACCCCCTGGCCGCCCCGCCACTTCAACGTACACTCGCTCGTGGCAATCGCATAATAAAAGTTCTTGCGGCTTAAAAAATGTCGGAAAAGGAACACAACTTGGGGATAAACAGCGTCACGATGCTGCAGGAGATACTACAATTTTTTAAAATTATTCTCAGTCGAGGAACAGTTGATTGTTTTGACGTTTAACGTGTCTCAGCATCGGTCGAGAAATTCTTTGCCAGTAAACTGAGGAACTCTGAGGAGAAAAGGCACGACAGCGCTGTCGCGAAGATCGCGAGAGCGCGACGAGTATCTTGTACTCTCGTGGAATCTCCTTCTGCTTCGTCGGTGGCGCAGATTTGTCGTGAATGTTCTTTTTTCCCACTCCGCTTTCAGGCACCGTCGGTTTAGCTCGATTCTGTATACCGAGCGTGCATAAAAACGCAGTTCGTATAGCCGGTTGGTGCGAAGACCGAGCGCGCACGAAAGCGCGGCCGGTATGCAGATACCGACCGCGTTTGTCTGCCATACCGACCGTGGCAGATGAACGCAGCCATTTTCGGGAATTATAGGGTCTAAGACAATATATTAAGAGGGAATGACACCTCATCGCGGTCGGTATGGTAGAACAATTATAGATTCCCAAAAATCTCGAAAACGGCTCTTCAGATCCCGTCGAAACTTTGCCAAACGACGTCAAACATATAGACGAATAGCTGTCTGCCCTTCAAGTTTTCTGAATTTGAGAAAAAAAACTAAATTGGCTTATGATAAGCCAATTTAGTTTTTTTTCTCAAATTCATATCATAAGCCAATAAATTGGCTTATCATAAGCCAATTTAGTTTTTTTTTCTCAAATTCAGAAAACTTGAAGGGCAGACAGCTATTCGTCTATATGTTTGACGTCGGTTGGCAAAGTTTCGACGGGATCTGAAGAGCCGTTTCAGAGATTTTTGGAAATCTATAATTGTTCTACTATACCGACCGCGATAAGGTGTCATTCCGTCTTAAGGGGAAATATACACCTAGGAGCCGGAAAAAAGGTCATTTTTGTGAATTTTTTTAAGGAAATCTATTTGAAACTTCGGATTGGGGTTTGAATTATCTAAAAGTATATACATTCAAAAATATGTTTAATTTTCTTTATTTAAAAATATGAAAAATATACAAGGATATTGTATGATCCTTGGAGCGTCGTAAAAAAAATCTGCGTATACGGTACCCACTGGCGTTTCTTCAAAAATCATCTGGAAAAAAAAACCAAAAAGATTATTAAATTAGATACTATAATCTAGTACTTGTCATAGCTGATTTTGAAAAAATCGATTTATGACAAAATGGCGGACGTTTGAACATAGTTAGTGGTTTTTGGGCCAAAAATTAGTTATTATTTTGCCTATAAAACAAAAACTAAGTAACGGAAAAAAAATCCTATAACCAGTATTAGATAATGGTGTATAGAATAACCACAAAAAAACCTCAAGGCAATCGGTTCATTGGTTTTCGAGAAATTTTGGGTACCGATTTGAGAAACGTGATTTTGAGAAAAACGCGTTTGAAAATTTGGGAATGAATAAATCATGAAATTTGTCAACTTACATGGCATCATCGATACCAGGCCTATAGTGTAGGTCTTCTACGATCGACGGAATGTTCATAGCTTCTAAATCCTCGACCTCGGCAATCTAGGTGTATATCTCTCCTTAAGGGGTTAGGCCACAGCACCGGGTATAAAATCATTTGCGATTTTAACAATTTGTTTCGTATGAAAAAGTGAAACACTCATAAAATTAATTACACATCTATTTAGTATGAATATCAAGCTGTTAGAAAATATATATATTTTAAAATTATATATATATATATATAATTTTATATATATATAAATAACATATATTTTTTATTTATATATATTTTATATACAGGGTGTCCCAAAACTCAACGATAATCTGAAACCGGATGAAAGGCCAAGTTATACCAGTTCTGGGAAAAATACAAAAAAAAATCCATATCACTCAGTTCAGCGATAATAGACATTTAAAAAAAAAAGTTGAAATTCGACACCCTTGGTCGCATTTTCAAGTCCTGTGATCACCAATGTCACAATTTCGTTGTGATTTTTTTAATTTTGTGATCTTCATTAACGATGCTATTAATCGCAACTACAAATTAATGCAAAAAACATTGTTAATTTAATAAAATAAGTTAAGTTTTAGTGAGTCATGGTTCACAAAAATATTGTTACTTAACTTTGACACTTCATTTTGAAAAAAAATGTACTACACTACCCTTGGCAAGTTGTTTCAAAAGATGGCGCATTTAATCAAGATTTCAAAATGGTGCAACACTTGCCACTTTTCTTGCCATTAAAAATTTTATTTCTTATTTTTTTCAAATTGAGCTCATTTTGAACAACTCAACATTAGGAATTTTTGTTACTAAAATTTGTTATTTTTTGTGTCTGGTCTGAAATAAAATTATTATTTTTAGTAAAGAGGTAATTGAGTCAGTTAATAACCAATTTTTATTGTAAAAAACATATGTTTTTTACAATAAAAATTGGTTATTAACTGACTCAATTATCTCTTTACTAAAAATAATAGTTATTTCAAAAGATGGCGCATTTAATCAAGATTTCAAAATGGTGCAACACTTGCCACTTTTCTTGGCATTAAAAATTTTATTTCTTATTTTTTTCAAATTGAGCTCATTTTGAACAACTCAACATTAGGAATTTTTGTTACTAAAATTTGTTATTTTTTGTTTCTGGTCTGAAATAAAATTATTATTTTTAGTAAAGAGGTAATTGAGTCAGTTAATAACCAATTTTTATTGTAAAAAACATATCTTTTTTACAATATGTTTTTTAATAAAATATGTTTTTTACAATAAAAATTGGTTATTAACTGACTCAATTACCTCTTTACTAAAAATAATAATTTTATTTCAGACCAGAAACAAAAAATAACAAATTTTAGTAACAAAAATTCCTAATGTTGAGTTGTTCAAAATGAGCTCAATTTGAAAAAAATAAGAAATAAAATTTTTAATGGCAAGAAAAGTGGCAAGTGTTGCACCATTTTGAAATCTTGATTAAATGCGCCATCTTTTGAAATAACTATTATTTTTAGTAAAGAGATAATTGAGTCAGTTAATAACCAATTTTTATTGTAAAAAACATATGTTTTTTACAATAAAAATTGGTTATTAACTGACTCAATTACCTCTTTACTAAAAATAATAATTTTATTTCAGACCAGAAACAAAAAATAACAAATTTTAGTAACAAAAATTACTAATGTTGAGTTGTTCAAAATGAGCTCAATTTGAAAAAAATAAGAAATAAATTTTTTAATGGCAAGAAAAGTGGCAAGTGTTGCACCATTTTGAAATCTTGATTAAATGCGCCATCTTTTGAAACAACTTGCCAAGGTTAGTGTAGTACATTTTTTTTCAAAATGAAGTGTCAAAGTTAAGTAACAATATTTTTGTGAACCATGACTCACTAAAACTTAACTTATTTTATTAAATTAACAATGTTTTTTGCATTAATTTGTAGTTGCGATTAATAGCATCGTTAATGAAGATCACGAAATTTAAAAAATCACAGCGAAATTGTGACATTGGTGATCACAGGACTTGAAAATGCGACCAAGGGTGTCGAATTTCAACTTTTTTTTTAAATGTCTATTATCGCTGAACTGAGTGATATGGATTTTTTTTGTATTTTTCCCAGAACTGGTATAACTTGGCCTTTCATCCGGTCTCAGATTATCGTTGAGTTTTGGGACACCCTGTATATATAAATAAAAAAAATATATATATATTCTTTTTTTTCGATGTACAGAATTGCCGACTACTAATATTTTCTTTTGTTATCTTTTTTTAGGCGCTCCGTGGCGTGACCTTTAGCATCCACAATTTTTTACCTACACGGAGAAAAATACGGCCTAAAATTCTAACACTGGTTGCTAGAATTCTAATATTCAGTGCTAGAAAAGTATAGCAGTTTACTGCCAGTTCGGAATTCTAAGACTTGTTGTTATAGAAGTGTAGAAGTGATTCTCACACCGTATAGGAAAAATGATTTTACTATACGTACAGCATGAAAGATTTTACTATACGTATAGCATGAATCTTCGTGTATGTATAAATTTCACTATACGCATAGCATAAATCTTCGGCAATAAACGAAAAATATTACGAAGTTATTAGTAAAATGTGACTTTTTATACCGTACATTTTGTAGAATACTGGAAATTAATGGTTCCAATCACGTGGGCAAAATATTTTTTCAATACTACAATAAATCACAATATGCCGAATAAAATGTATTATTTGTATCAGTTTACGTGCCATATCGTAGGTTAAAATTTAAATTTCTTCATTATTACTATACCATAATTACAATTTTTATCTTCCATTCAATACTTTTTGATATTTAATGATATTTTTTTTTAGAAGCATAGTATTAATTCTAAACTTCGAGGCCCCTGTTTTCTCCGTGTAGAACAAAAAACAACAATTTTCGTAAATCGACATTAGAATACCTAGAGAAGTACGTACGGGATTTAAAAAATATTGTTTTATTCAACAGTTGTAGGTATTTGAATGAATTTTCAGTGAAAAATTTCGTATAAAACTGCTCATGAAATGAAAAGTTTTCGATTAATCAGACATTCCGTACGTACTTGTCTGCGAAATGCAATTAGGGACATAACTTTTACATTTGAAGTAAATCGAGTGAAAATTGTTGAAGTTATTTGTCATGCCAATTGGAAAAAAAAGCTCTTTCGAGAAAAAACGCGTTTAAAGTTTTAGGCACTTGGTGGCCGTGCCAGAGGTGGACTTACGTTATACGTTCAAAGTCGGTGAAAAAAATGTTTCTTGCTATAAATCGAATGGTAACTTATTCTTATGATAATAAAGCGCCGTTTTAGCGAGAGAAAAAATCGATTTTTTTTTAATTCCACTGTGGCCTTACCCCTTAAGATCGGAAATTTGTTTACATTTGTATTTTTTATTAACTACAATTTTTTAGATTAAAAAAAAAATCGGTGAAACTCGAGAATCGTCGTCAGTTGGTTGTTGTGGCTCGGATTCAAGACGAAATATTTATTTTAAAAAGGTTGTGAATTTAAAGATTAGATTCGCTGCCATTTTTCCAGATTTATTTTTATAAACTTTTTACCGTCATTTTTCCCTAAATAACGAGGTACCTTTTTGACCCTTCAGCACAAATCCACCACCCCACAAGTTTGAACTTTTGAACTTGCTTTTTAGCGCAAAAAAATAGTCAATCAAGTCTCTTACCTCCTCCTCACGAGTTTTTCATCGAAAAAAGATTCTCCGAGTTCCTCCGAAAGTTTTTTAAACAAAAAATCTAAAAAATTATAGTTGTTAAAAATAAAAATGTAAACAAATTTTCTTGGTTAAGACACCATACCACGGTAAAAGAAAGTGTTGTCATTTTTTTGTTTCATTTTTTGAATGATGCATTTGTTAAGAATGCTCCCACAAATTTTTTAAACTAAATTTGTAAAATTGGCGGTGATACAGGATTTTATGTGAAACCGTTCGAAGCGCACGACCGCGCCGAGCGGCAGACGTGGGGCTTTGAATACGTTTTTCCCGAAACTACGTTTTTCAACCTGGTTGACAACATATTAAAAAAACTATTCATCCCATTTGCATGCGCCAAGTCTTAAACTGTTCGAAAATCCAGTCTCTATGGCATCACGTAGGGTTTTTTGTATAAAGGGCCCCCTTCTATTTTTTTTTATGATCGATGAAAATTTCCCATGAAAATCGGAAATAAAATTCGCTAGTCCGCCATTTTTTTTGTTTAGATATCGATATTCCCCTACGTGATGCTGTAAACCTATATGTCTAGTTTCTAAATATATTTTTCTTTTATTTTTCAAATGAACCGTATGGCTTAATCGCTGTCAACCGTCGAGCAGCAATTTCGTCGGAGTGTCCTCTTGGAAGCGGCGTACACCGCAAACTATACTTTAGATTCGAGTCCAAACATTTGTGTACAGTCTTCTATATCTATATATTGACTATGAGTATTAATAAAAAAAATCCATTCATCGTTTCCTTGACAATATTTACGAAAAATATACCCTCGTACCGCGCACGAACCGTGGTGTGATGCCTTAATACATTGCCCTAAATCCCATAATTCCCAAGTAGAGCCGCTCCTCTCATCAAAGTTTCAACCAAAAATGATGAAACAAATGTCAAAAAAAAAAATTCGGAAAAAATTCTAGTTACTCCAGTGTGAACCCGTGCAACTTTTTACCCTCTGGACATTTCTTCTCAAACCCTATAGTTCTTCGAATACGCCCTTTTTTCTAAAGCACCTCTTTTTTTAGTTAAAAATGCAATACTGGGGCGAAAAAGAATCGTCCGAAACTGTCCAAGTAACGAAAATTTCGGTTCTGATATCCTTTTGAAGTTTACCATGGGAAAAACCGGGGAAAAAAATGTCCACATACTTTGCAGTTCATTTTCGACGGCCAAAAAAGCCGAAAAATGGCCACGTTCAAAAGTCCGTACCAGGGCGAAAAAAAATTCGTAGAAAATTTTCTAAAAAAAAGGAAAATAAAGGTAAATTTGTCCTCTTTAAAACGCCACTTGGGGAATTCAATTATCTTCATTTTTGTGTCCGCTATCTAGCTTTTAGTGCCGTAAGAAATTTCGACTAGTGTACCCAAACTTTTGGCCCACAGTGTATATGTGTGTGTGTGTGTGTGAATATATATATATATATATATATATATATATCTTCAGTTAAACATGCAATATATTCTATTTGCCAAATTTTACTAGAAATATAACTGTAAACTTGGAGACGCTGGACAAAACCAACCTAAAGTTTATCGACTACACTAGATCATCTGCGAGGACTTTTGGAAAGTTTTTTACACGCAACATACCCGAAATACTCTATATGGCTATCCTAGATTAATAAAAAACTTTAAAAGAAAAACAAAGCAGCGTACAGTGGCGCAGCCCTATTGATGAGTCTGTCACTATACTTGAGGCGAAAAGCAAACTTCTTTTTCCTGCATTCCTACCTTACCGACCCATAGGACCTGGGCAGTGACCAACGCCGTCAGAGATCAACACTACCGGCGAATCTCTACATTACGGTCTCATGTGGCAAACTCTCACGGTCGCAGACCCTACTAAAGCTATGTGTCGATAATGTAGTTCCCTAAGCATCATACAATATTTTAACTATACAGATTGCATGGATTGTTTATCTCGAGCGCTTGCGAATAAAGTTTCCGACAATGATTCATTCGGAGCGCATGTTGTTTTTCAGCAGGTACACGGGGCACACCTGAAACTTTCACCTCGCTGAAAACAACCTGGATGCTCAGATGTAGGATCGAGATTCGGTATCGAATAATCAGAGCATCTAACGGGGAATGGACTTGTTTTGTTTGCATCTTCCCCCGACAACCTTCACCAACAATGTTTCGCAATAAATACCTTATCAATAAACTCATGACTACACTGAGAAAAAAAATCATTGATTCAATGTCATTGGTGTTATTGAATGAAATTTATTTGATTCAATTGTAAAATTGTTGGTGTAAATGATCGGATTTATCAGTCCAAACAAAACGCTATTGACTTCAATAACACGATGAAATGAAAAGTTTTTTTTTTCATTCAACAGATATATTGTTAGCCGAAAACAATATATCATTGAAACTATCTAAAAAATTATTGCGATCAACTTATATAGTTTTGAATGGATTTTCTGCAACGAACAAAAAAACATTTAAATTCGTAACATGAATATTGTTGACTCGAGTACACAAGAAAAATTGAATTTCGCTCGTTTCATTCAGATAAAATTTCTATCGAGTGAATATGTTATTTTAGTTTTTTCACCATATCGTATATTGATTTTCGAGTACGTTATTCGTTAAAATATTAATATTTTATTTTGATTGACAAATATTAAGCAAATGCGTGAGTTGGTTAAAAAATTGTGCGAAAATAAAATTTGTTTCTTGCGCATTTGGTTGAAAAAATTCAACAAAATCATGGCCGAGCGCTCCCGAAATTATAGGTGTGAGGAATCCCGTAGTTCTCGGAGTAACCGCTAGAAGCCGCACGCGCGCTCGTTTCTCGTAAGCGTAGCGCGAACCGAAAATCTACTTGAGGCCTAAGGCCACTCTAGAGGCCGAAAAATAGGCCTTTTGGGGATGTTTTTTTTTTCAGAAAAACTACAAAATAATCGAGATTACAAAAAAGGGTGTTTATCATACATATCAGTGACTGTTACAATATTTTTTTGAAGCGATTAACTTCTTCTTTTTAAGTTGGGCGGAAATATAACTCAGACAATTTTCAACCGATTCACTTGAAATTTTGAACGTATCTTGAAAAATGCATTGTCTATGGAAGTAGGTAGGATTTTTTTGTTATATTGCATAGTTCATTTGTTATTAACAATTATCTGACGATTTTTTAGGCAAATTTTTCTCTTTCCACTTAAGGGGTAAGGCCACTGTAAATTTTTTGAAAAATCGATTTTTTTTTATTGGCTTAAAAAATAGTTTAAGTTTAAAATAAAAAATAGTTTAAGTTTCTCCGAAACTTCTTTTTTAAATTTTTTCCAATAAAAAACTATTCGCAAAACTTTAAACGCGTTTTTCTCGAAACATGGTTTTTCAAAATGGCACGCAGCATAACTCGAACAATTTTCATTTTTTTTACTTGAAATTTTAACCAGATGTGAACATTTACATTATCTTGAGAATGTCGATCGGAATTTTCAAGAACTTTATTTATTGACTTTTTATTAACAAAAAACTTGCCGTTTTTTTCGTCAAAAATCAATTTTTTTTTTCAAACGCACGCCAAATCCACAAAAATTGTTACTTTTTAAAATCCGATCGACATTCTCTAGCTATAGCCCTCTAGATTAATGGTTTTTTTTTGTTCTAGATTCAAAAGTGCACCAGTGGTGCTGCGTGCCGCGGAGCCCTGGAAGCAAAACATGTCCCGGAAAGATAGCTGTGGAACCGCCATTTTGTTTTTTTTTACTGTAAAAAAATTTTATAATAAAGTTTAATGTATGCCCGATAACACCATTAAAAGTTTTTTTTCAAATACCTTCAATTTCGGGAGCAAAAAATTAGTGAACAAACCTTTTTTTTTGGGCCGTTACAGTGGCCTTACTCCTTAAGAAGTGCGCCATTTGGCCAAAAATCAATATATGAAAAAAATCCTACGTACTTCTATGGCAGTTATTATATATAATCAAAAAAAATTCTTTGGCTCATTATAATTAAAAAATTACAGGAGAAACAGCACCTGTAATTTTTTAATTATAACGATTTTGGTCCGGCCGCGGGCCCTGAAAAAACGGAGACGTCATCGCAAAAACGCTGCACAGCCGCCATTTTGAAATTAATCGCTCCAAAAAAATTATTCTATGCAGTTACCGATATGGATGATAAACACCCTTCTTTCGTAATCTCGATTTATTTTGTAGGTTTTCTGAAAAAAAATCCCCAAAAAGCCTATTTTTTCGGCCTCTAAAGTAGCCTAACCCCTTAAACGCCGGAGAAACTCTAAAGAGTATCGCTTCTTGGCCTGTGGCTAAGATCAAAGTGCAGTATCTTTTCTTATCAGTTGAATATCTGATATTCTCTCCATGGATATTCCATTGGATATTTGATATTCGCTCCACTATAATAATGGATGATCATTCTAATGCTCACTTTTTATTTAAGATTAAAAAAAATGAAAAACTTTCAATTATTAATATATTCTTTTGATTGCAATGAACATTTATTTCATCGAATATTATATTTTTTTCTACCGGAGACTAAAAGTGTTGCTACTGATGACACCTGTACTTCGTGGCAACAAATATCATTATTTCGGATTCACATTGTTGATATTTCAATTATGATATACACTTGTCTCTACCTCATACTAGTTGCATGATATTGCACTTTTGATATTGTACGGAGTACGAAAATGTTATGTCTAATGGCATATTCGTTTTTGATGTAGTAAAGGAATGATCCATTCTATTGATTGAATTTTTGTACGAAATAAAAATTGTTGTAGCGATCGTTGAATTATTTCATCCACACATCTACAGATTGTATATAGAATGATTTTAATAGATTATCATTTTATTTTGAGGGGCTTTACGAGTGTGACACTTTAAGAGGCCAGTACACTTTGAAAATTTCAAAAAATCGAAAGGACGCAAGACTCGAAGAAATTGTCGATGGTGAGCAATCAGAAGGGATTTTGTACGGTGCAGGAATTGCCGATTGAATTTAGGTAAGAGTTTTTCATAGTGTAAACTTCAAACGCGTTTTTCTCGAAACAACGTTTTCCAAATCTAGCTCCATCGTATCTCTAAAACTAATACACCGATTCTCTTGAAATTTGAACCATATATTGTAAACACGATTCGCGACAAGATGACCCTCGATGGTTTCAAAATGTTCATTTTTACTCCTTTTTGTTGCGAAAAACTGCGAAAAAAACGCGTTTTCAAAAACTTTTTTCGTTTTTCGTCTGCCATTTTTTCATTTTTCGATAAAACTTTATTTCCGAGGGTCAATTTGTAGCTGGTGTCATACTGTATCTTCAAATTTCTGAATTCTGAATTGAATTCTGATGTGAATTGAATCTGAATTGAATTTGTGATGATTGAATTCTGATGTGAATTGAATCTGATGTGAATTGAATCGAATTCTGATGTGAATCTTGAATGTGAATTCTGAAGAGTCTGATGTGAATTGTGAAGAATCTGATGTGAATTCTGATGTGAATTGAATTCTGATGTGAATTGAATTCTGATGTGAATTGAATCTGAATTGAATTCTGAATTGAATTCTGATGAAATCAGAATTCTGAAATGAATTCTTTCTTCATACTGAATCTTCAAATGGACTTTGATTTTTTTATTTCAGACAAGCCGTTGCCGAGTTGTGATGTAGCTACTTAGCTCACCTATTTTTGAGGCGTTACGTTAAACTATAGTTGTACTTAAAGAAGAATGAAAATGATTTTTTTTTGTTTTAAATGTATTTCAAGGCTCTATTTATCAAGCCCAACAACTTTTATATTCATATCTTTTATAAAATCGCGAAAATAGCCTTTTTCCGTGGCGCCAAAGTCAACTGACCCCTTAAAAAAATCGTTTTTTTTGTTGCCTCTTTCGACAGTTTATACTTTCAAGAATGTTCTGTAAACATTTCAAGGCCGTATCTCTATCGTTTTATCTTGCAAAAATCGATAGTTAAATCTTTAAAGGTGTTTTTCTCGAAATGAGATTTTTCAAATTTGCTGATTGGATGTCAATATTTTTCTATGAAAAAATTATGCCTTACAGGTCAAACATAGCCAAATATATTCTTAATTTTCCGAAACATTCAATTGAGTACTTGTCTTCCAAAAAATTCCCGAAAATCGCCCAAGTTTCCAGCGTTCACACTGGCATAGCCCCTTAAGGATAATGTCGATATCTAGAGAACGGAAGACATTTTCAAATAAACTAATATACTATTAAAATCAATCGCATTTCCCAATATTTTAAGGTATCGTAGCAATGTTATATATCGTATGTACTCCGCGATCAGACATTTGTTTGGATCAACCAATGTATTTTTTTTCTTCTCAGTGTAAACGCATTTTCGCAGTGATCGCACCAATGACGTGTGTAAAAAGTAGTGCTAAAAAAAAGCAATACGTCAAAATACGTTGCATCAAGGGTGACCAGAAGTCTGATCACGAATCGAGACAACAAAGCACCTCTCTCTCTCTCTCTCTCTCCCTCTCTAATCCACGACACCCTTCCGCGCAGTCGCGGTCTCGATCCGTACCCTCGTTACTCCCACCCTCGATCCCCAACGAGTCTTGCTCCCTTGCGCCCTCTCTCTCCCTCCCTCACTTATCCGACGCCATTTTACGTTGATTACGATGCGGTTAGCTCCTTCCACCCTATCTCGCGCGCCAAGCGATCCAGCATCATCCCTTCTTCGCCGTAGCGACTAACCTCTTCCTCCGCATTATTAACGCGAGCAAGGGTGACCAAGAAGGGGAGGCAGAGTATCTCTTCGGTCCTCGGTGCTCCGCTACACTCCAGTAGAAATCACCACCACCCTAACTGCCCCTTGTACCCACACCCGATCCTCCAATGGCCTTCCGGAGATCGGAGAAGTTTAACGAGCCCGATATATCTGCGCGGCACGATCATCGCGAAGAGCCTCCATGGCAAAAATGCCCCCAACATTGTTCGCAGCGATCCGTAACATTAGCAGATAACCAAAACAAATTTTCCAAACGTTATCATTCGCCCTTCTTCTTACTCCCCTCTGTCATCACGCACGGATCCAGGAGGGGCAGAACTCGTCCATTACGGTGATTTGCCAAGTTTGAGACGCGCGTACATCAGCGGTAGGTTGGATCGTTACGGCGGAGAAATCACGAAGAAGAGGTGTGTGCCGCGTATGCGGAGTACGCGCGCGAACACCAGCGCGTAGCCCCTTGAATATACGAGGGTGGGGTGAAAAGTTTCCGGCCTGACCAAGAGATGGTGCCACTAGGTTTAGTTTTCGAGCGGCGTCCTACAGTACCATTCCTACCGAGCTTGTATGTACAGTTTCAGCCCAATCGCTACGTTAGTTTGCGTTTGAGAGCACATTGCGCGAGACGCTTCCGTTGTTTTCGTAAAAATGGAAAAATTGGAAAAACGTGCTGTCATCAAATATTTCCATTTGAAAGGTTTTTCACCAAAACAAATAAAAGAAGAGATGGATTCAGCACTAGGAGACTCCTCCCCATCATATTCAACTATTAAACAGTGGGTTTCTGAATTTAAAATGGGTCGTGTGAGCACCTCTGACGAGCCTCGCTCAGGATGGCCCGTTGAAGTCACAACTTCAGAGATGATTGAAAAAATCCATAAAATAGTGTTGGAAGACCGCAGGTTGAAAGTGCATGAGATAGCTGAGACCTGTAGGATGTCAGCTGCACGTGTGCGAAATATTTTGCACAACCATTTGAACCTGGAAAAGCTGTGTGGAAGGTGGGTGACGCGTTTGCTAACGCTCGACCAAAAACTGCTTCGAAAAACCATTTCTACCGACAATTTGGCGCTGTATAGGCGTAATCCAAACGAATTTTTGCGTCGATTCATAACTGTTGATGAGACACGGGTACACCACTACACTCCTGAAAATAAAGAACAGTCAAAACAGTTGGTTGGAAAAGGGGAACCAACCCCAAAGAAGGCAAAAACAATTTTATCGGCAAACAAGGTTATGGCTACTGTTTTTTGGGATGCGAGAGGAATTCTATACATTGATTACCTTGAAAAGGGTAAGACTATCACTGGTCAATACTACGCAGAGTTATTGCAACGTTTGAAGCACGAGGTGCAAATTAAACGACCTCATTTGGCGAAGAAAAAAGTTTTGCTTCATCACGATAACGCACCAGCGCATTCGTCGATTGTTGCCATGTCCAAAATCCACGAATTGAAGTTTGAATTGATGCCGCATCCTCCCTACTCTCCAGACTTAGTCCCCAGCGACTATTACCTGTTTCCTAACCTCAAAAAATGGCTTGGCGGAAAAAGATTTAAGAGCAACGAAGAAGTTATCGAAGCTGTAAATCAGTATTTTGAGGAGCTTGACGAATCTACGTTTAAAACTGGTATAACTAAATTAGAACACCGTTATGAGAAATGTATCAGTGTTGATGGAGATTATGTTGAAAAATAAAGCAAAAAAAAATTTTAAACAGCGTTTTTCTTGGTCAGGCCGGAAACTTTTCACTCCACCCTCGTAAGTTGGGTCAACTTTCGGTCCTAAAAGCCGCCCAAGCGGTATGGTGACTCAAGCATGGGCCAAGAGACAAAGGTCCACAGCCGTGACAAATGAGACGGCGAAGAAGGACGAAGGCTCGGGGATAGAGAGAAATAAAGATAGAGGATGCTGCTGTGTGGAAAGTTGGACGTAACGTGGCGCGGACGACGACGCTCGCCCAAGGGTTCTTCGGCATATACATACATCCATTGTACATATATATACAGGTTCTGTGCCTTCTCCTTAAACTCCCTCTACTCGTGCCAGCTTCCGCAACGTTCTCGACTTGATTGTCGCAGATCTTATTATCCCCGCCCTTACAGCCCAACGAGTTGCCGGGGCTGTGTATGGTACACCTACATTTCCTACGGATCTACCATCATCCATTTCTTAAACTGCACAGGTACGATACGTACACATACACACAGACACACACCGTGTTTGGGTTAGCCCCTGAGGGTATATGAAGATGGTGAATATAGAAGCGGTCCCTTCACCCACCCTGTAACATCAACTCTTGCCCCGGCCGCTCGCACACCGGGTACAGTCACAGCCCGAGGCTAAACTTGTTAGCGCTAATGACGGGCTTTCGATCCGCAAGATGCCACCATTTCGCGTTCTCGGTCCTTCGCATCTTTCGCGCTCCTTCCACCATCTTGGGTCACGTATTCTAGCGGGCCGCAAAAAAATACGTGGTCTCCCCGTTGTCGGTGTCCCGTTGCTCGATAGTGTACGGTATTTGGCGAATGGGGTGGCGAGCGAGCAGGTAGGTGCGAGTACTCGTGTTGATAAAGCGCATATCCATTTGAAGTACTTGAGTTTCGAATTCACCGTAAAGGGAAATCACCCAAGGGGCCGTCCATGTCCATATATTACGTCATCGATTTTTACTGATTTTCGACCCCCCCCCCCCCCCCTACAATCATCCTATCGTCATTTCCTAATGACCCCCCCTCTCGCAAAACTGACGTCATTACCAGTTTGGCAAAATTAAAACATTTGCGGATTTGAGAAAAATTGGGTAACATTAAAACATTTTGTTATAGAATCATCTTTTATTATTTTGTACTTTGGCAATGTTTATTAATATAATAATATTATTCTTCCCTATTCTTTAGCTTTCTTTGGATAGCTCCCACATTTTGTTATAGAATCATCTTTTATTATTTTGTACTTTGGCAATTTTCATTAATATAATAATATTATTCTTCCCTATTCTTTAGTTTTCTTTGGATAGCTCCCACGGAGTTTTCACCCATTCTTGCAAATCCTGGATCACGGGTAATATCTCCGTATCCTCCCCATATTCATTTTGGCTCGATCGAACTATTTTCATAGGTACGCTGTTATTTGAAGTTCTCGAATATAATGTAGACAAACCTTATGTAATAAATAAATAAATAATGAGTTCAATAATTAATACCATTAGGTACTTGCAAAATATTTTTCATCACTCATGCGGGGAAACCACTCTAGTTGTACAATATATTGTACATTTTGAATTAACTGGTATCACAAGAATGACGTCAATTTCGAAACGCCCCCCCCCCCTCATCCATCATTTATCATCAGTACACTGCAAAAACTAGGCGTGTTCGACATGTGCTCAAAGTATGTATTAGGACTTGGAATTAATTCGTAGTATTTGTTTCATGAAAAAATGTTTATTTTAAATGAAAATAAAAAAAAGATACATTCATTAAAGTATTGCCCTTCGCTTTTCACTACTTTTGAGCATATTTCGGGCAGGTTACGAATACCGTGTCGGAAGAACGCCTCGTCTTTGGATGCAATCCACGAATGAATACGTTACTGTCGGTAAACAATGAAATGTGTGGCGTCGCTGGCACCTGTGCCTCGCCTCGTCGCCCCAGCGCGGCGCTCCGATCGCCGTTTACGAAAATTCTCAGGAGAAGGGCAATCTACAAGTTTTGTCGGAATCTTAACTCTGCTTGGCGCGTCCTCCCGCACTACACGTGTGGCTACTTGTTAAGAATATTGTTTAACCAGCAATAAAAGTTACTAGCATTCATTACTGTTCATATAACTCATTCACCCTGTTAACCCGAAAACCTCCATAAATACTGTACTACCTGCGCCATCTCTTGTAAAACGCTACGCATTTATTCCAACACCTAATAGAAGTAACACAACACAAGGCTAGTGCTCGCAATGCCATGTTGATTCTACACACTGATGCATTTGGTAACACGTAATGCGTTACAACTGCACACTCACGTGCGTAATTTAAACGTATTAAATTATTACACACCTTCGTAGCTGTCCCTATCAATAACAGGCTTATTCGAACACACATAAAGCGTGTAGAATCAACATGCAAGACGCATATTTACACACATTGGACTAAACAACACACGTTGATAGCGACACACGAGCCAAAATAACACGGAAGAAAGCAACACAGTTTAAATGTGTTAATTACGAGTTATTGATCATATGTTTCAAAAATCACCTTGGTTACGGCATCATGTGAAACTCATTAGTTGATTTCACAACGATCGATTGACCGGTTAATTGAACATCACATTTGGTCTTAAATTTTTGTTTCATTTATAGATCATTTTTGAGTTTGTCACGTGGAAGAACCTGAAAACGAAATCTATTTTCCAAAACCTCGATAGCTGCATTGAATCTTTAGCGACGTATTTTTGTTTCGAGGGCATCACCGACGAGCAAAAAACTGCCGTCATCGCGAAACTGTATGAGAATCTAGCGTATGCGAAGACAAGAAAAACAGTGACACCTCTCATATACATACTACAGAGTAATATGTAAGAGGCATTCCACGTCACTTGAGCTAGTAAAAAAAATCCACACATAATTTGTAACATTTTTACATTCTAACGGCTGTATCTTTGGCAGGATTTGACGTATTTACATTCGTAAAAAACGAAAATGTGCGTCTTTTTATAGCCTTCCAGAAAAAAAATAATTTAGATGTTATTGAGCAAGTCGAACGTCTGTTTCAGGGCAAAATATGAAAAATATTTTTTTTCTCAAAGAAAGACACTTGTTATTTTATTTTTTCAAATTTCCCCGAATTGTGAATACGAAAGACGGATTTTTGGTATTTTTTATATTATGGGATTTCTAAACACTGTGAAGTAACAGCTATTTTTATTTTTTAAAATTAATATTCGATTGAAGAGTGTGGAGCACTCCAAGGCTCCAATACACATGACCTATATGTCATGTGTATTTAAAAAACCCGGTAAACATACAGCGAGTGCTCCACACTCATCAATCGAATATTAATTTAAAAAAATAAAAAGAACAAAAATAGCTGTTATTTCACGGTGTTTAGGAATCCCATAATATGAAAAATACCAAAAATCCGTTTTTCGTATTCACAATTCGGGGAAATTCTTAAAAATAAAATAACGCGTGTCTTTCCTTGCGAAAAAAAAGTATTTTTGCATATTTTGCCCTGAAACGGACGTTCGACTTGCTCAATAAAATCTAAATTAATTTTTTTCTGAAAGGCTAGAAAAAGACGCACATTTTCGTTCTTTACGAATGTAAATACGTCAAATCCTGCCAAAGATACAGCCAATTGAATGGAAAAATATTTAAAAATGACAATCAACGAGAAAAAACATCAGAAATTTTTGAAAAATGTCGACACTCGGTGAATATTTTTCAATAAACCCGAGTCGAAATTTAGACCCTCCTTTAAACCTCCTTTCGATCCCAATTTGTCATTCAATGGAGGTTCAAGAGGTTCAAATGGAAATCTCAAAAACATGTATATCAGAACCTACTGAACCTCCAAAAGTGGCAGAAATTGGACTTTTTCACTCAAAGGAGGTTTAGTAGGTTCATCTGAACCTCCTTTAAACCCTAGTGAGCCTGATTTAATGCTTACGCAAACCTACAGACCCTCTTTTAAACCTCCTTTCGCCCTACTAACTCTCCTTTGACTCCTTTCACCGGTGGCTCGCAGAGCCTCCTAGCCTTCCTTTAAACCTCTTCTGACCCTACTAACCCTCCTTTAAGCCTACTTCAATATGCTGCCCTCCGCTCCCCCCCTTCTTTCCCATCCGCAGTTCACCGATATTCCAAAGAAGGGATAATTATAATTAAAAAGTGCCATAGAACTGAGGACAAGTTATTTATACCTGTAGCGACCTTACAATCAATATGCGTCTTCATTTCTATCGACAATCAATCGTACATAAGATACCCTATAAATTGTATGGAACTTGAGTGATAACGTTTTTTTAAGTTACACGAAATAATTTATAGTTGTGACTATGTATGTATATGTTTCGAATTAATAAATCAATCTTATAATAAATAATCAAACATCATATTTTTAATTCACACATATAATTTATTTTTCAGATATAGCTTGACCCTACAGAACCTCCTTTGGATCCAATCTTTCATTTTCCTTCTGCTTTGGATTCAAAGGAGGTTCTGGAGGGTACAGATAGGACTTTAGGCCAAAACGAGGTTGTGTAGGTTCACGCAAGCCGAGCTCATAGGCCTAAAGGAGGCTCAGGAGGTTGAATAGAAGGTTCAGTAGGGCTAAAGGAGGGTCGCCAACGGTGGAAATTTCTCCATATAGGTTCAAGGGGAGTCAAAGGAGGGCGGCGGTCTGTGCGTTACAAAGGAAATAGGTTCTCGAGCATTCAAAGGAGGGTCTAAATTTCGACTCGGGAAGTAACTCGATTTTTCAAAAATATTTGTGGATTTTTTTTACTGGCTGAAGTGACGTGGAATGCCTCATAAGTACCATTGAGTTCAGTTCAATAAATGCATATATTTTGACGATAAAAAGCTTTTGTTATTCAATTCATTATTCCGACGCGTCCCATGTGTATACAGTACTGCCAAAATAAGTGTGTTGTTTTCACACACTTCGAGTGTGTAAATGGCTGTAGGCACTTTCACACGTTTTAACGTGTACAAGAAAATAACACACGTAAGTGTGTTGTTTGAACGCATCTATACGCGTTACTTTTACACCGTTATTTTTCACACACGTTAAAACGTGTAAAAAGTGTCTACAGCCATTTACCCACCCAAAGTGTGTAAAAACAACACATTTGTTTTTGCAGTGTAATACCCGATGCCAAGTACTAAAAAGCCAATTCTTCAGAATTGCGAAACGCCGATACGTCGGTAGCCTTGGTGTCGGAACGGATTTTTTTTATCCGTCTCAGGGATAGCCAAAAACGCTCCTGCGATCACGTGATCAAGGGCGCGATATATGGCCGCCCAAGGGGAAAAAGTGATTCCTAGCGATATAAGAATACCCGTATGTGCTCACTCACGAATCCGTTCGTACGTAACGTTGTTATTCCTTCGCAACAATATATGTAGGGGTGAGCTAGTCGATCTGTGTAGCTATACCATAAACGACGTTGTCCATAGGTATATATGGATATCTACATAGGTATAGTGTACGTGCATATAGCAGGGGTGGAAATCGCGACGGTAGGAAAATGACCATTAGACCGGAAAACGAGGTAGAATCATGGAAGAGGAATAGACAGAGAGAGAGAGAGAGAGAGAGAGAGAGAAAGAGATAGAGAGAGAGAGAAAGAGCAATGGCGTCGGGCGTCTAGAAACAAACGACGCCCGATAGCGAGTGAACAAGCAGTGAATCACCCAAGCACTTGTTTACCAAGGGAATCAGGATTCAGGGATGGCCCGTGTGCCGTTCCAAGTACCGGAATCTAAAACCTCCCTTCCGCCATCACCCTCCCTTCAACCCCTACAGCTTCGCGGAGAATGAAGCCCTGCTCTCCATCCACCCACCCCTTCTCCAGGCATTCTTTCTCCTCATCTCTCCGATCCTCATATTCATCCCGAAGCTCAACGTCTACCAGTGTCGTATCAACTCTCATATCCACTATCACCACCACCACTACCAGCCCCTCCTATAAGTATGCCCGTTTAGACAGCCTGGTAGGAAGCATTTGTCGCGCCCTTCGCGTGTATGTGCACCGAAACGTCGCAGAGTCGAGTGGATGAAGAGGAACACCCCCGCTCGCCGCTTTTGTAGCACTCCGGAATGGCTAAATGTAATTCGGTTAAAAGGGTTTTAGCAATACAATGCATATAAACATGAGTGCCTTCTTCGCTCTAGATGCCGGCGGTTTGCTGCTCAATCTCTCTCTCTCTCTCTCTCTCTCTCTCTCTCTCTCTCTCTCTCTCTCTCTCTCACCCTCTCTCCTTTGCCAACCCTCTCGTTCTCTCGCGTGCGGCTCTTCCATCCCTGGCGTGTCCCTTCGCCCCGCGGAAGTCGGCAACCAACCCCACCGACTAAACCGACCGACTAACACAATCCACCGCGCACAGGCTCGGATAGCTCGACGAGTATGCGATACGAGATTGAAGCCGCCATTTACTACCGAGTCAAAAGCTAACAACTGGCTTTTGAAAATATCTCTATTCGTATTAAGGCCTTAGGCCACAGTAAAGGGTATAAAATCATGTGCGAATTTAACAATTTTTTTTTGTATGGAAAAGTCATTCACTCATAAAATCAATTACACATCTATTTAGTATGAATATCGAGTTGTTGGAAAATGTATATATATTTTTTTCGATGTACAACATGGCCGACTACTAATATTCTCTTTTCTTTTTGTAGGCGCTCCGCGGCGTGACGTTTAGCATCCACAATTTTTTACTTAGAACAAGAAACAACAATTCTCGTCAATCTACATTAGAATAACTCGAGAAGTACGTACGGAATTAAAAAAATATTGTTTTATTCATGAGTTGTAGGTGATTGAACTTAATAAATGAATTTTCAGTGAAAATTTTCGTTATAACTGCTCATAAACTGCTCATCAAATCAAAAGTTTTCGATTAAGGGGTAAGGCCACTGTAAATTTTTTGAAAAATCGATTTTTTTTTATTGGCTTAAAAAATAGTTTAAACCCTCTAAAATAAGAAAAAAAAGGTCCTGTGCGAAAAAAAATTTGTTGTCCTTAGGAAATGAAGGTCGCCGTCAAGCGTGTCAAAATAAATTATCAACTTTAAACGCGTTTTTCTCGAAACATGGTTTTTCAAAATGGCACGCAGCATAACTCGAACAATTTTCATTTTTTTTACTTGAAATTTTAACCAGATGTGAACATTTACATTATCTTGAGAATGTCGATCGGAATTTTCAAGAACTTTATTTATTGATTTTTTATTAACATAAAACTTGCCGTTTTTTTCGTCAAAAATCAATTTTTTTTTTCAAACGCACGCCAAATCCACAGAAATTGATACTTTTTAAAATCCGATCGACATTCTCTAGCTATAGCCCTCTAGATTAATGGTTTTTTTTTGTTCTAGATTCAAAAGTGCACCAGTGGTGCTGCGTGCCGCGGAGCCCTGGAAGCAAAACATGTCCCGGGAAGATAGCTGTGGAACCGCCATTTTGTTTTTTTTTACTGTAAAAAAATTTTATAATAAAGTTTAATGTATGCCCGATAACACCATTAAAAGTTTTTTTTCAAATACCTTCAATTTCGGGAGCAAAAAATTAGTGAAAAAACCTTTTTTTTGGGCCGTTACAGTGGCCTTACCCCTTAATCAAAAATTCCGTACGCAAAATGCAATTAGGAACTTTTCTGCGAAATGCAATTAGGAACTTTTCTGCGAAATGCAATTAGGAACGTAACTTTTAAATTCGAAGTAAATTGAGTGAAAATTTTTGAAGTTACCCGTGCAGAAATTTTGGCAGGGATACAGCTGGATTCTGACTTGTATCCCGGGCTCCCAGTCGGGATCTAGTCCGATATCGGATCAGATTCGAAGACTAAATGTTAGATCCGTAAACTGGATTCCATTAGGGATCCAGAACCGGATCCTTTAACGACTCTAAATAGATTCCCCATGGAATCATTGAGGAATCTGGAAAGGATCACCGGTGAATACAGGCTGAAATAAAATGTCAAAAATGGAATTATGACATGTTGAATTTATTATGAAAATAAATAACGTTTATAAAGTTTTGGTGCATTAAACTATCAGTAAAAAAAAAATTTGTCCAAAGATTCAAATGGCAGATCACGCTCATCGCGAGATTTTGATGTGAATTAAAAAAAATTCACATCTAAATCTGTGAATGCAAATGTATTGACAAGAAATTATAAATACAAAAAAATTCACAAAATTAGTTGTGAATTTTTTCGTATTCGAGACAAATTAAAATCAAATTCAAAATGATTAGATTAAAATTTGCGCCAAAAGTGAGTTCGTACGTATTTTGAGAGAAAACATTGCCTCGAGGCAAAGAAATTTTTGCACATAACTTTTTGTGCGAACATTTCTTTGCCTCAACACAATGTTTTCTCTCAAAATACGTTTACACTTGTGGTGTAAATTTTAATATAACTGTCGTGAATTCGATTTTTATTTTCTTCAACTTGAGGAAATTCACAACTCATTTTGTGATTTTTTTCATATTTATAATGTAATATTTGAAACTCACAACTTTTTTTGCAAAAACTTCTTTGCGTCGACGAAATGTTTTCTCTCGAAATACGTAAGAACTCACGGTTGGTGTAAATTTTAATCTAATCATTGTGAATTTGATTTTAATTTGTCTTAAATACATGTTTATACCCATCGACATCTCGGTGGGTATAAACAAAGACTTATTCCCCAAAACCGGTATTCCGGTTAGAATCCAACTTGCATCAGTATCGGAATATGTACGACGACGATGGCTTAATTTTGAAAATTTTGGCATCACGTGTATTTTCGGTATTACTATGTAATTCCTCTCTATAGATAGGAATTTTATAGATAGGAATCTATAGACAGAAATTCCTATCGGTTTTAAGGGGTGAAACCACCCCTCGTAAAAAGGCATCTCTAGGGGTAATGTAGCAGTTTCACACACAAGGAGCCCACCGATTTTAATGAAACAAAAATGAAGATTCTTCTAATCCGAAGCAATGAAAAATCCACTATAGTGACATTGCAAAAAAAATTAAGGGGTGAATCACCCCCATATTAAGAGGTGATTTCACCCCTTAAAACCGTTTTTACGCCGATAAAAAAAAAATACGTATCGCTTACTTTTCGGTGCTTTATAACATATTCAAATTTCAACAACATCGAAGGGTGTCACCTGAGGGATGTTCCTTGTGAGTTCGTTTGGGCTCATTTGCCTGTATAGTACTTTTTTCCGGCCGCGAGCTAGGTGTAACTGACAAGGAACATCCCTCAGGTGACACCCTTCGATTTCGTTGAAATTTGGATATGTTATAAAGCACCGAAAAGTAAGCGATACGTATTTTTTGTTATCGACGGAAAAACGGTTTTAAGGGGTGAAACCACCCCTCGAAAAAAGGCATCTCTAGGGGTAATGTAGCAGTTTCACACACAAGGAGCCCACCGATTTTAATGAAACAAAAATGAAGATTCTTCTAATCCGAAGCAATGAAAAATCCACCATAGTGACATTGCAAAAAAAATTAAGGGGTGAACCTCTCCTATATTAAGAGGTGAATTCACCCCTTAAAACCATTTTTCCACCAATAAAAAAAAATACGTATCGCTTACTTTTCGGTGCTTTATAACATATTCAAATTTCAACAAAATCGAAGGGTGTCACCTGAGGGATGTTCCTTGTGAGTTCGTTTGGGCTCATTAGCCTGCATAGTACGAAACAAATCAGCACTTTGTCGAGTAATGAAAAATAAAAATCGTTTTTGTAGCCCTGGTATTCCGACGCCGATTTGGATGTGGTGAAAAATGGCCGAAGAGCCGAAGAGACCATCTTTTAAAATTTTATCGAAGCCTCCCACCTTCGTTCTGGGTATGTAGCGTTGGAACTCGTCGAGGGTGCGCGATCTGTCGCTCGTGACATTTTCAAGCGTGACATCCTCGGTCACCCCCCGGACGGAATCTCTAACGGGGGATTAGCATGTCATAAATACCGATGTGGATCCACTCTGCGGATCCGTATATGCGCTTGTGTGTGCACGATACCCTGCTACATCAATTGACACTTTCCGCATCGTTTGTCGGAAAATAGAGGCCTCGTTGATGACACAGCGAGACAGCAGAGCACACTAGTCCGAAACTGTTTAGTAAAGATGCTTGAAAACAACGTCCGTTCCGCTGTAAGCCCAAAACACCCATCAACACACGAAGGTCCGGATATTCCAACCGGAAACGAGTCGCGACGACCCCCAATGAGAGGCATCGCGTGCGTCCGGGGCTGGGTTGAAATTCCGAAATTTGAATGGTCAGAATGACGAAAAAAATTGTAAAATTCCGAAAGAATTTTACACGAAAGACCAAAACTCCGAAAATCTTATTCGGCTATTGAAGTTTTAAAAGTTTCAAAATTTTCAATAAATCGACGAATTATTTCAAGGATTTTTAAAAAAAATGTATTAAGGGGTGAGATGCAGTCAGAATTTTCGAAAAATCGATGTTTTTTTATTTACATTTTCTTGAAGTATGATATTTCGAAAATATTCCCTGAAAATTTCAAGTCAATCCGATGAATAGTTTCTGGGATATCCCAAAATTAGTGAAGGGGCCACGTCTATTACCAACGTATAGACGTGGCTGACAAACGCGCAAAATACCCGGAAAAGAATACTTCGAAGACAACAACAAATTGACATTTTGGAAGCTTCCACATCGGCAGAAGCCCTATTGTATGGCCCAGGAATTGATAATTCGATGTAATTTTTTAATTATTATTTCTATACATAAATCAAGTGTAAAATTGGAAAACTCTTTTAGAAATTTTCAAAAATTTATTACTCAAAAACTATGCACTTTAGCAAAATCTTATAAAGAATACTTTCGTTTTAAAATTGCCCAAAATATTGAAAAATAGTAATTCATCACGACAAACTGTATTTTTTTGAAAAATTGTTTTAACAATTGGCTACAAACAATTGAATGATCGATTTTTCGGCAAAAATTGTGATATTCGGATTCAGCGGATCATAGTACATAAAAAAGTTTAGCTTCATCCATCAAGCTCACAATTTTACGAACATACAATACCGTATCCACGTCGAAAAACTTCAAACGCGTTTTTCTCGAAACTATGTTTTTGAAATCGATGACCACTATGATTCAAAAACCACTCGATGGATTTTGATGAAATTTGGTGTGCTAATTGATAGCGTTAAAAACGCATCCTTAATCTAAGGATTTTCATTTTTGTTGAAAATGTCTATTTTTTTTAACAATAACCGAGCGATTTTTTGGTCGAAAATCGAAAGTTATCTGTCGGAAGGCACCATTTTGTTAATTAAAAAAAAGCTTCGATTAAGGACTAGATTTATTATTAAACTAATGGCTTTTTTGGTTTTTTTTTTTATTTCAGATGATCCAGTAAAATTTTATGATCGTCATCGCAAAGCACTACATGCCGAAGTGGGTCCGACAAAGATGGCGATATTTTTATAAATAATCAATATTTTTCTTTGAAAATTTGTACAACTCAAGTTTAAATATAACATAAAAAGTCTGTGTAACCACTTTTGTAAAACAAATGTAATTACTGTGAAAAAAAAAAATTATTGAAAATGCTCGTTTTTTCACGCCTCTGACTGCATCTCACCCCTTAAAATTCCTAATTTTAATGTTTCGAAATTACAAGGTTCGTCAAGATTATGCCGGCGAAACTCTACACAGTTGACTGTTAATGATGTAGAACGTATAACATTGTCTAGACAAAGGCCATAGCCGGGTAAGTAAGGAAAAATCGCCCCCGCATTTTTCCAGCGAAATTTATAGTATATTCTGAGGTATAAGAAAAACAAATTTTCTGAAAATTTCATCCCCGTCAACGCAATGGTTTTCGAAAAATGAATCTTTTTTTAATTAAAAAAAAATCCGGAAACGCTTCAGTGGATCGATTCGATTTGTTTTTTTAGTACTTGTTACGATCAAACGTCTTACAAAATAAAATTATAGAACATCTTGCGAAAGATTAAGGTTGAAAAAAAAATAATCTTCCTTGCTTTATTTTTTTTACTATAATCCACTTGGGGTACAATAACGAAATTTTTTTCATATAATCTTTGGGCACCTTATTAGATTATATAATTTTTTCAAAATGATCAGTTTGGTACGCCACAGTAAAAAAAAAAGAAACAGACTTTATTGATATATTTTAGTTATATATCTATATAACTAAAATATATCAATAAAGCGTGTTTCTTTTTTTTCACTGTGGCGTACCAAGCCGATCATTTAGTCACATATCAGACTTTATTGATATATTTTAGTTATATATCTATGTAACTAAAATATATCAATAAAGCGTGTTTCTTTTTTTTTCACTGTGGCGTACCAAACCGATCATTTTGAAAAAATTATATAATCTAACAAGGTGCCCAAAGATTATATGAAAAAATTTTCGCTATTGTACCCCAAGTGGATTATACTAAAAAATAATAAAACAAGGATCATTATTTTTTTTTCAAACTTTAATCTTTCGCAAGATGTTCTATAATTTTATTTCGTAACACGTTTTATCGGAACAAGTACCAAAAAAAAGTCAAATCGATCCACTGTACCGTTTTCGGATTTTTTTTTAATATTTAAAAAAAATTAATTTTTCTAGAACCATTACGTTGATGGGCATTAAATGTTCAGAATTTTTTTTTTTTTATACCTCAGAATATACTCAAAATTTTGCTGGAAAAAATGCACGAACAATTTTTCCCTACTTACCCGGCTATGGCCTTTCTTAAGGGGTAAGGCCACTGTAAATTTTTTGAAAAATCGATTTTTTTTATTGCCTTAAAAAATAGTTTAAACCCTCTAGTTTAAAAATAGTTTAAATCCTTTTAACTCCTTTTTTAAATTTTTTCCAATAAAAAACTATTCGCAAAACTTTAAACGCGTTTTTCTCGAAACATGGTTTTTCAAAATGGCACGCAGCATAACTCGAACAATTTTCATTTTTTTTACTTGAAATTTTAACCAGATGTGAACATTTACATTATCTTGAGAATGTCGATCGGAATTTTCAAGAACTTTATTTATTGATTTTTTATTAACAAAAAACTTGCCGTTTTTTTCGTCAAAAATCAATTTTTTTTTTCAAACGCACGCCAAATCCACAAAAATTGATACTTTTTAAAATCCGATGGACATTCTCTAGCTATAGCCCTCTAGATTAATGGTTTTTTTTTTTGTTCTAGATTCAAAAGTGCACCAGTGGTGCTGCGTGCCGCGGAGCCCTGGAAGCAAAACATGTCCCGGGAAGATAGCTGTGGAACCGCCATTTTGTTTTTTTTACTGTAAAAAAATTTTATAATAAAGTTTAATGTATGCCCGATAACACCATTAAAAGTTTTTTTTCAAATACCTTCAATTTCGGGAGCAAAAAATTAGTGAAAAAACCTTTTTTTTGGGCCGTTACAGTGGCCTTACCCCTTAATAAAAAAATTCTTGCATTAATTAGTCGATTTATTGAAAATTTTAAAACTTCAAAAACTTCCATAGCCGATTTATTTTGACGGTGTTCAGATATTCGGAGTTTTGGTCTTTCGTGTAAAATACTTTCGGAGTTTCGATCTTTCGGGGTAGTATATTTTCGGAGTTTTGAGCGTTCTGATCATTCGACGTTCGGAATTTCAACCCGGCTTCGTGCCACTGCCATATTGGATTTCCGATAAAATTCAACCTTAGCCGCCAAATACTTTTTCTCATTAAATATTTTATTATATAGGAACTTGTTGCGATACACATTGTTTTTATATACCTCTATACGCTTCGTGGTAACTTTCTAAATTAACACGAGAGAGTCTCAATAATAATATATCTAAGGTACTATTTACAAACGGGGGCTTGGCAGACATTATTGCTGGTTCGCCAGTCTCCCTCGAACTCGCGGTTACTTCTTTGCCGATTTTATTCGTTCTCTTATGTACAACGCGCTGATGAACAGGACGAAAAAGAAATAAAAAAAAAACAAACAAACAAAAAATTAAACCACGTATGGACGATAAAGAGGTTCTTGCAGTTCGCTCATACTTCTGCTCGAGCTGTCCATATGGGAGGTGTCACGTGACTCCTCGTTCAGTATCGTCGTGCCGTTGTTGCCGCGAGTCTCGTTCTCCACCATTCCCGATTCACTTTCCGTGCTCCGACGAATCCCGGAAATACCGGCGTTATTGTCGTCGGTGCTCTTACCGGCGTTGCTCCCGGAGCTCCTTGCTTCCTGTTGTGCCTTTTTGCTCCTCTTCCATTTCATTCGACGATTTTGGAACCATATCTTCACCTGACGAACAAAGAAAAGTTGCTCTGAGGAACAAATCGCTTTTGAGCTGACGTCGTTAGCGTACACCCTTAAGGCGCGATATATATTTAGACAGGAAAAAAATAAGCAATATTGAGGGATTTTTTAAACTAAGAAATAATTATTCTACAATTATAAAACTTTGGGTATACTTTGAAAAATCAATTTAGAAGCTATGAACATTCCGACGACCGTGGAAGACCCCAACTATGGGCATGGTATCGATGATTTCGTGTAAGTTGACAAACATCATGATTTATTCATTTCCAAATTTTCAAACGCGTTTTTCTCAAAACCACGTTTTTCAAATCGGTACCCAAAATTTCGCGAAAACCAACGAACCGATTGCCTTGAGGTTTTTTGTGGTTATTCTATACACTATTATCTAGTACTTGTCGTAGGATTTTTTTTCCGTTACTTAGTTTTTGTATTATAGGCAAAATAATAACTAATTTTTGGCCCAAAAATCACTATTTATGTTCAAACGTCCGCCATTTTGTCATAAATCGATATTTTCAAAATCGGCTATGACAAGTACTAGATTGTAGTATCCTATCTAATAATCTTTTTGGTTTTTTTTTCAGATGATTTTTGAAGAAACCTCAGTGGGTACCGTATACGCAGATTTTTTTACGACGCTCCAAGGATCATACAATATCGGGGCCGTCCATATATTACGTCATTCTAAATTTGGGGGGGGGGGAGGTTCGTCTGGGGATGACGGTAAATGATGGATGAGGGGGGGGGGCGTTTCGAAATTGACGTCATTCTTGTGATACCAGTTAATTCAAGATGTACAATAGTATATTGTACAACTAGAGTGGTTTCCCCGCATGAGTGATGAAAAATATTTTGCAAGTACCTAATGGTATTAATTACTGAACTCATTATTTATTTATTTATTACATAAGGTTTGTCTACATTATATTCGAGAACTTCAAATAACAGCGTACCTATGAAAATAGTTCGATCGAGTCAAAATGAATATGGGGAGGATACGGAGATATTATCCGTGATCCAGGATTTGCAAGAATGGGTGAAAACTCCGTGGGAGCTATCCAAAGAAAACTAAAGAATAGGGAAGAATAATATTATTATATTAATGAAAATTGCCAAAGTACAAAATAATAAAAGATGATTCTATAACAAAATGTGGGAGCTATCCAAAGAAAACTAAAGAATAGGGAAGAATAATATTATTATATTAATAAACATTGCCAAAGTACAAAATAATAAAAGATGATTCTATAACAAAATGTTTTAATGTTACCCAATTTTTCTCAAATCCGCAAATGTTTTAATTTTGCCAAACTGGTAATGACGTCAGTTTTGCGAGAGGGGGGGGGGGGTCATTAGGAAATGACGATAGGATGATTGTAGGGGGGGGGGGTCGAAAATCAGCAAAAATCGATGACGTAATATATGGACGGCCCCAAAGCAGACGAGTGGATGGAAGGAATGGATGATTTGGCAGTAAAGGGGGAAATCATTAATATGCTGGGAAGAAAAATTCAAATAGAGATATGCGAGTATTTTAGGGAAATAGAGGAAATATGTAGAAATATTAGTAAGGAGCATGGGGGAGAAGAGATCGACGAATCGGATGAGTAAATGAAGAAAGGGAGAATGTGAAAATAATACGGAATGTAGGAATGTAGGGAGTATATAGTAAGTGAAAAGTATGTATGTGAAATTGTCATGTTTGGTAAAAAGCTTTGCGAAGAAGTTGTGCAAATAAAACTCGATACTACTACTATTAATATTTTTACGAATCATGTACTTGAAAATCAATACTGGATATGGTGAAAAAAATAAAAGCACATATTTACTCAATAGAAATTTTATCTTAATCAAAGCGAAATTCAATTTTTCTTGAGTACTCGAATCGACAATATTCGAGGGGGGGGTCGAAAATCAGCAAAAATCGATGACGTAATATATGGAAATATACATCCTTTTATATTTTTGATATTTTTGAATAAAGAAAATTAAACATATTTTTGAATGTATATACTTTTAGATAATTAAAAACCCAATCCGAAATTTCAAATAGTTTTCGTTGAAAAGATTCACAAAAATGACCTTTTTTCCGGCTCCTAGGTGTATATCTCCCCTTAATAGTATATTTAAGGATACAAAACAATTTTTATTAATTAATTCGTTATCAAAATGACGGAGCTGTGGCAGACTGTTACGGAAAATCTAGCTTCCCGTAGACTTCGATTTGCAAAAAAGTTCAAACACTTTTTCAGTTGGAACATGTATAGTTTCTATGTGACGGTAATTAAAATGATGAAAATGCAAATTTAAGAAAATGGCACGAATTTACAAAAAAAATCAACATTTCACGCAACATTTCTGTAAAATGTGGATTAAAAAAGCAGTTTTTTCCCAATTTTTCAAAAACAATTGCCATCAAGTAGAAGGTACCAATATTATCAATATTTCTACCAAATTTCAACTCAATCGGCTTCATAGTTTTTGAGTAATCCTGCACGTCAACTTCGATAATACAGTTTTGAGAAAAACGCGTTTGAAATTCACGCACTGAGAAAAAATTCATTGATCCTATGTCATTGGTGTTGTTGAATGAAATTTCGTTGATTCAATTGTCAAATTGTTGGTGTAAATAATCGGATTTATTACTCCAAACAAAACGCTATTGACTTTAATAACATGATAAAAATTTTCAAAAAATTTCATTCAAAAGATATATTGTTAGCCGAGAACAATATATTATTGAAACTGTATAAAACATTATCGCGAACAAATGATGTGGTAAATATATACAAGTTGGGCACCAGCTAGAAAAGGGGTATAGAAATTGTATACCGAGTTGATGTGTTTCAGGGCACTTTGTTCATAATATTTAAGTTGGGGGAAGACAATTTTAACCTGTATTTCATAACCCAAACAAACCCAAACAGGCGTATTTAAAAAGTCGAATATTCTCCGGAAATATTTTTTTTCTTAATAAAATACCCCCATCCTGTAAAAACATACTTTCATACTGCAGAATAGCTGCAAACACGTGACAAATTTTTAGGAGCTGATTCGGCCTGGAGCCCCACTTGTAAATATTTACCAATTATATAGTTTTTCTGGAACGAACAAAAAATGCGTTTCAATTCATAACGTGAATATTGTTGATTCGAGTACACAAGAAAAACTGAATTTTGCTCGATTGATTCAGAAAAAATGTCTATTGAGTAAATATATTATTTTATTTATTTTTCACCATATCCGATAATGATTTTCAAGTACATTATTCGTTAAAATATTAATATCTTATTTTTATTGAAAAATATTAAGTAAATGTCTGAATAGGTTTAAAATTGTGCGAAAATAAAATTTTTATAAAAATAAAAATAATAGAAAATAATAGAAAAATAATAGAAAATAAAATAAAATTTGTTTCTTGGGCATTTGGTTGAAAAAATTCAACCAAATCATGGCCGAGCGCCACCGAAATTATAGGTGTGAGGAAACCCGTAGTTCTCGGAGTAACCGCTAGAAGCCGCACGCGCGCTCGTTTCTCGTAAGCGTAGCGCGAACTGAAAATCTACTTAAACGCCGGAGAAACTCTAAAGAGTATCGCTTCTTGGCCTGTGGCTAAGATCCAAGTGTAGTATCTGTTCTCATCAGTTGAATATCTGATATTCTCTCCATGGATATATTCCTTTGGATATCTGATATTCTCTCCACTATTATCGTGGATGATCACTCTAAT
>OZ023324.1:22867658-23074949 GCA_964007375.1 Ophion obscuratus
AGACTGTTCCCATAATTCATCGCACCTCGTTCACGCACACACGTACGCACGCACGATTCCCTCTGCCGTGTTACACGGATCGCCAACTCTCTCCACCCTTCTCTCGTCTTATCACGCGCATCTCGAGAAACGCGGGAAAGGAAGAGTCCCGTCTCTGAGTATACAAATGTTACGAATTCCACCTGCCGAAAAGTTCCCCTTCGGAAAGAAAAAATAAAAAGCTACAACTTATGAACTCGCGATATCGAGGTGTTCGGAAAGTCCATTTACCGTTCTTCCAGCTATGGAGACACAGCTCAACAATTTGTTTTTCCTTAGAGTTTGTATTTTAATTAATAAAAGTTGATTCTATGCATCGAATAATAATCAAAATCTCGAGGGGTCAGGTTAAGGTACGTACGTACTTCTCCAGGTATTGTAATGTAGATTGACGAGAATTTTTGTTTTTGTTCTAGGTAAAAAATTTTGGATGCTAAATGTCACGCCGCGGAGCGCCTAAAAAAAAGACAAAAGAAAATATTAGTATTCGGCCATTTTGTACATCGAAAAAAATTCTAACAACTTGATATTCATACTGAATAGATGTGTAATTAAAATTTTATGAGTGAATCATACGAAAAAGAATGTTAAATTCGCACATGATTTTATGCCCGTTACTGTGGCCTAACCCCTTAATTTGTTACTTGTAAAGTTTGCTTTTGTCTTTTTCACGTTGATAAATAAATCTTGAAGTTTTTTTTATTGATAGTATGAGCAGCAGATGGCAGCACGTTGGAATAAAAAGATTGTGGACATGAGGCGAGGGGGGTGGGGGGGGGGTAGTATTCACGTGGACATAGTAGTCAGTGTACGCTCGCACTTTATAGCGGTATAACCGATTTTGTATCCTTTGCGTCCAAAAATGGCGTCAAGACATTGTAAACGAGACGTTGACTCTTTTTCTTTTATTTGTGGTGAATTCATTAAGCGGTTAGGCCACTCTAGAGGCCGAAAAAATAGGTTTTTTGGGGATTTTTTTCTCAGAAAAACTACAAAATAAATTGAGATTACAAGAAAGGGTGTTTTGTCATACATATCAGTGACTGTATGCAATAATTTTTTTGAAGCGATTAATTTCAAAATGGCGGCTGTGCAGCGTTTATCTCAAAATCAATACATTAACATTGTTATTAACAATTATCTGACGATTTTGTAGACAAACTTTTCACTTTCCAAAAATTTGCCTAAAAAATCGTCAGCTAATTGTTAATAACAAATGAACTATGCAATATAAAAAAAATCCTACGTACTTCCATAGGCAATGGAAGTACGGCAATGGTACGGCATGAAATAGGCAATGGAAGTATTCAAGATATATTCAACATTTCAAGTGAATCGGTTGAAAATTGTCTGAGTTATGTTTCCGGCCAACTTAAAAAATGCAGTTTTGAGTTAAACGCTGCACAGCCGCTATTTTGAAATTAATCGCTTCAAAAAAATTATTGTACACAGTCACTGATATGTATGATAAACACCTTTTTTTGTAATCTCGATTTATTTTGTACTTTTTCTGAAAAAAAAATCCCCAAAAAGCCTATTTTTTCGGCCTGCAGAGTGGCCAAAGAAAATTGGTTGCTTCTTGTTTTAAGGCTAAGGCCTTAAAACAAAAAAATTGGTTGCTTCTTGTTTTAAGGCTGAGGCCTTAAAACAAAAAAAATTGGTTGCTTCTTGTTTTAAGGCTAAGGCCTTAAAACAAGAAAATTGGTTGCTTCTTGTTTTAAGGCTAAGGCCTTAAAACAAGAAGCAACCAATTTTCTTTGGCCACTCTGCAGGCCGAAAAAATAGGCGTTTTGGGGATTTTTTTTGTTAATTAAAAATTGT
Source organism: Ophion obscuratus (assembly GCA_964007375.1). Lineage (NCBI taxonomy): Eukaryota > Metazoa > Arthropoda > Insecta > Hymenoptera > Ichneumonidae > Ophion > Ophion obscuratus. Next base: position 22,869,519 of record OZ023324.1, read on the forward strand.
TAACAAATTTTTTTTTCTGTTAACAATTTTCTGTTAACGAATTTGAAGCTTTGTTAATTAAATTTTTTGTAAATTAAAAATTGTTAACAAAAAATTTTTTTTTCTGTTAACAATTTTCTGTGTTAACGAATTTGAAGCCTATGAAGTCTATTTTAAATTTGCTATTCGATGTCAAGTGCATATGTGACACGCTCACTTGGACGAATTAAAGAATAATATGGGTGCATATTCAGAAGAACAAGAGGAACCTTTTCACCAAGATGTGATGGACTTTGAACGACGTTATCAGGGGCAGTATAATGAGAACATGATGGGAGATTACGTTTGGGGCTTGATACGAGAAAGTCCATACAAACATAGGAGAAGTACAAAAAATATTCATTTTTAAACTTTGGTTATCAATTATTCCACATTAGCAGTTTATTATTAATCATTATTTTTTAATAAATATGCTCTAAATGCGAAACTAAAGTTTGTTTGATTGTTATTTACAATAAATGTCGAAGAAAATAAACTTTGCATATAATTTATGTGAATAATTTATGCACATAATTTATATGAAAATAAACATTGCAATAAAACGCCTTAAAACTTCGCACATAACTTTTTTTATATATCTTGACTATGTTTTTACAAGGGACCTTTGAAAATTCAAATTTCACCCAAATTGCAGTCGCCCTAAGCTGTATGTGGTTTCTTTTTTTTTTGGGCCAGGTTGAATTTCCGAACTTTGAATGATCAGAACGCTCAAAACTGCGAAAATATACTCCCCCGAAAGATCAAAACTCCGAAAGAATTTTACACGGAGGACCAAAACTCCGAAAATCCGAACACCGTCAAAATAATTTGGCTATGGAAGTTTGAAAGTTTCAAAATTTTCAATAAATCGAGGAATTATTTCAAGAATTTCTTTTTATCAATAAGTGATTTTACGTCATTTTTGAAATTTGTTTGAACATTTTTGTGCGTTCTACATCATTTGCAGTCAACTGTATACGCTTTCGCTGGCATAACCTTGACAAACCTTGTAATTTCGGAACATTAAAATCAGGCATTTTAAACCGTCGGCGCATCCAAAGTTCGGAATTTCAACCCGGCCCTCATGTCAAGATCATGCCAGCGAAAGTCTACACCGTTGACTATAAATGATGTAGAACGTATAACATTGTCTGGGCAAATATCAAAATTGAAGCAAAATCGCTTCTTAAGGGCGGGGTAAAGTATTAAATTTTTTTTTTCATTTTTTTTAAATTTTTTAAATGAAAGCATAATATATCAAGAATATTGTGTTAAAATTTTTATGCAATCGAGAAGTGTTCTCAAACTTATGTGCAATGAGCGCTAAGCGACCAAACTCTTCTGCATTTTTCAAACCGTTTTTCTGAGACTTGTCGTATTTGAAGTCCGTGTGCACGATAACTCAAAATCTACTGGACCAATCGCTTTGAAATTTTGCACAGTACTTCTTCACATAATTCACCAGGTATTGTCGAGAGCTTTTTTGTTTTTTTTAATAATTACTAATTTTTCAACAACAAATTAGCCGAATTTTTGAAGCGAAAATCGGGTTTTTGGCTCCCAAGTGCTACGAAAAATCGAAAAATCGAAAAAAAAAAAATCCTCCCGTCATTACCTCGAGAAACATCTCCTTTAACAAATGCATTTTGATTTTTTTGTTTCAGATGATTCTGTTGCGAGTTATGGTGCACACCGCAAACCAACTTTTTTTCGAGGCGCCTCCGGGGTTTAATTTTCACTCGCTCAATTTTGAATATTTTGCAATGCAAATTTAGGAGAATGTTGTTCAAATGTTACTTTATTATATGTAAATTTTTCAATAAACGAACACTATTCGTTACGCCAAACAAAAATCTTAAAAACATGCCTTTTTTTCGCCGAATTAACTTTACCCCGCCCTTAACGAGTTTTGGTACAAAAGTCAAAATGTTAAAAAATTGATCAAATTTGGTAATAATGTTCTTCAACATTAAGTGCGAAAACACACATATTTTCAAAATTTTCTTCTACTTATTTATCGAGTGATTAATCATTAAAGCAGATTTCTTATGCCCGCAATTTATACCTACATATATGGAAACGCTAGGCTTATACACGTGAACTTTAGTGTAAACTTACTCGATAACTGTGCAGAAGAAAAATCTGAAAAAAATTGTATTGTCACATTTGACACTAAAAACTGATGAAAATTTTTTGGCACAAAAAATGTTCATCAAAGTTTATAAAATTCTGAACTATTTGAAATTTTTTATGTTTTTAACATGGTTTAGCATGGCAACATTGTATCGCCCGTATCGAACATCCTTAAGGCCTTACGCTACACTAGAGGCCGAAAAAATAGGAGATTTTTGGGAACTTTTTTCAGAGAAACTACAAAATAATTCGAGATTACAAAAAAGGGTGTTTATCATACATATCAGTGACTGTATACAATAATTTTTTTGAAGCGATTAATATCAAAATGGCGGCTGTGCAGCGTTAATCTCAAAACTGCATTTTTTAAGTTCGCCGGAAACGTAACTCAGACAATTTTCAACCGATTCACCTGAAATGTCGAATATATCTTGAAAAATACATTGTCTATGAAAGTACGTAGGATTTTTTTTATATTGCATAGTTCATTTGTTGTTGACAATTATCTGACGATTTTTTTGGAAAATTTTTGGAAAGTGAAAGATTTGCCTAAAAAATCGTCAGTTAATCGGTTGAAAGTTGTCTGAGTTATGTTTCCGGCCACCTTAAAAAATGCAGTTTTGAGATAAACGCTGCACAGCCGCCATTTTGTAATTAATCGCTCCCAAAAAAATATTGTATACATTCACTGATATATATGTATGATAAACACCCTTTTTTTGTAATCTCGATTTATTTTGTGGTTTTTCTGAAAAAAAATTCCCAAAAAGCCTATTTTTTCGGCCTCTAGAGTGGCCTAACCCTTTAATAAAAAAAAAAAATTCTTAAAATAATTCGTCGATTTATTGAAAATTTTGAAACTTTTAAAACTTCCATAGCCGAATTATTTTGCCGGTGTCAACACTTTCGGAGTTTTGGTCTTTCGTGTAAAATTCTTTCGGAGTATTGATCTTTCAGGGTACTATTCTTTCGGAGTTTTGAGCGTTCTGACGATTCAAAGTACGGAATTACAAACCGGCCCGTATTATAAATATAGTGCCTAGAAATTCCTTAAGGGGCCGTACCAGTGTGATACTATGCAAAAATCGATTTTTTTGTCTTTTTCGACATTTTATTCTTTCACGAATATGAGATGAGATTTGTATACTTTCAAGATTTATACTTCCGAGATTTTTATACTTTGAAGAATATGAAAAGAGATTTTTCAAATTTGCTGCCATTGTAACTTAAAGAGCAATTGTCCGATTACCTTGAAATTTCAACTGAGTACTCTTGAATATATTTACTCTACAATGACGTAGGATATTTTTGATTGGACGAAAATCGACGATTTGGCATGGGGTCGTCCATATATTACATTCTAAATTTGGGGGGGGGGAGGGAGGTTCGTCTGTGGATGACGGTAAATGATGGATGAGGGGGGGGGGGGGGGGCGTTTCGAAATTGACGTCATTCTTGTGATACCAGTTAATTCAAAATATACAATAGTATATTGTACAACTAGAGTGGTTTCCCCGCATGAGTGATGAAAAATATTTTGCAAGTACCTAATGGTATTAATTATTGAACTCGTTATTTATTTATTTATCACATAAGGTTTGTCTACATTATATTCGAGAACTTCAAATAACAGCGTACCTATGAAAATAGTTCGATCGAGCCAAAATGAATATGGGGAGGATACGGAGATATTACCCGTGATCCAGGATTTGCAAGAATGGGTGAAAACTCCGTGGGAGCTATCCAAAGAAAACTAAATAATAGGGAAGAATAATATTATTATATTAATGAAAATTGCCAAAGTACAAAATAATAAAAGATGATTCTATAACAAAATGTGGGAGCTATCCAAAGAAAACTAAAAAATAGGGAAGAATAATATTATTATATTAATAAACATTGCCAAAGTACAAAATAATAAAAGATGATTCTATAACAAAATGTTTTAATGTTACCCAATTTTTCTCAAATCCGCAAATGTTTCAATTTTGCCAAACTGGTAATGACGTCAGTTTTGCGAGAGGGTGGTCGAGGGGGGGTCGTTAGGAAATGACGATAGGATGGTTGTAGGGGGGGGGGGGGGTCGAAAATCCGCAAAAATCGATGACGTAATATATGGACGGCCCCCATTGAAAAAAACCACCATTTTATAGGCAAGAAAATAGACTTTTTTTCATAACTACGCCATTTTGTTAGATTTTGATATTTTTCGAAAATCCTACTCCATTGTACAGGAAATAGCTTCCAGTTTAACGACATTTTTTCCATTTTCGGTTTCAGCCACTCAATCGGCCGGAATCATGTCAGCAGTGGAGGAACTTTTTTTTCGCGCCTCCGAAGGCAGCGCATAAGTCGCTTGGACGTCAATATTTTTCCATGAAAAAATTACGCAATACAGTTCAAATATAGCCAAATATATTCTCAATTTTTCGAAACATTTAATCGAGTACTTTTCTTCCAAAAAATTCCCGAAAATCACGCAAATTTTCAGCGTCCACGCTGGTATAGCCCCTTAAATCGCTTAGACATCGAATGAAATCAGAAACTGAGAGCAAGCGCACACGCGACGAAATAACTCAGACTTTCCACGTGTGTGTTTGCCCGAGCAATCCGTCAGAGCACTCTCGGGCAAAGCTTTCGCGAGAGTTATGTTTAAGTTGTTGAAGTACAGAGGCGAGAGAGATTCGCCGGGTCGAGAGGGGCGCGCGGATTATTCGAGGATTTAGCTCCGCGACGTTCCTCGTGCTCGTACACGAGTTACGTGTACGTGTCCCCCGTGTCGCGTGTACGATGCATCATGCTTTTATTTCAACGTGGAGCGTTCATTATCCATAGGTGATTTTTCGATACCACATGCGGAAAATTCCGCGTCTACTCGCAAGGAACATCCCTCAGGTGACACGCTTCGATTTTGTTGAAATTTGGATATGTCACAAAGCACCGAAAAGTAAGCGATACGTATTTTTTTTCATCGCCGGTAAAACCGTTGTAAGGGCTGAAACGCACCCTCAAAAATGGGGATGTTTTTCGTCAATAACGTATTAAGGGGTTACCCCCACTTGCGATTTTGAAAAAATCGATTTTTTTTAAGTATAAGTATCTGAGAATATGTCCTGAAAATTTCAAGTCGATCCGAACAAAATTGACTGAGATATGAGCGTTGAAAGAGAAGAATCCGTTGTGTAAACGACCGGAAATTGAAACTTTAAACGCGTTTTTCTCAAAATGGCATTTCTGAAGTCGGTGACCAAGATTACTCGAACACTAATGAACCGATCTTCTTGAAATTTTGCAGGCTTATTTAATACATAAAAATGTAGTCTTTAATCGTTCGATTTTTTTTTCGAAAAAAATGGCCGTTTTATAGCCAAAAAACGGCCGTTTTTTTTCGTTAAAATCGAACCATTAACTTTGACTGTCCGCCATTTTGTGAAAAATGAATATTTTTTAAAATCCTTCGATTAAAGACTAGTTTATACTTATATTTGACTAAATCCATCCGCATTATTTTTTTCGGATGATCCACTTCGCCGCAATGTTTGTCACCGCAAACCGTGTATATAAAAACATTATTTCATTGACGGCCATTTGCCACTAAAAAATGCAATATTTTTCGATAAAAAAATTACTGAAAGTTCTTCAAGATGTATTCTTTAAGATGGTATATTGATCGATTAAAAAAGTTTTGTAGTTTTCTTTAAAAAAATTCATGAAAAAGGCCTTTTTTGCGCTACAAGTGGGGGTAAGGCCTCAAGGGTACGAGATATAAATAAAATTCAAATCGCAACAATGTTTATTTTTTGTTGCGCACTATACATTGGAGATGAGAACGATAATGTTATCGACGAAAAACGAAAAACACCCCTATTTTCGAGGGTTCGCTTCATCCCTTAAAACCGTTTTTCCGCCGATGAAAAAAATAGGTATCGCTTACTTTTCGGTGCTTTATAACATATAGAAGTTTCAATAAAATCGAAGGTTGTCACCCGAGGGATGTTCCTTGTCAGCCGCCCCAGGGCCAGGAGGCTGATCGACAGGAGCTGATCGCCAGGAGTATGTAGCAGGATAAGGAACATCAATTAAAGCCAGGATAGATATCTATACCTGAGTCTCGGTGAGCATCAGCGAAGTCGCCACCTCGAATCTCTTCGGCCTGCTGAGGTACTTGTTCTGCCGGAATTGCTTCTCCAACTCCAGCAGCTGTTGGGAGGTGAAGGCGGTCCTGGGTCGCCTCGTTTTTCCGAGTAGTGCGTGCTGCGCGGCGCAACCTTTGATCAATGAAAAGTGGCGAATTAAAAAACGCAGCGACCAAGTGGCCAGACATCGAAATAGGCTCTGCCCGTGCAGAAATTTTGGCAGGGATACAGCTCGATTCTGACTTGTATCCCGGGCTCCCAGTCGGGATATAGTCCGATATCGGATCAGATTCGAAGACTAAATGTAAGATCCGTAAACTGGATTCCATTAGGGATCCAGAACCGGATCCTTTAATGACTCTAAATAGATTCCCCATGGAATCATTGAGGAATCTGGGAAGGATCACGGGTGAATATAGGCTGAAATAAAATGTCAAAAATGGAATTATGACATGTTAAATTTATTATAAAAATAAATAACATTTATAAAGTTTTGGTGCATTAAAGTATCAGTAAAAAAATTTGTCCAAAGATTCAAATGGCAGATCGCGCTCATCGCGAGATTTTGATGTGAATTAAAAAAAATTCACATCAAAATCTGTGAATGCAAATGTATTGACAAGAAATTATAAATACAAAAAAATTCACAAAATTAGTTGTGAATTTTTTCGTATTTAAGACAAATTAAAATCAAATTCAAAATGATTAGATTAAAATTTGCGCCAAAAGTGAGTTCGTACGTATTTTGAGAGAAAACATTGCCTCGAGGCAAAGAAATTTTTGCACATAACTTTTTGTGCGAACATTTCTTTGCCTCAACACCATGTTTTCTCTCAAAATACGTTTACACTTGTGGTGTAAATTTTAATATAACTGTCGTGAATTCGATTTTTATTTTCTTCAGCTTGAGGAAATTCACAACTCATTTTGTGATTTTTTTCATATTTATAATGTAATATTTGAAACTCACAACTTTTTTTGCAAAAATTTCTTTGCCTCGACGAAATGTTTTCTCTCGAAATACGTAAGAACTCACGGTTGGTGTAAATTTTAATCTAATCATTGTGAATTTGATTTTAATTTGTCTTAAATACATGTTTATACCCACCGACATGTCGGTGGGTATAAACAGAGACTTATTCCCTAAAACCGGTATCCCGGTTAGAATCCAACTTGCATCAGTATCGGAATATGTACGACGACGATGGCGTAATTTTGAAAATTTTGGCATCACGTATATTTTCGGTATTACTATGTAATTCCTCTCTATAGATAGGAATTTTATAGATAGGAATCTATAGACAGAAATTCCTATCTATAGATAGGAATTCCATAGTAATACAGAAAATACACGTGACGCCAAAATTTTCAAAATGATGCCATCGTCGTCGTACATATGCCGATACTGATGCAAGTTGGATTCTAACCGGGATACCGGTTTTGGGGAATCCATGACAAATCCTGATCGGGATTTGATCGGACATAGGGTATCCCGGTCAAAATTTCTGCATGGGTGGTTCTTGTTGCTATCCGTGAAATGATAGACCAAAGATTCCCAATGGGTAACCTACCGCAATAACGCTATCTACATTGACCCCTTCGTTGGCAGAGTGAATTCAACGAAAGGTGCCCAAAATGGCAGGAAATTTTTCTTCCTGCCTTATCCTGAAAAGTTGTACTCTGAGGTTTTTGAAGGTGCTGATTACGAATCTGAACTCAAAATTCAGGAATTCACAATGACGAAGTAATATGGCGAATGAAAATACAAATAATACAGATTGATTCGAGTTAAAATTTCAATTTCGGTTCGCCATTCCAACACCGCCATTTTGTATCTGCAAATTTAAAGTTCAGATTCGTAATAAGCGACCTCAAAAATACCGGAGTACTAATTTTCATCAAAATCGAGTGAAGTTTTTGATTTTTGTCCGCCATATTGGCACCGCCATTTTGTATTTCCAAATTTTGACTTCAAATTCGGATTCAGCGAGCCCAAAAAGCCTCGAGTGAGGCTCCGATTTCAAATCAGAGCAAGTTGAATGGGGAAATAAAGATTGACGCACTATTGCGTCAATGCCAACGAAGGGGTTAAGACGGAATGTGTCTCTTCCCTCCATGAATTCAATAGGGGTCCCTTTTTCTAAGGCCCATACCTGAGGCCCCGCAGTTTTATTCCAGCCGAGGTTGAAGCAAGTACGCGCGCGTAAAAAATGAGTGAGCTCACCACGGAAGAAAACGTATATCTTATTGAGTGCTTCTTCTCGAGGGGAAAAATTTATAGTAATGCGTATAGAGGGTTTCGTACTAAGTTTGGAACTCATAGAGTTGCCAGCGAAAACACTCTGTAAAGGTAAGAATTTAATATTTATTCATATTCGTCTATCACACAACTTGTGTTTCAATTCAATTAAACTGCATTGAAGTAATTTTACGTTAATTTTTGTACGATAATCGATAACTTCGTGAAGTATGGTACACTCCAGGACCGTAGACACGAGTTGCCAGGTCCATCTGTTACGGTGACTACACCAGAGAAGATCAACGAAGTTGAGAATTATTTCAAACAAAATCCAAATGATTCGATCCGGAAAGCTGCTCAAGCATTAAAAATAACCAAATCATCATTACACAACATTTTGAATTATTTTTTAAAGTTTCATCCGTATAAAATAAGCACTCGTCAATTGTTAACTGAACATGCCATGACGAAACGCATCGAATTTTGTAACACTATTACGGGAATGTTTGAAGCCGAAGAACTTAATGAGAAATTGATTATTTATTCCGATGAAGCACATTTTTGGATGAATGGGTACGTAAACAAGCAAAATTACCGGTTTTGGGGAACGGAAAATCCCAACATATCGCTAGCGAAGTCCCTTCATCCACAGAAAGTAACGGCATGTGCAGCGATTTCAGTAAAAGGAATTTATTTGCAATTCTTGGAATCTACGGTAACAGGAGAGAGTTACAAACAGCTTTTGGAAACGAAATTCTTCCCTTATGCAAAAAAGAGGGGACTGGTTAAAAATGTTTACTTAATGCAAGATGGAGCGACGCCGCACCGGACTCATGAGGTGTTTGAAGCTATTCATCGCGTATATGGGACTCGAGTAATCGGTCTGGGGTACCCTAAATTTGCTCAAGGCGGACTAGAATGGCCTCCGTACTCACCGGACCTGAACCCTTGTGATTTTTTCTTGTGGGGTTACATTAAAGATCACTGTTACGCTAAAAACCCCAGCACAGTTGAAGAACTGATCGCGGCCAGCCAGGAAGTGATTCGCAGCATTACGAACGATATGTTGGATACAGTTTTTTCACAGTTTTCAAAAGAAAATTGATTTTTGTGCACAATCTAACGGTTCGTACTTCGAAAATATCTATCATTAATCACTTTACTTTTTCGTTATTTTTATAAGATGTAATAAATTGACATAAAAAATATTTGACTGGGTTTTTTTTTATGTGCGTTTAAAACTGCAGAGTTTCCTCTATTTGAAGCAATTTGGCTTTTCTGATTCTGTGCACGTGTTTTAAAATGACAGTCGATTAGTTTCAGCAACTTCCTATTGGACACCCTGTACATTTAAACAGGAAAAAAAATAAGCAATATTGAGGGATTTTTAAAATTAACAAATAACTATTCCACGATTATCAAACTTTTACTATTGAATATACTTTAATAGTATATTTAATTATACGAAACAGTTTTTAAAATTAATTTTGTACGCCAATTTTAATTAATTCTGCACGCATTTTAAGTAATCCTGCACGTCAATTTCGATAATGCAGTTTTGAGAAAAACACGCTTGAAGTTCAAGCCAAATCCGAGCGGTGAGGCACAGCGTTGACAGGCTGTAACGTTTGAAGTTTTTCGAATTTCGCTTTGAAACTTTGGGAAAATATTCTACATCTATAGTACTATCGTATAAAGAAGAAAAAAAAAAAAAATCGATTTTTTGATCGTTGTAATTGTATATCGCGCCTTAAGGGGGGAGATTTAGGCGAGGAAAAAAATGGCTGATTTTCATGATATTTTTTGCAAAACTAAAGATTTCCTCGTTATTTTTGAGACTTAGGGTATATTTTATTACTACTTTTGGCTGTTGCGTGATATTTTTTATTATCATTAAGGGGGTATACTAGTGTAACACTTTTAAAAAATCGATTTTTTGTGCCTTTTTCGACAGTTTATACTTTCAAGAATATCATTATCATTTATATAATTTATCAATATCATTTTATCTTGCAAAAATCGATAGTTAAATCTTTAAACGCGTTTTTCTCGGAATGAGATTTTTCAAATTTGCTGACATTGTAACTCAAAGAGCAATTATCCGATTGACTTGAAAGTTGAACTGAGTACTCTTGAATATATTTACTCTACAATGACGTAGGATATTTTTGATTGGATGAAAATTGACGATTTGGCATTGAAAAAAACGACCATTTTATAGGCAAGTCTGTTTTACTTCTTTTCATAACTACGCCATTTTGTTAGATTTCGATATTTTTCGAAAATCCTACGTTATTGTACAGGAAATACCTTCCAGTTTAACGACATTTTTTCCTTTTTCGGTTTCAGTTACGCAATCGGCCGGAATCATGTCAGCCGTGGAGGAACTTTTTTTTGGCTTCTCCGAAGACAACGCATAAGTCGCTTGGATTTCAATATTTTTCTATGAAAAAATTATGTAATATAGGTCAAATATAGCCAAATATATTCTTCATTTTCCGAAACATTTGCTTGAGTACTTTTCTTCCAAAAAATTCCCGAAAACCATCCAAATTTTCAGCGTTCACACAGGTATAGCCCCTTAATCTTTAAAAATGTCGTAGGTATGGCACGGTCCGCTGAACTGCATTTCCAACAATTGCGTGACGTTTAGCTAAAAAACTAACCAACCGATTCTGATGAAATTTGGTACAAATCTTTCTAACCTTATTGTCTGAAACATGAACCGAACTCTTTTCGAAAATTGAAAAAAAAAGTATTTTTGTATTGCAAAGGGTAGCCATGGTTTTCGGAAAATTCAATCATTTTGTTTCCAAGCGTATCGTTATATCGATTTTCCACATTTCTCACTTTTTCTTGGTTCATATTCTGCATATGAGTGTTAATGAAAGAAAAATCTTCGCTACTTCTGTTTAAATTAATCCCGCCGACTCTACGTGGCACGCCGTCTGACAACATCCGCCGCAACCCGTTTAGAAGACCGTGCCATAACACTGCCATTTTTAAAGCTTGATAAAAAAAATACCATGTGACAGCCAAAAATAGCAATAACACATAACCAGATTCTCAAAAATGGTGAATGAATTTTTCATTTTAAGGGGCCAGTCGACTTTGAAAATTTAAAAAATCAAAAACAAGCAAGACTTGAAAAAATCGACGATGGTGAGCAGGTGCAGGAATTGCCGATTCAGTTTAGGTAAGAGTTTTTCATAGTATAAACTTCAAACGCGTTTTTCTCGAAACAACGTTTTTCAAAGTCTAGCTCCATCGTATCTCTAAAACTAATAAACCGATTCTCTTGAAATTTGAACCACATATTGTAAACATGATTCGCAACAAGATGACCTTCGATGATTTTGAAATTTTGATATTTACTCTTTTTTTTTGGTGAAAAACTGCGAAAAACGCGTTTTTTAAAACTTCTTTCGTTTTTCGTCTGCCATTTTTTTATTTTTCGATCAAACTTTACATCCGAGGGTCATTTCGCAGCTGGTATCATACTGAGTCTAATGGATTAGAATTTTTTGTTTCAGACACGCCTTCGCCGAGTTGTGATGGACCTACCTAGCCCACCTATTTTTGAGACTCTATCTTAAACTATAGTTTTTGTACTTAAAAATGGATAAAAATGAATTAATTTTTTTTAAATGTATTTCAAGATTTTATTTATCAAGCCCAACAACTTTTATATTCATATCTTTTATAAAATCGTAAAAAAGAATCGCGAAAATGGCCTTTTTTCATGGTTCGAAGTGGCCCCTTAAAAAATTATGAAAATCAGCCATTTTTTCCTCGCCTAAAACATCCTGCACCTAGGCCGTTCCGCGGATCTCGCGACCACCTTCGCCTGACATATGATGACGGGGCGGGGTTGAAATTCCGAAATTTGAATGACCAAAAGGCTCAAAATTCCGAACTTATTAGCGACTACTAAATACTTATAGAAATTTATAATTCCAAAATTTTGTATACAGAATGATCATAGAACCGAAAATAATAGTACGGTAAGGAATTAAATGAAAATGACCATGGGACCGACTGATAAAGTGTCGAGCTGAAAACACGGCGCATAAAACAAGCATCAACTTCTCATGTTTCGAAAGCTCATAGTTCCGAAAAACTGTAGTATTAGAACTTCGGGTTCGTGAATGGCCAAGGTTTGTACTGGGAAAAGTTCCGAAAATAAGAATATCAATAAAAATCATGGATAGCTAAACATCATTACAGTATGTACTCACAATAAAATGTAAAAGACGATAAGACTCTGAAAACATTCTACCACGAAAGATCAAAACTCCGAAAGATCAAAACTCCGAAAGAATGTTACCCGAAGGATCGAAAGTCCCAAAATCTGAACACCGTCACCATGCGTTACGGTGGCAGTCGTGCTGCCATCTAGCCGCGCTCGGCTTCACTTGCTATCTGCTGTATGCGTGAATTTTTGGGATTTTGAACGTTCTGAACGTTCTGTATCGGAATCTTATACTATCTAAACTTCAGTTTTCGCAAACTGGATGTTCGAAGCTATAATTTCCGGAATCTGAATCTTCCGTACACCTGACGAATCTCTTATTAGCTTTAATTAAATTAAAACTTTCTGGTATAGTTCGTTTTCTATAATAAAAAAATCGCAATTTTGTGGCATGTTTAATATTACATATTCGTCGTTTTGTCCCGGGAAACAAAGTTCATGTCTGAGTGGATATGTTCATATATATTTCAGATATTGTCATATATTTTTCAGATATTGTCATACATGTATCAGATATATTTGTATCTGATATTTTACAGTACCATATATGATTATGTCTGATCATATTCCACATCACATATGCATATAGAAGATCATATCTGATCAAATGCAGTATCTGGCTTGACCAGACATGAACTCATATCTGTTTATATCTGGCTAAGTACCAAGGCGAGTTGGTACCGTAAATTCGTATCTGAACATACATGATGTGATACGTGAACGTATCTGTTCGTATAAGATCATATCCGATCAAATACGGTACCAGACTCCGCTATATAGATCTCATATATGTTTTTATCTGGTCAGGTACCAAGGCGAGTTGGCAGCGTGAAACCATATCTGAACATATATGATGTGATATATGAGCAGGCACGTTCATATAAAATTTTCATCCCATCAGGTGCGATACCAAACCTGGAAAATATACGAAGTCTTACACACTCATACCTTGTAGTATATGCAGTTCAGTTGTTCACACATGAAAACATCTGAATATATGAAACGATATATGAGGATATGAGACGATATCCGATCAGATATGGCACCTCACCTGACTGTATTATATGTGATCATGTGAGTTACTATAACATTATTAATTATTAACACGTCAAGTGATGACGTGTTAATAACCCCGCTCTATATATGTAAATATTGTAATATTTTCATGAATGCACTAACAAGATTTGATCTGTCTCAACAAGGTAAGATTTGCTCTGATATAGTCGGGGTCATACCTGGTCTGATGGTTCAGATAAACTATGATTCTATCGTATGGGCAGGTCTATTCCCGGGAAAAAAGGTCACGTCTGAGTCGATATGTTCATACATGTTTCTGATATTGTCATATATGTTTCAGATATTTCCATACGTGTATCAGATATATTTGTATCTGACATTTTACAGTATCATATATCATTAGGTCTGATCATATTCCACATCACATATCCATACAGAAGATCATATCTGATCAAATACAGTATCTGGCTTGACCATACATGAACTCATATCTGTTTATATCTGGCTAAGTACCAAGGCGAGTTGGTACCATAAATTCGTATCTGAACATACATGATGTGATACGTGAACGTATCTGTTCATATAAGATCATATCCGATCAAATACGGTACCAGACTCCGCTATATAGATCTCATTTATGTTTTTATCTGGTCAGGTACCAAGGCGAGTTGGCAGCGTGAAACCATATCTGAACATATATGATGTGATATATGAGCAGGCACGTTCATATAAAATTTTCATCCCATCAGGAGCGATACCAAACCTGGAAAATATACGAAGTCTTACACACTCATACCTTGTCGTATATGCAGTTCAGTTGTTCACACATGAAAACATCTGAATATATGAAACGATATATGAGGATATGAGACGATATCCGATCAGATATGGCACCTCACCTGACTGTATTGTGATCATGTCAGTTACTATAATATTATTAATTATTAACACGTCAAGTGATGACGTGTTAATAACCCCGCTCTATATATGTAAATATTTTAATATTTTCATGACTGCACCAACAAGATTTGATCTGTCTCAACAGGGTAAGATTTGCTCTGATATAGTCGGAGTCATACCTGGTCTGATGGTTCAGATAAACTATGATTCTATCATATGGGCAGGTCTATTATTCATAGATGTCCAGGTCTACTGGGATCCACGGTATTTTATTCTTATACGGACAGACAGATCTGGTCCAATAAGATTAGATTTGCCTGACATGATCAGATCTGGCCCAATAAAATCAGATCTACCTGACATGATCAGATCTGGCCCAATAAAATCACATCTGGTCCAACAAGATCAGATCTTGCTTGGGGATTGGATCTGGTCAGACCTGCTGCGATATGGACGTGTCTGCTCTCAAAATGATCAAAATAGCTCTGATATGATCATACATGCTCAGATATAAGCATACATGATCTGTCATGACACTACATGAACAGATTTTGCCAATTTTCTTGTCTGATCATATCTGATTCTACAGATATGATTCAGCTATATTCAGATATGAACTTTTTTTCCCGGGGTACATCGTATTACTGGTCATTCTAATAAAGCGTTGATCTTCATACTATTTCTGACAATTATGTCGTATAAAAATAATATTCGTATCTTTTTTTATCGCTATTCGCACCGTTCTACGCCATTTATTGCCAACTGTGTAACCTTTCGCTGGCATTCGCTTTCGTGAAACTTGTAGTTTCGGAATATTAAAATTCGGAATGATGAGCCTTCTGGTAATTCAAAGTTCGGAATTTCAACCCCACCCCATGATGACACATATAGCAGTTAAGATTCCTTGGGTTCCGCGCATATGTATTATTTATACGACTAGGCTAGTTCCGAGTCTGTCGATACGCGCGTGGCCGTAGCCGCACATACCCCGTATGATCCAATAAAAATCATTGGATGCTAATGTAATTATCGCTCGCGTAAATCCCTGTGGGTTACGGATAGATGTGCTCAAGCAGGGAAAGAGAAAGATAGAGAATCCCCCGTTGGGTATAAATGGGGGATGAGAGCCGAAACGATTGGGGGGGTTAAAGAAGCCCGGTGATCTCCTAGCCGGGCATCAACGAGGGGTTAGCTTGAATCGTCGATTGCGGGAGAAGGACGACAAGTGGGAAGGGGGGGGGGAACCGTAAGCACACCCCGACGCCCCTACAATTAGCACTGCGAATGACTCTCGTCACTCGGTATCCTTGTGCCATCGCGGCACGAAACATTTAGCTCCCCCCGAAACACCAGCATCCCCTGATCATCCAAATCCTCTGACGTAACCCTCAACTCCTCGCCATCTCATTCCCGTTTGTTGACGCGTCTTTTCCTCCACACTGGCTCATTGGTTTCAACTGTATAGCCAAAGCGCAAGTGGCCCACCGGCTGTCGGTGTTTGTACACATGGCCTGCCAAATTGGCTGCATAGCCCAATGATTATTGTTAGGCGTCCTAGGCTTTTCTCATTCCAATTGCGGCCCTAAGGATCTTCTCGCCCAGTGAACCTGAGCTTGGAACTCAATTAATCGTAGCGCAAATTCGGGAAGGCTGAACTACAGGACTGCGAACGCCAGAAACTTACTTGACAAAGCGTCTCACAAAACGATGACATTTGATGTCAATCACTACACTGAGAAAAAAAACCAATTAAATGAACAATACACTGTAAAAAGTTTCTGTATAAAAATTAATACACAAGTGTAGGAAGTTTTTATGCGGATACCACTTATGAAATTTCAGATACGATTTTGAAAATCCAAAGCAGGTTCTTTTAAAAATAAAAGTGTAGCTGCGTAATATTAATATACTTGTGCGTTTGAAAAATAATGCACGTGTAAAAAAATGTTCACATCCATGTATATTGAAATCAAGAACCATTTGCTGATTTCAATATACGAGTGTATATTAAATTCGTTCGTATATTAAGTTCGTAAAATTCAATTCTTTTATGTCCTAAATTTAGTGTAAATTTAATATAATTTTCACATTGTTTCATGTGATCTTCATCAGCGCTTATGAATTTTTTTTTCCATTCCAGTTTCGCACTTTTAAATAAATTTGTTGTGATCATGCATTGTACGTATCGTAAAATTCAGTTTCACATATATTATATTTTTCAGGCTGCTGTAAATAAATTTCAAACTTGTTTTGTATTTTCGATGCTCTGTTTTTTATAGTTGATTTATTATACATCTGTAGTAATTTTCAATTGAAAACACGGGATAATGCAATACATTTTCCACAAATTTACAAACTTGTCTTTGAAATTCCATGCTGCATCTGTTAAATTCTATATCCACGTTAGAATTTCATGTACCTGTTTTAAATTTACGGTACAAGTGTTTCAAATTTAATTCCATCTACTAAGTTCGTAATATTCAATTCCTTTGTATCTTAATTGTACTGTAAATTTCATATATTTTTTTACAGTGTATATATTGGTTGATACAAATAAATGTGCTGCGGAATGCCACCGATATACGAGATTGTTACTATACCATAAAATGTGATTGATTTGTAATAATATAATATGTTATTTGATAAAGCTCTTCTGTTCTCTGAATATCTACATTATCGTTCAAATAAAATTATATTATATTGAAATCATTCTCCAACAATCCGTAGATTTATGGATAAAATAATTAAGGGGGTCGTCTGGTGTGTCAGATCAAAAGAAGAGAAAACGGCCATGCATGACTTCTTCGAAGAAGAGGAAGGTGTACTCTATGGTCCAGGCATAGCAGATTGATGATGAGACCATTTTTTTATTATGAATTATACACACCAACTTTCAAACACGTTTTTCTCAAAACACGATTTATTCAAACTGCTGTCATGATATCTCAAAAACTATTTGATTGATTCTGCCCAAATTCATGCAGCATCTTTAGTACATATATAACTACAAGTTGAACTAAAATAATTAAGATTGCTTGGTTAGTTTCTTTTTATCATCTATGTAGACCCCAAAAAAATACGAAAAATTGATTTTTTTTCTCAAGCGTAAAAAAAATTATTTTTTTGGAATTCTAACTTTATTTTTTTTGCATGTAGAGCCTCAAGTCTCACGACTAAAATTGCGTTTGATTTTTTTACTTCAGATAAGCAGAACGGCCGGAATCATGGCAGCAGTGAAGAACCTCTTTTTATATATGTGTTCCTGTTGGGCGGTGTATCTGCGACTATATTCGATATAATAACTTCGAAAAATTCCGGAAGTTTTTTTAAATGTTAATAAAAATGATATACAATTTATAAATTATTTTATTTTAATCGTTTGTCAAAAAAAATCCCTGAAAAAGCATTTAAAAACGGCCTTCACACTAGACGACCGCGTTTAGCGGTTGCTACAACTTTTTTTATTTCGTACAATAATATAATCAATAGAATTAATTATTTATTTACTGCATGGAAACGAATATGCCATGGGGCGTAAGTTTTTCAATTTGTTTTAAATCTTGAATAAAAAGTGAGCATTGGAATGATCATCCACGATAATAGTGGAGAGAATATCAGATATTCAACTGGGAACAGATACTACACGTTGATCTTAGCCACATGCCAAGAAGCGTTAGTCTTTAGAGTTTCTCCCGCGTTTAAGTAGATTTTCGGTCCGCGCTACGCCTACGAGAAACGAGCGCGCGTGCGGCTTCTAGCGTTTACTCCGAGAACTACGGGTTTTCCTCACACCCAGGGAAGAAAGTTTATATCTGAATATATCTGAATAATATCTCTAGAATCAGATATGATCAGACAAGAAAATTGGCAATATCTGTTCATGTAGTGTCATGACAGATCATGTATGCTTATATCTGAGCATGTATGATCATATCAGAGTCATTTTGATCATTTTGAGAGCAGACCCATCTATATCGCAGCAGGTCTGACGAGATCCAATCCCCAGGCAAGATCAGATCTTGTTGGACCAGATCTGATTTTATTGGGCCAGATCTGACCATGTCAGGTAGATCTGATTTTACTGGGCCAAATCTGATCATGTCAGGCAAATCTAATCTTATTGGACCAGATCTGTCTGTCCGTATACGAATAAAATACCGTGGATCCCAGTAGACCTGGACATCTATGAACAATATACCTGCCCATATGATAGAATCATAGTTTATCTGAACCATCAGACCAGGTATGACTCCGACTATATCAGAGCAAATCTTACCCCGTTGAGACAGATCAAATCTTGTTAGCGTAGTCATGAAGATATTAAAATGTTTACATATATAGAGCAGGGTTACCAATACATCATCACTTGACGTGTTAATAATTAATAATATTATAGTAACTCACATGATCACATATAATACAGTCAGGTGAGGTGCCATATCTGATCGGATATCGTCTCATATCCTCATATATCGTTTCATATATTCAGATGTTTTCATGTGTGAACAACTGAACTGCATATACGACAAGGTATGAGTGTGTAAGACTTCGTATATTTTCCCGGTTTGGTATCGCACCTGATGGGATGAAAATTTTATATGAACGTGCCTGCTCATATATCACATCATATATGTTCAGATATGGTTTCACGCTGCTAACTCGCCTTGGTACCTGACCAGATAAAAACATATATGAGATCTATATAGCGGAGTCTGGTACCGTATTTGATCGGATATGATCTTATACGAACAGATACGTTCACGTATCACATCATGTATGTTCAGATACGAATTTACGGTACCAACTCGCCTTGGTACTTAGCCAGATATAAACAGATATGAGTTCATATATGGTCAGGCCAGATACTGCATTTGATCAGATATGATCTTCTATATGCATATGTGATGTGGAATATGATCAGACCTAATTATATATGATACTGTAAAATGTCAGATACAAATATATCTGATACATGTATGGAAATATCTGAAACATGTATGAACATATCGACTCAGACATGACCTTTTTTCCCGGGAATAGACCTGCCCATATGATAGAATCATAGTTTATCTGAACCATCAGACCGGGTATGACCCCGACTATATCAGAGCAAATCTTACCCTGTTGAGACAGATCAAATCTTGTTAGTGCAGTCATGAGGATATTAAAATGTTTACATATATAGATCGGGGTTATTAACACGTCATCACTTGACGTGTTAATAATTAATAATATTATAGTAACTCACATGATCACATTTATTACAGTCAGGTGCGGTGCCATATCTGATCGGACATCGTCTCATATGTTCATATATCGTTTCATATATTCAGATGTTTTCATGTGTGAACAACTGAACTGCATATACGACAAGGTATGAGTGTGTAAGACTTCGTATATTTTCCCGGTTTGGTATCGCACCTGATGGGATGAAAATTTTATATGAACGTGCCTGCTCATATATCACATCATATATGTTCAGATATGGTTTCACGCTGCTAACTCGCCTTGGTACCTGACCAGATAAAAACATATATGAGATCTATATAGCGGAGTCTGGTACCGTATTTGATCGGATATGATCTTATACGAACAGATACGTTCACGTATCACATCATGTATGTTCAGATGCGAATTTACGGTACCAACTCGCCTTGGTACTTAGCCAGATATAAACAGATATGAGTTCATGTCTGGTCAGGCCAGATACTGCATTTGATCAGATATGATCTTCTATATGCATATGTGATGTGGAATATGATCAGACCTAATCATATATGATACTGTAAAATGTCAGATATAAATATATCTGATACATGTATGGCAATATTTGAAACATATATGACAATATCTGAAACACATATGAACATATCCACTCAGACATGAACTTTTTTCCCCGGGACCGATAATTTCGGTAGCGCTCGGCCGTGATTTAGTTGAATTTTTTCAACCAAATGCGCAAGAAATAAATTTTATTTTTGCGTATTGTTTTAATCAATTCAGACATTTGCTTAATATTTTTCAATAAAAATAAAATATTAATATTTTAACGAATAATGTACTCGAAAATCAATATCGGATATGGTGAAAAAAAATAAAATAACATATTTACTCAACAGAAATTTTATCTGAGTCAAACGAGCGGAATTCAATTTGTCTTGTGTACCCGAATCAGCAATGTTCATGTTATGAGTTGAAACGCTTTTTTGTTCGTTGCCGAAAATGCATTCGAACCTATATAATTTGTTCGCGATAATTTTTTAGATAGTTTCAATAATATATTATTCTCGGCTAAAAATATATCTTTTGAATGAAAAAAAACTTCTAATTTTATCACGTTATTAAAGTCAACAGCGTTTTGTTTGGACTAATAAATCCGATTATTTACACCACCAATTTTACAATTGAATCAACGAAATTTCATTCAATAACACCAATGATATTGGATCAATGATTTTTTTCTTAGTGCACCATCTTCCCCCAGATGAATGCAATCGTACTATAGAAGCGAATCGACCAAAGTGTCACCAGCGGATCCAAAGATGTATAACCAGACATGTCGAGATAAAAAAAAAAGGAAAATGAATGAAAGACCGGCTCGTTGGTGGCGTTGCGAACCCTCCTTGTAAAATAATAATAAGAATGCCAATATATATGCATGCATGTTGGATGAAGACAGGCAGGTTTCATCGAATGCTTTTATGGGACTTGTTATTATTTAGGATTGCAGCGTTTAGCGGGCTATTTGTCGTCGAGGATCGGGGTGTTGGTTAACCCCCGTGGTGCAGGCCATATGGGCACCCCCCGTCCTACTACCTCCGCGGCCCTAACGCCGATGATAATCGCTCTCCTCGGCCGCCTGGCTCGTGTTGCATTGTCAAATTGTTCACGTCACGCGTATATGCTTCTCCACCCCTAGATCCTATCGACCAATACATACTAATAGTATGTTGCTAATTTACCCCTCGAAGCCGGAGTGTGTGTTGCGGCTGATTTATACTTATTGCTCGAATATTTTTCAATCTGCACACTTTGTGCTTCCGATGTGAGGGAGAGTAGGAGGGGACGGGCACTTTAGCCAAGTGGCACACTAATAATATCAGCAACTCGGTGGGTGGTCCTTGATCGTTGGAAAAAAACGAGAAGCAATTTATCGTCTGTGGAAATTGTGCCGTAGAGAAGTGAGCAAAAAAATACTATTTTTTTACTGTTTTCAATGGATGTTCTTTAAGTCTTCGTACACTGAGAAAAACACAATTGATCCAATATCATTGGTGTTATTGAATGAAATTTCGATGTTTCAATTATAAAATTGTTGGTGTAGATAATCGGATTTATTAGTCCAAACAAAACGCTATTGACTTTAATAACATGATAAAATTAAAAGTTTTTTTTCTCTTAAAAGATATATTGTTAGCCGAAAACAATATATTATTGAAACTATCTAAAAAATTATCGCGAACAAATTATATAGTTTTGAATGCATTGTCTGCAACGAACAAAAAAAGCGTTTCAATTCATAACACGAATATTGTTGATTCGAGTACACAAGAAAAATTGAATTTCGCTCGTTTGATTCAGATAAAATTTCTATTGAGTAAACATGTTATTTTTTTCATCATATCGGATATTAATTTCCTAGTACATTGTTCGTTAAAATATTAATATTTTCTTCCGATTAAAAAATATTAAGCGGATGTCTGAATTGGTTAAAAAACTATGCAAAAATGAAATTTGTTTCTTGCGCATTTGGTTGAAAAAAATCAAGCAAATTATGGCCGAGCGCCACGGAAATTATAGGTGTGAGGAAACCCGTAGTTCTCGGAGTAACCGCTAGAAGCCGCACGCGCGCTCGTTTCTCGAAAGCGTAGCGCGAACCGAAAATCTACTTGAACGCCGGAGAAACTCTAAAGAGTATCGCTTCTTGTCCTGTGGCTGACTGTTCTTATCAGTTGAATATCTGATATTCTCGCCATGGATATTCCATTGGATATCTTATATTCTCCCCACTATTATCGTCACTTTTTGTTTAAGATTTAAAACAAATTGAAAAACTTACGTCCCATGGCATATTTGTTTCGATGCAGTAAAAAAAATAATTAATTCTATTGATTATATTTTTGTACGAAATAAAAAATGCAGCAACCACTTTATTATTTCATCCATACATTTACGGATTGTATATAGAATGATTTCAATAGAATATAATTTTATTCGAAGGATTATGTAGATATTCAGAGAACAGAAGAGATTTAAAAAAAAAATAATACGTTATTTAAGGCGTTACCCCCACTTGTAGCGCAAAAAAGGCCTTTTTCATGAATTTTTTAAAAGAAAACTACAAAACTTTTTTAATCGATCAATATACCATCTTAAAGAACACATCTTGAAGAACTTTCAGTAATTTTTTTATTGAAAAATATTACATTGTTTAATGGCAAATGGCCGTTAATGAAATAATGTTTTTATATACACGGTTTGCGGTGACCAACATTGCGGCGAAGTGGATCATCGGGAAAAAAATGCGGATGGATTTAGTCAAATATAAGTATAAACTAGTCTTTAATCGAAGGATTTAAAAAAATATTCATTTTTCACAAAATGGCGGACAGTCAAAGTTAATGGTTCGATTTTAACGGAAAAAAAACGGCCGTTTTTTGGCTATAAAACGGCCATTTTTTTCGAAAAAAAATCGAACGATTAAAGACTACATTTTTATGTATTAAATAAGCCTGCAAAATTTCAAGAAGATCGGTTCATTAGTGTTCGAGTAATCTTGGTCACCGACTTCAGAAATGCCATTTTGAGAAAAACGCGTTTAAAGTTTCAATTTCCGGTCGTTTACACAGCGGATTCTTCGCTCATATCTCAGTCAATTTTGTTCGGATCGACTTGAAATTTTCAGGACATATTCTCAGATACTTATACTTCAAAAAAATGCAATAAAAAAATATCGATTTTTTCAAAATCGCAAGTGGGGGTAACCCCTTAAATCAATCACATTTTTCAATATTTTATAGTATTGCGACAATCTCATATATCGGTGGCACTCCGCGTTCAGACATTTATTTGACTCAACCAATATATTTTTTGGATTCAATCTGTTATTTTTTTCCCTCAGTGAAGCGATAAGTATCGGATTTGTATTAAGAGGATGAAACTTATCGGTATAGATCACTGAAAATATTGTTTAAAATTCAAATTTGTTTCGCACCTCGGCCAAAAAAGGTTCCTTTGTGCAATTGTCCATCAATTGTTTTGTTTTATTTCGATTTGGATCGCCATTTTGTGCTCGTTCTTCTCGTTATCGTTTATTCTTTGAAATGCCATTTGATTAAACGAGTTCTAATTGTTTTTCGAGTTTTGGCAGAATTTCAAAGTCCAACCATCGATTTTCGTGAAGTTTTCCCTTTGCTTTTTTTTCGCCCAATTTTTTGAATGCACTTTTCAGAAAAACTATTTGAGAAATCGGGTTGTAGTGAGCGGCATTCCGTAAGTCTAACAAAATCCTTTTCCAAAAACCCCCGATAAATTTTTTTTGCTAAAATAGAACCGACGCTTCTATAGCGTCGGTTCTATTTTTATATAATTATATCTATTTCTATATAATCAGAAATAGAATTTCTGATTAATCGAAAACTTTTCATTTTATGAGCAGCTTATGAGCCGTTATAACGAAATTTTTCACTGAAAATTCATTTCTTAAGGTCAAATACCTACAACTTTTGAATAAAACAATATTTTTTAAATTCCTTACGTACTTCTCTAGGGGCCGTCCATATATTACGTCATCGATTTTTGCTGATTTTCGACCTCCCCCCCCCCCTACAATCATCCTATCGTCATTTCTTAATGACCCCCCCGCTCTCGCAAAATTGACGTCATTACCAGTTTGGCAAAATTAAAACATTTGCGGATTTGAGAAAAATTGGGTAACATTAAAACATTTTGTTATAGAATCATCTTTTATTATTTTGTACTTTGGCAATGTTTATTAATATAATAATATTATTCTTCCCTATTCTTTAGTTTTCTTTGGATAGCTCCCACATTTTGTTATAGAATAATCATCTTGTATTATTTTGTACTTTGGCAATTTTCATTAATATAATAATATTATTCTTCTCTATTCTTTAGTTTTCTTTGGATAGCTCCCACGGAGTTTTCACCCATTCTTGCAAATCCTGGATCACGGGTAATATCTCCGTATCCTCCCCATATTCATTTTGGCTCGATCGAACTATTTTCATAGGTACGCTGTTATTTGAAGTTCTCGAATATAATGTAAACAAACCTTATGTAATAAATAAATAAATAATGAGTTCAATAATTAATACCATTAGGTACTTGCAAAATATTTTTCATCACTCATGCGGGGAAACCACTCTAGTTGTACAATATACTATTGTCCATTTTAAAGTAACTGGTATCACAAGAATGACGTCAATTTCGAAACGCCCCCCTCCCCTCAAACATCATTTACCGTCATCCGCAGACGAACCCACCCCCTCTATTTTAAAATGACGTAATTTATGGACGGCCCCCTAGGTATTCTAATGTAGATTGACGAGAATTATTGTTTTTTGTTCTAGGTAAAAAATTGTGGATGCTAAATGTCACGCCGCGGAGCGCCTAAAATAAAAGATAACAAAATAAAATATTGGTAGCCGGCCATTTTGGACATCGAAAAAAATATATATAGATTTCCCCAACAGCTTGATATTCATACTAAATAGATGTGTAATTAATTTCGTGAGTAAATCACTTTTTCATACGAAAAAAAAATTGTTAAATTCGCACATGATTTTATATCCGTTACTGTGGCCCGAGGCCTTAAAGAAAACTGAAAATTTGCATCTGTTCGCGTATGATTATTGCAAATAATGTGTTATATCCAAAAAGATGATAACTGATCAAATCAATAAAATACCCTAAAAATAAAATATTTTTCTGTATCCGGGGTTTGGTCGATTTCGGGTATCAGAACTTGTCGCTTATTGATGAGGGTTGTTGAGTCGAGGGACTCCGGGATCACTGCGCGGAGCTAGGAGCGGACGCGCGTGCAGCTCATATAATAAACGCTCGGTGACAGATGTCGGTAAACAAGGGGTCGAAGAGTAAAAGTGGCTGGCCGGTGGATCCTGACGCCTCTTTTCATGGCTTCATAGCAAAATTCGTAGGCGCGCACGTTTGGGTTTTATCGTGTGGACAATCACGTCCTACTAATTCACGCTCGTCCGATCCACACTTTCACGAACGACTTTGAATCACCTACAGTTTTCTAATCCATTGCAATTGGAATCTGGAACTGTGCATAAGGGATGGTACGAAGGGATGGTATAAAGGCCTGTACGAGAGATCGAATACCAATTCGTCTCCAAAAAGGTCACACTTACACGCAGCACTACACCGCCCAACAAAATTAATTTACATAGGATCTTTTCAAATCATACAAGGTTTTCCATGGCTCACGGCCTACTACGATCCAATTAGTTTCAAATATATTAGGTGTACAAATAAGTTTTAGGACACTTCGATTTTGTATCATAACAGCTATTCTAAATTAATTCAAAGGTCCCGCTCACTTATCATAGATGGCGCTTGATATGTAGTATCGAAACGTAAAGGAGTCATAAACACAACCTATAAATTCTGTAAATTAAACATGCAGACCGATAAGCTATTTATTAGACACTGCATTCGCTATGAATTCCATCAAGGAAAAAGTGTTAGGAAAGCGTGTGAATCGATATGTTCTGTTCTTGGAGACAACATTGTATCTAAAAGTACATGTGAGTATTGGTATAAGCGATTCAAAGAAGGTGATTTCGACGTTAGTGACCGTGAACGCACGGGGCCTCCTGTAAAGGTGGACGATCAGGAACTGCAAGCGTTGCTGGATGAAAACTCTTGTCAGACGGAGAAACAACTTTCGGAACAGCTTGGAGTAACTCAACAAACTGTTTCTTATCGTTTAAAAGCAATGGGTAAGATTCGAAAAGGAACAAAGTGGGTACCACACTTTTTGACTCAAGAAAATAAAAACAGCCGTCTTAACATTTGTGTGAGTCTTTACAACAAGCAACATAGAAAGTCTTTCTTGTGGAAAATTGTGGCCGGCGATGAAAAGTGGATTTATTTTGATAATCCGAAACGCAAATATCATTGGGTTGACCCCGGCGAGCCGACAACATCCACGCCAAAGCGCAATGTTCATTGTAACAAAGTCATGCTGTGCATATGGTGGGATATGAAAAGCGTACTGTATTATGAACTTCTCAAACCTGGTCAAACAGTTACTACCGATCGCTATTGTCATCAATTGATGCAAGTGAATCAAGAAATTGAGAAGAAACGTCCATTTTCTGGTAAAGGAAAACGTCCAGTAAAACTGCTCCATGACAACGCGCAGCCTCATGTGGGTAAACCGGTCAAGGATACGTTACTAGCGCTTGGATGGGAAGCTGTACCACACCCGGCGTACTCACCAGACTTAGCCCCATCCGATTATCATTTATTCCGGAAAATGCAGAACGATTTGTCTGACGTGCGATTCAAAACATTTGAAGAAGTGGAAAAATGGGTCGCTAAATTTCTCACCTCGCAAGACGAAAGTTGCTTTGCGAAAGGCATCCGCGAGTTACCTGAGAGATGGCTGAAGGTCATTCAGTGCGATGGAGATTACTTCGATGAATAACTGTGTTTTACTTCTTTTTTAATAAATCTTGAATTTTTTGAAAACTGTCCTAAAACTTATTCGTACACCTAATATTTCTTCATTTGTTTCAGCTATTCTTCTTTAAGGCAGTCCTCTAGTTTCTCGGTTCGAAAAAATCGATTTTTTTTCTTCATAAATCACATCTACAACATGTGTAGAAAATGTGTGCCAAAGGATTTTTCGATATTCGAAGTGGTTGACAAGTTACGGCCCTGGAACCGAGCAGGTATACGGAGCGCGCGCCGGGCTGCTCCGAAAGCCGAGCAATTCAAACACAATAAACCGCCTCTTTCTGAAGCAGTTCAAAAAGTTATAAAGCCAATTTATGAGGATTCATCCAAAGAAGAATTGTTAAGCAGATGCCTGGGAGCGGAAACTCAAAATAATAACGAGTCGCTCAATTCGTTAATCTGGACTTGTGCTCCGAAGCACCTCCATTCTGGGCCAAAAGTGGTTGAAATCGCCACGTTTCTCGCTGTCGTAATCTTCAACGAAGGATTCAAATCTATCCTGAAGACCTTGGAAAGCATGGGAGTGAAAATTGGCCCACAAGCTAAAGGATATGTTCAACAGCGTGATAGCTCTCGGATCGACCGTTCAGAAAGGCGCACGAGTGATGTTGTAAAACAGGCCCGAATCGCGAAAAGGGAAGACGGAGCAGCTCTGCGTCACTTCCAAGAGGAAGAGGAAGGCCTATTTTATGGTCCAGGCATAGCAGATTGACGGTGAGATGAAATTTTTCGTATAAATCACATGCGCGAACTTTCAAACGCGTTTTTCTCGAAACACCATTTTTCGAAACGGTGACCACGATATTTCAGAAACTACTGCACCTATCTTGTTCAAATTTATGCAGCATCTTTAATATGTTACAAGCCAGCGATTGAACTAGGATTATCATGATTGCTTCGATAGTTTTTTTTGTACGAGCGAAAAACTTAAGAAAAAATGAGTAAAAAATAGAATGTAATTTTCAAAAGTGTATAAAAACAGTCAATTTTTGTAATTTAGAATTCACTCTAGTTCAATCGCTAGTCTTAAAAATGAAGATTAAAATGCCGTTTGGTTTTTTGTTTTCAGATAAACAGAACAGCCGCAATCTTGGTCACCGTCAAGCACCTCTTTTACTTGATGTCTTCCTGTCGGCCACTATAACTTTTATTCTATTATATATTTCGACTTCAAAAAATTTGTAAAGCCTATTTTAATGTTAATAAATATTATGCAAAAACAATGAGATTGATTATTTCGATGCTTTGCCCGTAAAAAATTATTGAAAAAGCCGTAAAAAAACAGCCGAGAAACTAGAGGACCGCGTTAAGGAGGGACATATACCTAGATGGTCGAGGTCGAGGATTTAGAAGCTATGAACATTCCATCGACCGTAGAAGACCTACACTATGGACCTGGTATCGATGATTCCATGTATGTTGACAAATTTCATGATTGATTCATTACCAAATTTTCAAACGCGTTTTTCTCAAAACCACGCTTTTCAAATCGGTATCCAAAATTTCTCGAAAACCAATGAACCAATGCCTTGAGTTTTTTATGGTTATTCTATACACCATTATCTACTACTTGTCGTCGGATTTTTTTTCCGTTACTTAGTTTTTGTTTTATAGGCAAAATAATAACTAATTTTTGGCCCGAAAATTACTATTTATGTTCAAACGTCCGCCATTTTGTCATAAATCGATATTTTCAAAATCGGCTATGACAAGTAGCTAGATTATAGTATCTAATTTAATAATGTTTTTGGTTTTTTTTTAGATGATTTTTGAAGAAACGCGAGTGGGTACCGTTTACGCAGATTTTTTTACGACGCTCCAAGGATCATACAATATCCTTGTATATTTTTGATATCTTTAAATAAAGAAAATTATTTTTTTTTTAAATGTATATACTTTTAGATAATTAAAACCCCAATCTGAAATTTCAAATAGTTTTCCTTGAAAAAATTCACAAACATGACCTTTTTTCGGCTCCTAGGTGTATATCTCCCCTTAATATTAAATATATTCAAATTAAATAAATAAAGTCTCGATGCCAACAAATTTTTATTTGCTTACAATATACACTGCAAATCCAAGTGCACTATACTACTGCAAAGAAATAAAGGGTTAGGCCACAGAATTTTCGAATAGTCGATTTTTTTTAATCGTCCCCTAGCACCTCAAAAATGATGTTCCAAAAGATAATGGCCGAAAAAAGTCTCTAAATACTCGGTTTTCGAATTTTAGTACAAGGCCGCCTGGTCTGCAGCGGGCGGACTCGAAACTTCAAACGCGTTAATCTCAAAATCGCATTTTTTTGTTTGGCCGGAAACATAACTCAGACAATTTTCAACCGACTCACTTGGAATGTTGAATATATCTTGAAATACATTGTCTATGGAAGTACGTAGGATTTTTTTTTTATATTGCATAGTTAATTTGTTATTAACAATTATCCAACGATTTTTTAGGCAAATTTTTCACTTTCCACTTTAGAAGTGCGCCATTTGGCCAAAAATCAATGTATCGAAAAAATCCTACGTACTTCTATATAGCTCATCATAATTAAAAAATTACAGGACTTGTTTGTCCGGCCGTGGACCCGGGAAAAACGAAGACGTCATCGTAAAAACGCTGCACAGCCGCCATTTTGAAATTAATCGCTTCAAAAAAATTATCGTATACAGTCACGGATATATAAATGATAAACACCCTTTTTTGTAATCTCGATTTATTTTGTAGTTTTTCTGAAAACAAAATCCCCAAAAAGCCTTTTTTCAGCCTCTAGAGTGGCCTGAAGCCTTAAAGGAACAGAAGATGCCTTTAAGGGGTTACCCCCACTTGCGATTTTGAAAAAATCGATTTTTTTTATTGCATTTTTTTGAAGTATAAGTATCTGAGAATATGTCCTGAAAATTTCAAGTCGTCCCGAACAAAATTGACTGAGATATGAGCGTTGAAAGAGAAGAATACGTTCTTCGTGTAAACTGAAATTGAAACTTTAAACGCGTTTTTCTTAAAATGGAATTTCTGAAGTCGGTGACCAAGATTACTCGAACACTAATGAACCGATCTTCTTGAAATTTTGCAGGCTTATTTAATACATAAAAATGTAGTCTTTAATCGTTCGATTTTTTTTTGGAAAAAATGGCCGTTTTATAGCCAAAAAACGGCCGTTTTTTTCGTTAAAATCGAACCATTAACTTTGACTGTCCGCCATTTTGTGAAAAATGAATATTTTTTAAAATCCTTCGATTAAAGACTAGCTCATACTTATATTTGACTAAATCCATCCGCAT
The DNA here is from genome assembly GCA_964007375.1 of Ophion obscuratus. Classification (NCBI taxonomy): domain Eukaryota; kingdom Metazoa; phylum Arthropoda; class Insecta; order Hymenoptera; family Ichneumonidae; genus Ophion; species Ophion obscuratus. The sequence continues at coordinate 22,900,227 of OZ023324.1, forward strand.
TTTTTTTTCAGATGATCCACTTCGCCGCAATGTTGGTCACCGTGTATATAAAAACATTATTTCATTGACGGCCATTTGCCACTAAACAATGTAATATTTTTCAATAAAAAAATTACTGAAAGTTTTTCAAGACGTGTTCTTTAAGATGGTATATTGATCGATTAAAAAAGTTTTGTAGTTTTCTTTTAAAAAATTCATGAAAAAGGCCTTTTTTGCGCTACAAGTGGGGGTAAGGCCTTAATTCTTTTTAGCGCTTTTCCAGGTGCTGTAGCTGTGTGAAAAATGGTCGTATCGAGATGAAAGAAAATGTTTATTGGAGCTTCAAGTTTCTCGTTTTTAAATCTTTAAGCTTTTTTGGGACGGTTGTCGCGCAATCATGAGAAATATCGCGAGACAAAATTTTTTCACATTTTCTAGTTTTTTTAAGGATCCACGGGCTCGGGATCGCAATTTTTCGCTGAGATATCCGACTTTGGATCAAAACGTCCCCTTTTGTCTTTGATCATTGATATCTCAGCAAACAATGATCGCACAGAAAATTAAAGAGCAGCTTTGAAAACTTGAATAAATGTCCTATGAGACTCTTCCAATAATTCAAAAAAAAAAATTTATTTCACCCTCAACATTAATTTGAAAAAAGTAGAAAAAAATGACTTTTTATTGTTTTCAGTAAACCTACCGCAACTTTACTAATATTGGTGGAAAGACTTATTTGGCCAGGTTGTTTCAGCTCAATGTACCCCCAACATCACTGTACATTTTTTAATTTATCCATCGAATCGTTTTTCCGGAAGGATTGAAGGAACAAATCTTTCGTTTCTAAACATCGTGTAATCATCATCAAAATAAAAAGACCAATTTTTTTCAACTTCTTTCCCAACTCTGCACTAGTTATTTGAAATTTGAGAGAAAAAAAAGTTCCAAAAATAAAAAAAAAGTTGATTTTTTTTATTTTGTAAAATATTTCAGGAAACAATGCCGACTCATTTTTGACACGATTTTGATTGTCAATTGTCAACCGTCGGCACTTGCCGCAAAAAGTTAAAGTTTACAAACACTTTTGGTTAATTTTTTTACCGAAACTAAGAAAAATATTACCAAAATAATTATTAGTTTTGAAAAAAATGGTTTAATGGTTCATCCGAAAAAAAGTTGAGTTTTGAAAATTGAAACGCCTTTTTGGTACCCTTATAATCTTTGCAAAAAATGTTGAAAATTAGTCGCATAAATGTTGTCAGGTCAAGTAGTGAATACAACTTGGGGGTATCAACTTTTAATTAATGCACATAAACTATATCAATTAGTTAAGATCATTGTGATAATTAGAGAGTTTTATCGAATAACAGGCTATATATTTTTCAAACATAACCTATATATATATATATATATATATATATATATATATATATATATATATATATATATATATATATATATATATAATTCCTATATAATTATAATTCCTCTCTCTCCCCCTCTACCAACCCCCTTTGATGTGTGTTGCAATATAGAGAGACCATTCATTCAATCAAATAAACAAAATGTCTCTACAAAAATCCTATTTAATTGAATTTAAAAAAAAATTAATAGATACATTAAGCGGATTCATTAGAAATAAATAAAATATTTAGTTATTAGACGATTTTGAATAGATCTTGATATGAATACATAAATATATTGTAGCTTCCCTTTATACGGATTACTTCCCCTTATGACGTTCCCCACCATAATTCCACTTCTGATATATAAATATATTCAAAATAAATAACTCCAATAACGGAATGCGATAGGAAAAATTTGATATCACGAAAAGTCTAGTTAATTCAAATTTTTTTAAATCAAATAACCCCATTTAGCTGATATCAATCGAATGTTTCTGTCAGTGTGGCCACCCATAAAAGAGCTGCATGGACATGCAGCCTGTCATGCTGCATTTTAGAACTCTTTGCCAGCGTCCTGTCATCACCGGGTGTCCACAGCTTTAAGGGGCTACACCAGTGTGACAATTTCAAAAAATCGATTTTTTCGCATTTTTCAACAGTATACACTTTCAAGAATATTATTATCATTTATATCATTTATATCAATATCATTTCATCTTGCAAAAATCGATAGTTAAATCTTTAAACGCGTTTTTCTCGAAATGAGATTTTTCAAATTTGCTGACATTGTAACTCAAAGAGCAATTATCCGATTGGCTTGAAATTTGAACTGAGTACTCTTGAAGATATTTACTCTACAATGACGTAGGATATTTTTGATTGGATGAAAATTGACGATTTGGCATTGAAAAAAACGAACATTTTATAGGCAAGAAAACAGACGTTTTTTTTTCCTAACTAAGCCATTTCGTCAGATTTTGATATTTTTCGAAAATCCTACGTCAATGTACAGGAAATACCTTCCAGTTTAACGACATTTTTTTTCTTTTGCGGTTTCAGCTACTCAATCGGCCGGAATCATGTCATAGTACAGTCGTGCTGTCGCTGAAGAAACCCGGAATCGGAGAAAATTAGAAGAAGGCTAGTTTTTTGACACGTGATGTTGTAGGTGGCGCGGGTGCTAAATCCAAGTTTGCCTAAAAATCGGGGTGGAGGGTTTTTTTTAGGGGATGAAATGAGATGGGGGTGGTTTAATGCCAAACTACAACCCCTACGAAGTCGGCGCCGTGAGACAAAATGTTCAGAAAAATCCGGGCTTTAGTTTTGTCCGCAGCGCCGAACTCGTGGAAGTTCATTTTGAGGGTGGAAAAGTGGTGTGAAATTTTGAAAAATCAGTTTTAATTCAATAACTCTTTAGAAAAAAATCGTACACTTTTTGTTCAAATGGGAACTTCGTAGCCCTTGAAAAGACGCGCCGATCGAGTATTCGATCATCACTCTCCGATAATATCTTCACCCCCAAATAATGGTTAAAAAAAAAACAAAAAAAAATAGTTTATTGAATAACTCAAAAACAATCGGTTTTTCTGGTATGGTTCAAATGTACGAAATGTAGAAAAAAAATTCGTCCATATTTTTGTTGCTATAGGCCACCCTTGAATTTTGATTTTCCAACTCCTCTCGAGGGTTGAACATTCAAAATGAAATTCTGGGAAAACTATTGACCGCACGAATTCGCCGCCGTGGAAGAATTTGTGACTTGAACCCTCAGCTACATTTTTGTCTACAGCGCCAAACTCGTATCTCTTTAGTTTCGGCCAATAGTTTTCCCAGAATTTCATTTTGAATTTTCAACCCGTGAGAGGGGTTCGAAAAAGCAAAATTCAAGGGTTGTGCATAGGAACGAAAATACAGAGAAAATTATTCTCTAAATTTCGTACATTTGAACCATCCCCGAAAAATCGATTGTTTTTGAGTTATTCAATAAACAATTTTTTTGTTAATTCTTCAACAATTCTTTTGGGGGTGAAAATATTATTGGCGAGGGTTGATCTAATACTCGATCGACGCGTCTTTTCAAGGGCTACAACGTTTCCATTTGAACAAAAATTGTATGAATTTGTCCTAAAGATTTATCGAATGAAAACTGATTTTTCAAAATTTCACCCCACTTTTTCACCCCCAAAATGAACTTCCACGACTTCGGCGCTATGGACAAAAATAAAACCCGGATTTTTCTGAACATTTTGTCTCCCGGCGCCGACCTCGTGGGGGTTGTAGTTTGGCATTAATCCACCCCCATCCCCTAAAAAAAACCCTACCCCCCGATTTTTAGGCAAACTTGGTTTTAGCACCCGTGGCATCTACAAAATCACCTGTCAAAAAACTAGCCTTCTTCTATTTTTTTCCGATTCCAATGTACAGCATGACTGCACTATCAGCAGTGGAGGAACTTTTTTTTTGCGCCTCCGAAGGCAGCGCATAAGTCGCTTGGATCTCAATATTTTTCTATGAAAAAATTATGTAATATAGGTGAAATATAGCCAAATATATACTTAATTTTCCGAAAAATTTGATTGAGTATTTTTCTTCCAAAAAATTCCCGAAAATCACTGAAATATTCATCGTTCACACTGGCCCCTCAAAACAGACGACGAATAATTTCAAAAAATTCCATGCACCCTGATGGAATACAGCATCCCCGTATACCCGTGCTTGGCGTCTTTTGCCATGCAGCGGTTACTCGGCTCTTGCGGCATTTTGCGGGGGTGCGGGGATCAAGCTCCGCCCTGTAGATGAAGCACCCCAGCGACGTTACGCCACGCCTTTCCATTATCTATATATACCCCCTCGGGAGAAGCTGATTCCAGAAGCGAAGGCGATTCTACCATAGTATGCATGCCCTCCAAGCCTACCGGGCTCCGAAAGGGTTCCTTTCCTACAGCAACGCGATGTATATGATCGTAATTCTAATTCTTTCGAACCTTCGGCTATTACACGCACACTGAAGCGTCCCATCCCAACTAGTCCCTTTCAGCGTTAGCAGAACACACCACCAAACTCCACCCTGGCTGTTAAGGAACTTTGGGTCCAACTTTTATCGCGCCATCTTCCTTAACCCCGCAATGGCCGAATTTAATCCGAAACTCTCGGATCCCCTGGTACACCACAAATCACGTCGTTAAAGCCATCCCGCGGACGCTTTTCTCATTTTCCTCATATCCTCTCCTCTGCCATGATTCGGAAGATTCGTCCACTGAAGGCTCCGTACCCGACTAGAAATGTTGCTACAGGGCAGACTAGAGCTGCATCCGGCATATCGTAATCCACACCACGGCACCGTACAGCCTTCGTAGAAATTTTGATGCGGCCCAAATCAGGGCCTGTTCAGGTTGCCTGAACTGCCCTGTTAGGGCACTAACAAGGCAGCCTGAAAGGGCCCTACTAGGAAATGTAACGTTGTGTCACACATAGGCCTGACCTGGTTGTCTGATCAGGCCCCTATCAGGTTGCCTGATCAGGCCCCTATCAGGTTGTCTGATCAGAAAGAAATGCATAGAATTTTTTTTTTCCTTAGGTACACGCTTTTCGCGTTTGTTACCTATTCTTCTTCCCCTCATTATGACCGTTCTTTCCACTACTGTTTACTCCTATTTTTCTCCATCTTTGTCCCTGTTCCCCCCTGTTGCGGCCGCAGCCGACTTCGCCCTCTGTATTATATTCATCATGGCATTTCTGTCATGGGTATAGGGAAACTGCGGAAAACCTATACCAATACAGCCGATCATCGAGTTCGCCCTCCAGTCGTGAATTTAGTCTTATTTCGCCGCGAAATGCCGAAGAAAAAAATTTCACGACGAAATGTACGCGACTGGGATTCGAACCCGGGACCTCCCGGTCCGCTGGTTCAGTGGCGAGCACGCTAACCACTAGACCATCGCACCGGTTGCATAGAATATTGCAAAAATCCCAACTCGAATAAACCACTCAATTTAGAGTTCCACTATAATGATTTTTTATCATAATTCGTCATTCCCTGGCCTGCTGAAACATTTTCGCTCGAAGAAAATATTTCGCCTATATGGGAATCGAACCTCGTACCTATCTACCCAAAGCTACGGACGCTGCCCCTATGCTACCGAGTGCTTGTTACATCTTGGTCCCAGATATGGCATAAGAGACCAAATGAATTCCTATAATTATTTGTTGTTTCGCATAAAGTATATCAATTAGTTAATATCATTGTGACAATTAAGGTAAGTGTCCCAATTATTGAACAGCTAACGATCTGGGGGATTGAATTCGGTGAGAAAAAAAATATAAAATCAAGAAAAAACCATCGCTTTCATGTTCAAATGATACTTTGATATTTTTACTTTCGAAAAATCACACTTTAAATTATTTTTAAATTATTTTAAATGAAAAAAAATAACAATGTGAAGCATGCAAATGTCCCAATTATTGAAAATATTATTTTGGGTACAATATTAAGAAATAAAAGCAAAATCAAACACTTAAATAATCTTTTATTAATCATGTAAAAATACAAAAATATATATTTAGTCTCTTTTGACAGGTTTTTGGTTCATTCGTATTTGGTTTGTTTTTGCTTTTCAACTCGAACTTTATTTTACTTTTATTTTCAGCTTTCTCGTTTTTTGGTTGTGTTTTTGTTTGATTTTGTCGCAGTTTGGCTCCCTGAAATATCGGAGAGCAAAAAATATTGAACGTTACATTCCTATTTTTAGGTTACACTTAGGTTATATTCTCTTTTTACTTTTCTTTTTATGTTCATTGCACGATAATACAAATTAAAAATATATTTGACGATCTTAGAGTTATTATTAAAAGAACAAAGGTAAGTTTATTCAGGAACTTACAGTTTTTGTTAGAATAAATCCGATTCACGCGATCTGTCACACGTTAACTGTCTCGATGTTTTGATGGGTTTAATGACGCCATCTTGGAGAATTCGAGTGTTCAATAATCGGGACACACTGCATTTTCTATGTCCCAATGATCGAACAGCCTATTTTTTAACAAATAATTAGGAACGTGAAACTCCTTTACTTTTTGAGATGCGACAGTTTTTGAATTTTTTATGCCCTTACGCATGAAGCGGCGCGTCTTAGCAAAAACGATAAGCAGTTACCACGAGACGTGACAGTTCCTTCCGGTCCGATCAGGGCCGGATCAGGATGTCCGTAACAGGTGTTACCCGTATCACACCCCGATCGGGACCTGAACCTGGTCAGGCTAACCCTAAGAAATTTCTACTCGGGAGGCTGCCGGATCAGAGCTTTATCGGGCGTGAAAAGCTTTTTCGAATCCGGCCATGACGCGGATGCCGGTAACGTAACTGAACCGTATATCTTTTCAGACTCTGATCCGGTTGCCGTATCTGTGCCTGAAATGAAAAAAAAAAAATCCAAAAATTACGTATAAAAAAATTCTGGTAGTATTTTTTGTTTCCATATGCGTTATTTATGATCCTGCCTATATGATAATTGGAATAAAACGTATCCTGCCTCGTTGAAGTTTTTACCTTACCTCGGAATTGAACCTACTTCTTTTAAACGTAGAGCTGAGCGCGCTACCTATTTAGCAGAGATGGGCATACTCGAATACTTATAGTATTCGAGTAGGAAAATAATAGCGAATACATGTCAGATGGATATTTTTTTTTTTTTTTCGTTAATGAATCCACCTCGATTCAGTATTCGTTCTGAGAATAAATAATGAATACAGTTGGATTCAGTATTCATTTCAAAATGAATAATGAATCTAACTGAATTCAGTATTAATTAAATGAATACTGAATTCAGTAGGATTTATTATTCATTTTGAAATAAATACTAAATCCAGTGGGATCCTTTAATCATTTTCGAAACGAATTTTGAATAAGTTTCTTTATTATTCTAGAATAAAAAAAAATCGAATATGCCCAACCCGGCTATTTAGCGATTCCAACACTTGTGTAAACCTTCTTTTTTTTCTTTGCATATTTTTATCATTCTAATTCTATTCCAAACAATGTCAATAATTTTATTCATGCGGCTGAAGATTGCATCGCTACAATGCAACAATAATTCTTTTTTTGCCGGATTTTTTTCTGCCTATTAAGGCTGTGATAACAACTCACGTATTTTTACGTATTCTCATTAGAGTGTTACGACCGGAATTTGCAAAAAAGGCTTCTGATGATGATTTTGTCAAAAAAAAACTAAGTTGTGCCAATAAAATTTAATTTTATTTATTTGATTGATTACCTTTTGATGATGATAAAAATAAACGAATGAAAAGGGAATAAAAAAAGCGTTGCATTCCCACGATGCAAACTTGAAATTTATTTTTATTCGTTCTTTGTATCTTGATTTGATGACGACGGCGTCCGCATGGACACTATATTACTTTTATTAGAATCTTGTCGAAATTATGCACGGGGCAACTCAGTTGTTTACTTTGATGGCCCCGAATAAGGTTATGCGGTAGACATGCGGCGCAAATCAGACATACACTTCGACGTGCATGGGGGATCGGCACCGGATGTCTACTGGATTAGCCAACCTCGGAGCACGGATGGCAAAAGGAAAATCGATGAGGCCTTGGACAAGTAACTTTAACGCGGTCCTCTAGTTTCTCGGCAGTTTTTTTACGGCTTTTTCAATAATTTTTTACGGGCAAAACATCGAAATAATCAATCTCGTTGTTTTTGCATAATCTTTATTAACATTTAAATAAGCTTTACAAATTTTTTGAAGTCAAAATATATAATAGAATAAAGGTTATAGTGGCCGACAGGAAGACATCAAGTAAAAGAGGTGCTTGACGGTGACCAAGATTGCGGCTGTTCTGCTTATCTGAAATAAAAAAACCAAACAGCATTTTAATCTTCATATTTAAGACTAGCGATTGAACTAGAGTGAATTCTAAATTACAAAAATTGACTGTTTTTATACACTTTTGAAAATTACATTCTATTTTTTACTCATTTGTTCTTAAGTTTTTCGCTCGTACAAAAAAAACTATCTAAGCAATCATGATAATCCTAGTTCAATCGCTGGCTTATAACATATTAAAGATGCTGCATAAATTTTAACAAGATCGGTGCAGTAGTTTCTGGAATATCGTGATCACCGTTTCGAAAAATGGTGTTTCGAGAAAAACGCGTTTGAAAGTTCGCGCATGTGATTTATACGAAAAATTTCATCTCACCGTCAATCTGCTATGCCTGGACCATACAATAGGCCTTCCTCTTCTTCTTGAAAGTCACGCAGAGCTGCTCCGTCTTCCCTTTTCGCGATTCGGGCCTGTTTTACAACATCACTCGTGCGCCTTTCTGAACGGTCGATCCGAGAGCTATCACGCTGTTGAACATATCCTTTAGCTTGTGGGCCGATTTTCACTCCCATGCTTTCCAAGGTCTTCAGGATAGATTTGAATCCTTCGTTGAAGATTATGGCAGCAAGAAACGTGGCGATTTCAACCACTTTTGGCCCAGAATGGAGGTGCTTCGGAGCAAAAGCCCAGATTAACGAATTGAGCGACTCGTTATTATTTTGAGTTTCCGCTCCCAGGCATCTGCTTAACAATTCTTCTTTGGATAAATCCTCATAAATTGGCTTTATAACTTTTTGAACTGCTTCAGAAAGAGGCGGTTTATTGTGTTTGAATTGCTCGGCTTTCGGAGCAGCCCGGCGCGCGCTCCGTATACCTGCTCCATTCCAGGGCCGTAACTTGTGAACCACTTCGAATATCGAAAAATCCTTTGGCACACATTTTCTACACATGCTGTAGATGTGATTTATGAAGAAAAAAAATCGATTTTTTCGAATCGAGAAATTAGAGGACTGCCTTAACAGAGCCATGTGAGGGACGCGTTGCGGGTCGTCTGATGTGGGCCTGATTAATGCTGCCTTCTTACATCGGTATCTGGGTACTACTGATCCGGCAGACATACGGTGCCGATCAGGCACGGACTTGGGCGCCCTAACTACGTCCTCGCAAGATTACCCGATTCAGGACTCATCAGTTTGTCTTTATTACACCCGTTCTCCGGATTCACTGATCCAGTAAATATCCAGCACAGATCAGGTGGGCGCTTCTACGGTATTCCGGACCGTATCTTCAAACCTGCCTGATCAGTGATCCAGTTGGGTAGATCCGTAGGACATTCCACGTCAGCCTTCCATCCCTATCGACTCTGAGCAGTACTTCAGTATCGCTTAGACTTCGCACGTCAGGCTTTTCTAACGGACTTCCTTTCGTTTGGGCTTAGTAATCCAGTCTGATTCTTTGAATGTCCGTTTGATTGCACAACGTAAAATACACTCTGCCTGTAATCGCAGGCTATGAGCCGGTCAGGTATATTGATCATCGGTCGTTGCAGATTATTGCGTTACTCCGTAGCGCGGTATATAATGTCATTATTGTTGCCGGTGGAATAACAGGCGCCTCTGCATAATGTGTTTCGGCGTGCGGACGATAACGCTCGCGTATCAGTTACACACGTACATGGAGCCATTCAACCCACAGGCTAGCCATCGGGTCTATGTGTGTGTGTGGGCGCACAGACCGTATAATAGGGCCGGGTGGGCGAATGGGGTTGGATTCGACGGTTTCGCGAAACGTGGAACGTTACACATCGGGTAACCAAGATCTGTTTGCTTGCGGGCGGCCAAACTAGCTGATGCCGATGCCAGCTAATTCACGAAACACCATTACCACCTACCTGCGTACTACCGGATTTACCTATACGACGTGTTCGAGGCACCCCCAACGATATACCAAATACTGCAAATTCTATCCATTTTTTAAGCTCCACTACCCCAACTGTCGTTTTCTGATCGACATTGATCAAGCACACCGCTCGCTCCGATACACTGAGAAAAAAAATACCAATTGAATCAAAAAGATATATTGGTTGATCCAAATAAATGTGCTGCTGCGGAGTGCCATCGATATATGAGATTGTTACAATACTATAAATTATTGGAAAATGTGATTGATTTGAATAACATATTATTTTATTTGAAAAAGCTCTTCTGTTCTTTGAATATCTGCATTATCCTTCAAATAAAATTATATTCTATTCAAATCATTCTATATACCTATAGTCCAATAGGAAGTTGCCGAAACTAATCGACTGTCATTTTAAAACACGTGCACAGAATCAGAAAAGCCAAATTGCTTTAAATAGAGGAAACTCTGCAGTTTTAAACGCACATAAATAAAATCCAGTCAAGTATTTTTTATGTCAATTTATTACATCTTATAAAAATAACGAAAAAGTACAGTGATTAATGATAGATATTGTCGAAGTGCGAACCGTTAGATTGTGCACAAAAATCAATTCTGTTTTGAAAACTGTGAAAAACTGTGTCCAACATATCGTTCGTAATGCCGCGAACCACTTCCTGGATGGCCGCGATCAGTTCTTCTACTGTGCTGGGGTTTTTAGGGTAACAATGATCTTTAATGCAACCCCACGAGAAAAAATCACAAGGGTTCAGGTCCGGTGAGTACGGAGGCCATTCTAGTCCGCCTTGAGCAATTTTAGGGTACCCCAGACCGATTACCCGAGTCCCATATACGCGATGAATAGCTTCAAACACCTCATGAGTCCGGTGCGGCGTCGCTCCATCTTGCATTAAGTAAACATTTTTAACCAGTCCCCTCTTTTTTGCATAAGGGAAGAATTTCGTTTCCAAAAGCTGTTTGTAACTCTCTCCTGTTACCGTAGATTCCAAGAATTGCAAATAAATTCCTTTTACTGAAATCGCTGCCCATGCCGTTACTTTCTGTGGATGAAGGGACTTCGCTAGCGATATGTTGGGATTTTCCGTTCCCCAAAACCGGTAATTTTGCTTGTTTACGTACCCATTCATCCAAAAATGTGCTTCATCGGAATAAATAATTAATTTCTCATTAAGTTCTTCGGCTTCAAACATTCCCGTAATAGTGTTGCAACATTCGATGCGTTTCGTCATGGCATGTTCAGTTAACAATTGACGAGTGCTTATTTTATACGGATGAAACTTTAAAAAATATTTCAAAATGTTGTGTAATGATGATTTGGTTATTTTTAATGCTTGAGCAGCTTTCCGAATCGAATAATTTGGATTTTGTTTGAAATCATTCTCAACAGCGTTGATCTTCTCTGGTGTAGTCAACGTAACAGATGTACCTAGCAACTCGTGTCTACGGTCCTAGAGTGTACCGTACTTCACGACGTTATCGATTATCCTACAAAAATTAACGTAAAATTACTTCAATGCAGTTTATTTGAATTGAAACACAAGTTGTGTGATAGATGAATATGAATAAATATTAAATTCTTACCTTTTCAGAGTGTTTTCGCTGGCAACTCTATGAGTTCCAAACTAAGTACGTAACCCTCTATACGCATTACTTATCATTTTTTCCCCTTGAGAAGAAGCACTCAACAAGATATACTTTTTCTTCGGTGGTGAGCTCAATCATTTTGACGCGCGCGTACTTGCTTCAACCACGGCTGGAATAAAACTGCGGGGCCTCAGGTATGCGCCTTAGAAAAAGGGACCTCTATTGAATTCATGGAGGGAAGAGACACTTATTTAGTTTTAGCAACTTCCTATTGGACACCCTGTATAATTTCGGTGGCGCTCGGCCATGATTTGGTTGAATTTGTTCAACCAAATGCACAAGAAACAATGCTTATTTTCGCATAATTTTTCAACCAATTCAGACATTTGCTTAATATTTTTCAATCAACATAAAATATTAATATTTTAACGAATAACTTACTTGGAAATCAATATCGGATATGGTGAAAAAAAATTAAATTACATATTTACTCAGTAGAAATGTTATCTGAATCAAATAAGCGAAATTCAATTTTTCTTGTGTACTCGAATCAACAATATTGATGTTGTGAATTGAAACGCTTTTTTTGGTCATTGCAGAAAATGCATTGAAAACTGTATAATCTGTTCGCGATAATTTTGTAGATAGTTTCAGTAATATATTGTTTTTGGCTTACAATATATTCTTGAATGAAAAAAAAAACTTTTAATTTTATCGTGTTATTAAAGTCAATAGCGTTTTGTTTGGACTAATAAATTCGATTATTTACACCAACAATTTTACAATCGAATCAACGAAATTTCATTCAATAACACCAACGATATTGGATCAATGATTCTCAGTGTATTTGTCAGTGGCCTACAACAACGTTGTCAAAGAATGCAAAAAGACCCGATCTATCATTGAGATGGCCTCGGTTCGTTTCAGGGCTGAGTTGCCCAACTCGATAATCTTGCCAGTCAAGATGATCTTAGGCTCCTTTTGTCTCTTTATTTCCCATGTAATTTTTTCAAAATACCCTCGCCTCAATTCGAGTCCGTGGATACACGTATGTTAAGGTCGTCATGGTAACGTCGAGAACAGCCGCGATTTGCCGACCCATCTCGTGCGGAAAAACGAAAAAAAAAGTCCACAGGGGATGAATAGACGGATGAATGACGCACAATTAACTAATTAAATCATCCGTTCGTATACCCCAGGCGGAGAAGCCCCCCGCTCCAGCTCCATTGCCAGTCGAGTCGGGGAGCCTGCCACTTCCTATCACATTCGTATACACGCCTCGTGACTTTTCCCGCACCTCCTCCACCCGCTTTTTTTGGCTTTCTCCCTCTCCCCTTTATTCTACTCCCTGTGCTACATCCGGCTCGTAGCCCTTATTCCCTTCGCAAAATAAAACGGAAAAGGGCCGCGAACGAGCCAAGATCGAGCACGGAGAAAACTAAACACGGGATTCTTTGTTTAAGCCGGAATCGAGAATCGTTATAGACTCACGCCATTAACACAGTGGAAACAACTAATTGGCCGACTACCATCGATCATTCCAATATTCACGCGTTTACTTGAAAAATACAAATTGTAAGAAGGTTCGGGCAAAACCTCTGGGTAAATGTATCTCTTTCATCGATACCCCCCTTTTGGCTTTTTCATCTTCAGATATTTCGAGGCCTCTTTCTCATAGAAAAAGTTTAAACAGTTATGAGCCCAATGGCATTCCCTAAGTCTACCAAAATCTTTTTGGGAACGCTATTAGAATTTATTTTAACAATTTTTTTTCGTATGAAAAAGTTATTCACTCATGAAATTAATTGCACATCTATTTAGTATGAATATCAAGCTGTTAGAAAATATATATATATATTTTTTTTCGATGTACAAAATGGCCGACTACTAATATTTTCTTTTGTTAGCTTTTTCAAGGCGCTCCGCGCCGTGACATTTAGCATCCACAATTTTTCACCTAGAACAAAAAAACAAAATTTCTCGTCAATCTACATTAGAATGACTAGAGAAGTACGTATGGAATTTAAAAAATATTGTTTCATTCAAAAGTTGTAGGTATTCGAACTTAAGGGGAATACCTACAACTTTAGGAGCCGGAAAAAAGATCATTTTTGTGATTTTTTTCACGGATAACTGTTTGACATTTCGGATTGAGGTTTTAATTATCTAAAAGTATATACATTTAATAATATGTTTAATTTTCTTTATTTAAAAATATCAAAAATATACAAGGATATTGTATGATTCTTGGAGCGTCGTAAAAAAATCTGCGTATACGGTACCCACTGGCGTTTCTTCAAAAATCATCTGAAAAAAAAACCAAAAAGATTATTAAATTAGACACTATAATCTGGTACTTGTCATAGGCGATTTTGAAAATATCGATTTATGACAAAATGGCGGACGTTTGAACATAAATAGTGATTTTTGGGCCAAAAATTAGTTTTTATTTTGCCTAAAAAACAAAAACTAAGTAACGAAAAAAAAAATCCTATGACAAGTACTAGATAATGGTGTATGAAATAACCACAAAAAACCTCAAGGCAATCGGTTCATTGGTTTTCGAGAAATTTTGGATAACGATTTGAAAAGCGTGGTTTTGAGAAAAACGCGTTTGAAAATTTGGAAATGAATAAATCATGAAATTTATCAACTTACATGGAATCATCGATACCAGGCCCATAGTGTAGGTCTTCTACGGTCGACGGAATGTTCATAGCTTCTTAAGGGCGGGGTAAAGTATTTAAATTTTTTTTTCATTTTTTTTTAATTTTTTAAACGAATGCATAATATATCAAGAATATTGTGTTAAAATTTCAAGTCGATCGGAGTAAAATTGACGAAGTTATGAGTATTTGAGCGTCTATTGCTCCATGCCGTTCTCTTCTCTTCTGCGTTTTTCAAACCGTTTTTCTGAGACTTGTCATATTTGAAGTCCGTGTGCACGATAACTCAAAATCTACTGGACCAATCGCTTTGAAATTTTGCACAGTACTTCTTCACATAATTCACCAGGTATTGTCGAGAGCTTTTTTGTTTTTTTTAATAATTACTAATTTTTCAACAACAAATTAGCCGATTTTTTTAGCGAAAATCGGGTTTTTGGCTCCCAAGTGCTACGAAAAATCGAAAAATCGAAAAAAAAAAAAATCCTCCCGTCATTACCTCGAGAAACATCTCCTTTAACAAATGCATTTTGATGTTTTTGTTTCAAATGATTCTGTTGCGAGTTATGGTGCATACCGCAAACCAACTTTTTTGCGAGGCGCCTCCGGGGTTTAATTTTCACTCGCTCAATTTTGAATATTTTGCAATGCAAATTTAGGAGAATGTTGTTCAAATGCTACTTCATTATATGTAAATTTTTCAATAAACGAACACTATTCGTTACGCCAAAAAAAAATCTTAAAAACATGCCTTTTTTCGCCGAATTAACTTTACCCCGCCGTTAATCCTCGACCTCGACCATCTAGATGTAAATATCTCCTCAAGAAATGAATTTTCAGTGAAACATTTCGTTATAAATGCTCATAAATTGCTCATAAAATGAACATTTTTCGATTAATCGGAAATTTCGTACGTACTTCTTTGCGAAATGCAATTAGGAACATAACTTTTAAATTTGACGTAAATCGAGTGAAGATTGTTGAAGTTATTTGTCACGCCAATTGGAAAAAAAGCTGTTTCGAGAAGTTTCGAGTAGCCGGACATTTTCTAGATCGAAAAAAAAAATATTTTTTTTCTAACAGTTTGATATTCATACTAAATAGATGTGTCATTAATTTTATGCTTGTTCATACGAAAAAAAAAATTGTTAAATATGCACATGATTTTATACCCTTTACTGTTTACCCAAGGCCTTAATCAGGAGCCGAGATATGACCGATCGACGATCGGAAACATTCAACAATATTTATTCCGTTCAAATCTACAGCTGTTTCCGAAAATCCTGGTTCCATCGGGCAAATTTTCATATTTCCAAAAATCCTGCTACTGAAATATGCAAGAAATATGGGAGCTGAGATATGCTCGATGACCTCGTGCTTGACATTCCTCTCGACACCTGTTTCGATAAATAAGCTACACAGGAGTAGCATTTGAAACGTGAGCTCGCCCATGTACGTATCAAAGGGATTTAAGGGACGGCAGTAAAAGCTGAGGGGGGTTCGCCAGTTGTTAAATTTCGATACATCGAAAGCGAGATACAACAGGAATGTTGGGCGGGATGGGGGGGGGGGGGGGTTATCGTCGATCATACAACCAGAAGTTACAGTTGGTATAGCGCAGTACTGTTCATTCGAATAGATGAAACATGATGTCGCATCTATCGTGTTTCATCTCGTTTGACAGCCCACGAGGTATGCAAAGAGCATCAGCACAAATATCCCCGCGTAAAAAAAAAACAAGTACGAAAAAAAGTTGAAAAACAACAACAAAAAGCCATACACGCTTGTTATATATAACCTGGCGATGACGGCTGCCGCGATCTCCTACCACAGAACGCGTCGCAAATATTTTTTCGACCGTTGGTCGCACGTCGTTGGCATGACGCAATGCGGAGGATGCTCCGGTTGTCTCCCTGCTGGACGCGTCGATGGTATCATAGTGGCATATAGCGCCCGGTTTTGTGGATGTATAAAAAACAACGCAGGAGCAATGAGAGCTGTTTTTTTTGTTTCTCGCTCTCGTACCACCGCGGCAGATAGATCAGCAACTACCAATCAGGATGATCTGACAGGCCAGCAGAGAGAGAGAGAGAAAGCGAGACTGGCAGGAACGCTTGCTCTGGCTTCGCTTGCGTTCGTTTTGCGTTTGTTGGTAGTCCTTGATGCATGCACATATACGTCTAGGTTCGTTTCGGCTCAACGTTCGTCGTTCATCGACCAATTTGTACGATAAAATCTCTCGACTGATTGGACCGACAATACCTTCGCCACACGTACACCCCACTTTTTTTTCGAAGCTTCGCACTCGCCCATTCCCCTTGTTTCCTTGTACTTTTTTGTTTGTTTGTTTGGCTTCGGTGGGATTCGTTTTTCGTCCGGGTTCATTTGCCAAATTGCAATCGATGCTTACGCTTGGGTTTTTTGCCTTCGAAGCTGTTGATCGTTAGCCCGGATTACTTTGGAGATAATCGATCTAGCGGACGAGGGCTCCACAACCTAAAGGATTTTTAGATCAGCTCATCGGTCATCAATGTTTTGCTCAAAAGACACCTGACAGTTTGCCCAATAATCATTAATCACACGCACGCGACCTTATCTAGCATGCCCGATAGCTTGCGCTTCTCGTGATGTATGCATGTACTTGCTGATAGACGTTGAGTACAAGCGGACGATATGGTCCCGCGGACAGATTGTAACATTAGGTGCATTAAGCATGTCAACATCACCGTCAGACGCGCGCCCTATCTACCTTGGTAATCGAGTCTACCGGCAATCTGTCCTTTTTTCCGTTTACAACCTCTGCATCCTAATAGCCACTAATAGCTATCAAGAGCTGACACAATAAGGGATCACGAGAGTGCGTCACTTGTGGAACATCAGTTGCCTAAATGGATGGAAAGCAAGAGAGAGAGAGAGAGGGAGAGAGAGAGAGGGTAGGCGAAGCATCACCAAGAGCCGTAATCTTATCGTCGGGCCGGTGCCACCGGAGTTCACCATCGAAAATGTACTCGAAAAGTGTGTGTACACCTTGGCAGAGATCAAACACTCGACTCTCCTAGCGATGTTACGCTCTACACGAAACATCGAACGCCGCTACGCATAGGAACATGCGTTTATGCACTGAGTATCGAAAGATCAGCAACCGACCACCTATCGGGCTCATCCGAAATTGTAACGGAGTCATCGAAATTGGAAAACCCACCGAAACGCAATTGTTGCCGATTTCCGTTCTTACGTATCAACATTCCACTTGTCAATAAGTGATAGTATCTGCACAAGCCGACGAACGGCACAAACCTGTCACTGTGCGTCTCGTCTTCAATCCAGGCAATCGAGGGAGAGTGGAGACGGAGGGGATAATCCACGATACGATTACTCGTCATTGATCCTCGAAATCGATATGGCGCTATCGCGTATTATTTTCATGCGCTGTTACGAACGCAATTACCCCGGTATTAAAGAAACGATTTATAACCGGTAATGATCAGTATCTCGATGGATTTCACGATCGGCATGGCTTATCTCGACCTCAATTTGTACTCAAATTAATGACAAATCGCCAGCTCTTGCGATCATAGACGCAGGCTAACAGAGTGGCTTTGGTGATATGCAAGCAAAAAGCTAGGCGTGTTTGACGTACGTTCAAAGTGTGCAGAAGCAACACAACATAAGGCTAGACACGCGTTGCCATGTTGATTCTACACATTTGTGCATTTGGTAATACGTGATGCGTTACATTTACACACCTTCGTGGCTGTCCCCGTCACACGCTTATTCGAACACACATGAAACGTGTAGAATCAACATACGAGACGCATATTTACACACGTTGGACTAAAAAACACACGTTGATAGCAACACACGAGCGGAAATAACACGGGAAAAAGCAACACAGTTGAAGTGTATTAATTGCGAGTTATTGATCATATGTTTTAAAAATCACCTTGGATACGGCATCATGTGGAACTCATTAGTTGAATTGACATCGATCGATTAACCGGTTAATTGAAGACCATATTTGGTCTTAACATTTTGTTTCATTTATAGATCATTTTTGAGTTTGTCACGTGGAAGAACCTGAAATCGAAATCTATTTTCCAAAACCTCGATAGCTGCATTGAATCTTTAGCGAGGTATTTCTGTTTCGAGGCCATCACCGACAAGCAAAAAGCTGCCGTCATCGCTGTATGAGAACCTAGCCTATGCGAAGACAAGAAAAACAGTGACACCTCTCATACATACTGCAGAGTAATATATAAGTACTGTTGAGTTCGGTTCAATAAATCCATATATTTTGACGATAACAAAGCTTTTGTTATTTTATTTATTATTTTGACGCATCCCATGTATGTACAGTACTGCAAAAATAAGTGTGTTGTTGTTACACTCTTCTAGTGTGTAAATGGCTGTAGACAGTTTTTACACGTTTTAACGCGTGTAAGAAAATAACACACGCAAGTGTGTTTGAACGCATCTATCCGTGTTACTTTTACCAGTTGTAGAAGTATGAAACCGGAATTTCCCTATAGATGGTGCTAGCCATCAGTTTAGGGACCGTAAGACCGCTTCTGCAGCGCCATCATTTCTCTCTAACAGCTGACGAAGATCTTCAATACACAACAACCCAAGTTCCCTACACACCGGTATATTTTTCTATAACCTTAAACATGTCGAGCTTTGTGCCTACGAACAACGATTTACGGACAGCATTGGTTTTCTGTCATCATTTGAAGAAAACTGCTGCAGAATCGCATCGAATGCTTGTCGAAGCTTACGGTGAACATGCTCTTGGTAAAACACAGTGTTTCGAGTGGTTCGAAAAATTCAAAAGTGGTGATTTTGACGTGAGAAACGACAAGTGTGGGAAACCACCGAAAAAGTTCGCAGACAACGAATTGCAAGCCTTATTGGATGAAGATGATACTCAGAGTCAACAAGAACTTGCCGATCAATTGAACGTGATGCAGAAAGCCGTCTCCATTCGTTTGAAAGACCGGAATATGGAAAAAGGCAACACAAAGTCATTTTGCTCCATGATAATGCTCCATCACGCAAAGCAAAACGGATCAGGGAAACGATAGAGGCATTCAGTTGGAAAATACTGGCGCATGCGGCTTGTTCTCCAGACTTGGCTCCGTCCGATTATCATCTATTCGCATCAATGGGACACGCTCTCGTTAAACAACGCTTCAATTCGTATGAAAATGTACGAAAATGGCTCGACAACTGGTTCGCTTCAAAAGAAGAACTGTTTTTTTGGCGTTGCATTCATAAGCTGCCGGAGAGGTGGGAAAAATGTATAAATAGCAATAGAGATTATTTTGAATAAAATATTTTCTATCATTTTCAAACATCAGACGTGTAATTTTCACAAAAAAATTCCGGTTCCATACTTCTATTCAAACCCAAACAAACCCACCCAAAGTGCGTTAAAACAGCACATTTGTTTTTGCAGTGTGTGTGCGTTAAAATGATAACCAACTGACCTGCCAAGTCGGCTGGTAGTCTCGGATAGAGCATACCGGTTCTCGCCAACCATTCAAGCTGCAACGGATGTATGTGATGATGTTGTTGCTGCTGCTGCGCTTGCTGTGGATGGACAGCCGAAGTTGGTGGGCCACTTTGGGAATGTTGAACACTTTGAGACTGGGCGTCCTTGTGTATCGAATGAAAGGCGCTACCGACACCTGTGCCTCCGGCCCCAGTGTTACCCGGGTGATAGTACAAGCTGCCGGGATGCATCAAAGCTGCTCCTGCACCCGGATGAAGCAACAGGCTCTGATTTTGACGCAACACAGCCGTGGTAGTTGCCGCGTTCATGGGTCCACCCAGCGAACCCACGTAATTGCCGCTGGTCATGTGAATGGACTGATGTTGCGGATGCTGCTGTTGTTGTTGAGCATTTACGGTGGCTAGGGCGATAGCGGTTGCTGCGATTGAATTGCCACCAGGATTCGAGATTCCGTTCGAGATCATAGCGTGCTGATGATCTTCCGAGCCCGGTGAGATCGGTGGACTCGAGGCCGGGCTCGGGCTCCCCCGATGATTGCTCTCGGGACTGGTGCTGTTCATGTCCCGGCTGTCGTGTAACATTCGGGAATGCCTCAGCGCCTCGTTCGCCCTAAGCCCACCGCCCTCGATGTCAACGTCAACGTCGACGTCGACGTCAACCATTCCCTCGGGATCCTCGTCTTCGTCGTCCCCATTTCTCGCTGCATCCCGCCTTTCCCCCTCGTTTCTGTAACTCGCCGCAACATATCTCATACGTGGTACATCCTCCGGTTCGTAATTGACAGGGGATGCGTGACTCCGCGGTAGAATCGGTTGGCAGGCACCGAGAGGTGAGACTCTGGTATCGGTGATGCTCAATCCCGGTACACGGCTGCCAGGGGCCTCGAAGCCGTGACGCCGATGCTCGTTGTTCTCACCAGGGTAAGATCTACGGTAGTTCCTGTCTTGATCGACGGAACAAGAGGGCTTCTTCCGGCGGAAACCGCGAGCATCCGCTGTATCATCATCGTCCTCCTCGTCGTCCTCGCAAGCGGTCTCATCGCCTTCCTCGTCATCCTCACGCGCATTTGCCTTTCTTCTCTCCCTCTCGAGACGCTTGACCACCGACTTGCCATTGAAACAAACTTCTTCCTCGTCGCCTGAACGAATCCGACGCTCCAGCGGGTCGCTAACCCTCGTCGTATTCCCAATCGAGATGTTACCCACGTATCCACCACCCACCGGATTCCTACCGAGAAGCGCGTCTATGCAGAATGAGGTCTTACCGATGGATCTTAGCGGGGCTTGCCTCGTGACGAGGTCGGTCCTATTGGGCTCACTCGGTGACACGGAAGCTGCCGCGTAACGACTCTTCGAGCTTTCCTCTTCCCGGCAACGATTCATCTCGGCCCTCAACATCTCCTCGACCCTGACGAGACCGACGCGCCTCTGGGGCTCGGTGTCGTCCTCTTTCTCGTCTCCTCTCACCTCCGTATCCTCGCAAACCTCGGGATCTTCCTTGACGATCTTATTTCGATTGGTCTCACGATGATTCCTCTGGGAATAGTGGCTCGTTGCTTCCGATAGTTTGGCTACTTCGTCAGCGGGACTAGTCGAACCTGTCTCCTGCCGCAGCGATGTTCCACTCGTAGCTTCTTGATGGCGCGATCTGTCCTGCGCTTGCTGCTGCTGCGGATGATGATGCTGTATACCGAAAGCTAGTCGAGAGCCACGCTGATGAAGATCTTCCGTCGTTAGTTGCGAGTTGTAACGCATCGCTGCCATTATTCGACACTTTAACCAGCCTGGTTTGACTGGAAAGCCTGGTTCGTCATACTTGGACGTTAGCTTCGGGTTGAACACGCGTCGATGACTACGTCCCGATGACTAGCCGCTCTCTTCGTAACCACCAATTTATTTTCGGACGAGCTTCAGTGATTAAGTGGCTGCGGCGATAGTGGTGGAAACTCTGACACCGTACACTCGCGCACGAAACACACTCACGCACACGCGCACACACGCGGACACCCGCGATTCTCGCTTTTTTTTTCCTCGGTACGTGCGCGGGATCGAGATAGTGATTAGATCGGTGTCGCTTAGCGAAGTGAAATAGTGAAGCAGGGTGTCCGCAACGATCTCCGAGTCGCGTGTCCAGGCGGCCAAACTGCGCCCTCCCTTCTGCCTGTGTACCAACGCTAAAAATCGCTTCCCCTCCCTCGCCCCAGCTAGAAGAGACAGAGAGAGACGGCCGATTAAATCGGGGGTGCCCCGCCCCGGCTGAGTCTCATCGCGCTGCCCCACCGTTTGCGAGAGAAGAGCAGAGCTCCGCCCTCGATCGAGCCGGCACAATCCGTGCACCATATCCACCGAATCGAGAAGGCAACCCCTCATCCGCTACCCCTCGAACCGCCGCGTCTACTATGCGCAAATAGCGGGGGGGGGGGGGATTAGATCGAGAGAGAGAGAGAGACTAGTCTTGGTATCCTGCTTCCACGTACCCGAAGATAGAGGAAGTCTGGGGTGGCCTATGTCAGTATTATGGATACGTAACGTGCTATTCACCAGCTCCGCTTTTCCTCGCTACACTCGTTAACCACCTTCGGATGGTGCGAGTTATGCCGATATCCACTATCTACTAAACGGCTACACCAAAATCCTCCGATCGCGGACACACCTTACCTGCCTTTCGCAAATGGTCGCCACCTTCACCCTACTCATTTGCCGGTCTTTTGGCAAGAGGCAAGTGGAATTTCACTTATGCTGGAAACCGTCGCAGGTCCGAACTTCGTAGTGGCTTCCTGAATTAAAATTTCTAGCCGCCTCTGAACACCCACAAGCCACCAGCCTCCGTTGAACCTACGAGACCATATTTGTCGAGTTCACTGGCATGGAGAGGCCTCCATTTGATCCAATAGAGCCTCTGTTAGCCCTTCCAAACCTTCTTTCGACCCCCAGTACCAATGGAACGTGCAGTACACAGGACTCCTTAACCTGCTTTCGATCTCAAATCTGTTGCTTCGACCCCACTTGCTTTGAGCCCAAATTCGTTATCTCCTCCATCAAGACTTCATTCTGGCCTGATCAGTAACCCGTTTGATGCCGAAATAAATAGGTTTTTG
The DNA here is from genome assembly GCA_964007375.1 of Ophion obscuratus. NCBI lineage: Eukaryota > Metazoa > Arthropoda > Insecta > Hymenoptera > Ichneumonidae > Ophion > Ophion obscuratus. Next base: position 22,923,228 of record OZ023324.1, read on the forward strand.
CTGATTATTGTCGAATAATGGTATAAATAAATATGCATTGTCAGTTGTTTCGCCACGTGACGGATGATGAATAAATACTACACGAAAAGTAAGAATGTATCATCACTTTATTAAATGATCAGTGCAACATTAAAATGCGCAAGCATTCAATGTTTCTCAATATCGGTTTATAATCATTTTACAGGTGATTCGTGAGGCTTGTATATCCAGACTCACTCTAACTCCATCGAATTTATCGGCGTGCATATAAATGAGTGATGATCAATCGACACAAAGACACCTGCGAGCTCTAATGCCGCTACCCGTTCAAGTGACATTTCCCTACAGGCTTTCGATAGCTCAGGTGACCACTTGGACTATGACAGACTGGGTGTCCAATTGACCACTCGGGCTACGAGATGTTGGATGTCGGATGGTCGACGCAGTCTTCTCGCCCATTTTGAAAGCCCCTGGGCACTGCGAGCGCCTTTGAAGTTGGTCAAACAGCGGCGAACGAGCAAACACCTGATAGGTACTCCGTATCTAGCGGGAAACGCGTAAGAACGAAGAAAAAAAAATGATGGATCGTCGCTGTCGCCGGCCGAGGATGATTAGGTTCGCGTTAGCGTCTTCCTCACTTTGTAGAGTTCTTGTGTACACATGGTGTATGTGCATCCTCTGCCTATATTGAACACGAACACCTCTCGTCTCGTGGATGATAGTGAGTTGGCCCTTGTAAGAATGACGAGGACCAAGTGCCTTCGCGCATATGTTTGTTCGAGCCTCGAGGCACGTACCTACGTACCCCATTAGTCCCCTAACTCATCCTCCCACATGAACACATGCCACCATCGCTCCGTTACAAAATATTGAACAAACAATGCATACGGTGGCCTTTTCTACATCAAAACGGAGTATGAACAAAAAAACAACGATCATCGCAATTAAGGCCTTGGGCCACTCTAGAGGCTGAAAAAATAGGCTTTTTGGGGATTTTTTCGTCTTCAGAAAAAAAATAGAAAATAAATCGAGATTACGAAAAAGGGTGCTTATCATACATATCAGTGACTGTATACAATCATTTTTTTTGAAACGTTCATTTCAAAATGGCGTTTGTGCAGCGTTCATCTCAGAACTGCATTTTTCAAGTTGGCCGGATTTTGAATATATCTTGAAAAATACATTGTCCATGGAAGTACGTAGGATTTTTTAATTTATATTGCATAGTTCATTTGTTATTAATGATTTTTTGGGCAAATTTTTTGAAAGTGAAAAATGTGCCTAAAAAATCGTCAGATACTTGTTAATAAGAAATGAACTATGCGATATAAAAAAAATCTACGTATTTCCATAGACAATGTATTGTTCAAGATATATTCAACATTTCAAGTGAATCGGTTGAAAATTGTCTTGGTTATGTTCCCGGCCAACTTAAAAAAGTCAGTTTTGAGATAAACGCTGCACAGCCGCCATTTTGAAATTAATCGCTTAAAAAATATTATTGTGTACAGTAACTGATATATATGATAAACACCCTCTTTTGTAATGTATATTTATTTTGTAGTTTTTCTGAAAAAAAATCCCCAAAAAGCCTATTTTATCGGCCGTTAGGGTGGTCTACCCCTTAAGGTAGTACTAGCGGATTGACCAGTCAACAGAAAATCTATAAATGACCGAATCTGAAAAAAAGCAAAATATAATGTATTTGGGTATAACAATGAACAGGATACAGAAATTAATTTTTTGATAAGTGCATGTGATAACTGTTTGTATTATAGTTTGGTAAGTGAAGTAAAATCGCAATCAGATTTGAATGGAGTTGGCATAAGCCACCATTTCATAATTCTGGCAATATCCGTGCAACGCTGTATTCAGGTGCTTTCGATACATGTCAAACATGTGTTTGTTTACCGTATGTGACATGGTGTGTTGTAGTATATGTGCAATGTGCATATTGTAACGAGAGAGATGGCAGACGCGGCTAGCGAACGCAAAAATAAGTCGATTGAATCGATGATATCTGCTCGAAATGTCCCGTGACCTAAATTTTTTATGGAACATACGTAACCGCGACAGTTTTCTCGTTATTCGTCGCTTTTCGCATAGCTCTGATCTAATCGGGAACTATTAATATTTCCGTTCCAAAATTCGATCCGCACGGATTCCCTATGTGGTGCGAGTTAAGGGGTTACCCCCACTTGCGATTTTGAAAAAATCGATTTTTTTTATTGCATTTTTTTGAAGTATAAGTATCTGAGAATATGTCCTGACAATTTCAAGTCGATCCGAACAAAATTGACTGAGATATGAGCGTTGAAAGAGAAGAATCCGTTGTGTAAATGACCGGAAATTGAAACTTTAAACGCGTTTTTCTCAAAATGGCATTTCTGAAGTCGGTGACCAAGATTACTCGAACACTAATGAACCGATCTTCTTGAAATTTTGCAGGCTTATTTAATACATAAAAATGTACTGTTTAATCGTTCGATTTTTTTTTTTCGAAAAAATGGCCGTTTTATTGCCAAAAAACGGCCGTTTTTTTTTCGTTAAAATCGAACCATTAACTTTGACTGTCTGCCATTTTGTGAAAAATGAATATTTTTTAAAATCCTTCGATTAAAGACTAGTTTATACTTATATTTGACTAAATCCATCCGCATTTTTTTTTCAGATGATCTACTTCGCCGCAATGTTGGTCACCGCAAACCGTGTATATAAAAACATTATTTCATTGACGGCCATTTGCCACTAAACAATGAAATATTTTTCAATAAAAAAATTACTGAAAGTTCTTCAAGATGTGTTCTTTAAGATGGTATATTGATCGATTACAAAAGTTTTGTAGTTTTCTTTAAAAAAATTCATGAAAAAGGCCTTTTTTTGCGCTACAAGTGGGGGTAACGCCTTAAATGCATTGATTTCGTGAATTAATTACTACTGTATTTAGCCGGTAAGGCCTGCAGAGTTTTCCCGGACGTCATTTTTTATGTCTGTACTACAGCATACAAAAACATCATTTTTTTTCTACTTAAGAGGTTCGTGCACGTACTACCTGAATAATGCTAATGTTGATTAAGGGGATACCAGTGTGATACTTTCAAAAATCGATTTTTTTGTGCATTTTTCGACAGTTTATACTTTCAAAAATATCATTATCATTGATATCATTTATATCAATATCATTTTATCTTGCAAAAATCGATAGTTAAATATTTAAGCGCGTTTTTCTCGAAATTAGATTTTTCAAATTTGCTGACATTGTAACTCAAAGAGCAGTTATCCGATTGACTTGAAATTTGAACTGAGCACCCCGAGTAAAAATGAATATATATAAACATATATAATTGTATATTAGGTGATCATATACAATTGTATAGAAAAATTGGTCCGATAGAATTTCATATATTTGCATATAAACGTCTACAATTGTATATACTAATATACAGTTATGTACGATAGTATATGAATATATAGAAAAAGTTATCGACCGATATAATGTTCTATATATTCATATACTATCGTACATCACTGTATATTAGTATATACAATTGTATACGTTTATATACAAACATATAAAATTCTATCAGGCAAATTTTTGTATACAATTGTATATGATCAATTAATATACAATTATATATGTTTATATATATTTATGTTTACTCGGGTTTATATTTTATAATTCAATGTTTCAATGTAAAATACGTTGATATGTTTTGCCATGTAGAAAAAAAAGCCATTGTGACACATGTTATACCAGTCGAAAAAAGCGATGACATTTTGTTAGTAAAATATCAAGAAAAAACTAATATTAATCAACTGATCAGAATTGGAAATTACCTCTGTAAGAAACCCAATAATTATAATTAAATTTGGTAAATATATTGGATCAATACATAATTCGTTAACTTTTAATAAACAATCTTTTGATTTAACTGCTTCCATACGCAAATAAAACCAAAGAAAACTTTTTCTATATCTAATTATATATGAAGCCTAGACTGATTCAAAAAAAAATTTTTTTTCTGGATTCTCGTGCTATTGTTGGGCACTGATAAAACAAAATTTCTCTAAAAAGATGGGCGCGGTCACTCAATTTTTAGAGGTGGCTATCTCGACTTTTTTGTATTTGAATTTTTTTTAACGAACGTATTGCATTTAAACATAGTCATGGCTTCGGATTACCGATAAAAATCGGAAAAGTTTTGAGTTTGTTCTTTTACAAACATAACAGAGAAAAACTGACCATACGTTGAAGTGCACACGAAACGATGAAAGAAATTTTCGAACAATGGAAATGTGCTGAAATTCCAACGCGTCGATTGAATAACGCAATCTTGAAATCAATAAAACTCCATCTAGTCTGGAAACAACTTTTAAAAAATCGAGTTAAAAAGAATTTGCCGTCACAAATATCGAAGGAGCGTAAATTTAAGAGAGATTTGGACAAACTGTTCAACGTTGCACATTTTCTTTCTGCCCAAAATGTTAACGAACTTGAGAATGGCTGGGAAGAAATGTAAATGAGTTTGAAGATAATATAAGCGTAGCATTTTGAAAATGTAAATATACGATTTATGAATAAAAGCTTATAATTTAATTTTTCGTAAAAAGTGCAAAATGTTAATGCGTATAAATAAATCTACATGAATAACGAGAGTAGTATAGACGCCATTATTGATCTACCTGGATTTGAATTGTGAATATTGCACCCTTTTCAAATTGTTAGAGTTTATCTTTGTTACGAAAAAGCTGCTGGATGTGATTTTTATCCGTAATCCGAAGCCATGACTATGCTTAAATGCAATACGTTCGTTAAAAAAATTCAAATACAAAAAAGTCGAGATAGCCACCTCTAAAAATTGAGTGACCGCGCCCATCTTTTTAGAGAAATTTTGTTTTATCAGTGCCCAACAATAGCACGAGAATTCAGAAGGAAATTTTTTTTTTTGAATCAGTCTAATGAAGCCATATAAAGATATATACAATTATATGTCTTTCAAAAGAAAATAAAAGTACTCATATACAGTCATATACAATATTATATACCGTAAATAAAATTTCCACGTATATACATAATTATATACAACAATATATTTAATTATATATAACTGTATATAATATATCTAATTATATAAACTCCCTATAAAAATAGTATCTCCATATATATCATTATATACAGAACTTCGTATAATTTTATCAAATCAAATTTGATGGAAGTACATTCATATCGGATTATATATACGAATGTATAGAGTTATATACAATTACATATAAACCTATATATAAATATATATGATTGTATATCATTTTTATGTAATTGTATCTAAGTATATACAATCATTTTTACTCGGAACTCTTGAATATATTTACTCTACAATGGCGTACGATATTTTTGATTGGATAAAAGTCGAAGATTTGGCATTGAAAAAAAACGACCTTTTTATAGGCAAGAAAATAGACTTTTTTTTCATAACTACGCCATTTTGTTGGATTTTGATATTTTTCGAAAATCCTACATCATTGTACAGGAAATACCTTCCAATTTAACAACATTTTTTCGTTTTTCGGTTTCAGCTACTCAAACGGCCGGAATCATGTCAGCAGTGGAGGAACTTTTTTAGCGCCTCCGAAGGCAGCGCATAAGTCGCTTGGATGTCAATATTTTTCTATGAAAAAATTACGTAATATAGGTGAAATATAACCAAATATATTCTTAATTTTCCGAAACATTTAGTTGAGTACTTTTCTTCGAAAAAATTCCCGAAAATCACCCAAATTTTCAGCGTTCACACTGGTATAGCCACTTAAAACAGAAACACCGTGTTTTTGTTGTTCCTTGCCCATCACACCCCACCTCCCCCCCCTCCCTCGGCTAAGTATTTGAACGATAAGAGATCGCCGCGTTCGTTTCGAGGACTTTCGATCGCGCTCGTTTAATCGCAATATACGGATATTAAGAACGAGCGCAAATATACACGATTTTTTGTAGATACAATTTAATCCGACGGATTCGTCAGCGATTCGCAATAAGCGAGGGCGCCCGTGCGATTATCAGATTAAGGTACGATTCTCGAATCGTACTTTACGCGATAAGGCAAAATCTTCCCCGCCCTCGCCATCTCTTGCTCTCTCTCTCTCTCTCTCTCTCTCTCTCTCTCTCTCTCTCTCTCTCTCTCTCTCTCTCTCTCTCTCTCTCTCTCTCTCTCACTCTAGCTGATCGTTGAATCTTTAAATCTTTACCAATAACGTTTTAATTATCGGTGATACGAGAGTCCCCTTATCGAACTGATATCAGGGCCTAACCATATATGCATATATCTGTACATTTGTGTCGAGATATATATCGCTCCGTTAAACACGCTCTCTTCGAAATGTCGCATTGAACGACTTTTATTTATTTTAGTCGACCAAATCCCTTAGATAAGCAGCCCTAATCTTCGAACGATTAGGGATCGAGCGCTATAAGAAAATCGATAAGAACAAATCCGCCACTGATCGATAGTAATAGGTTCCGTTTTTTTTCCTCTCGGCATTCGTCAATGATTTACATCGCGACTTTGGAAAAACAAAACCCAACAATTATTAAAAACAAACTATACATGTTCATTTAGAACACGTATAGTTTCTATGTGATGGTAATTAAAATGAAGAAAATGCAAATTTGAGAAAATGGCACGCATTTAGAAAAAAAAATCAACATTTCACCCAACATTGCTGTAAAATGTGGATTGAAAAAGTAGTTTTTTTTTTCAAATTTTTCGAAAACATTTCTCGTCGAGTAGAAGGTACCATATCAATATTTCTACCAAGTTTCAACTCAATTAAATTAGCGTGCAGAATTATTCAAAAATTACTAAACCGAATTTTTGAGCAATTCTGCACGCTAATTTCGAAAATGCAGTTTTGAGAAAAACGCGTTTGAAGTTCACGCCCGCTCGGAATTCGAGGGCTAAGGCACCACGTTGACAGGCTGTAACGTATGAAGTTTTACGAATTTCGGTAAACATTTACAAGTGGGGCTCCAGCTAGAAAAGGGGTTTAGAAATTTTGTACCGAGTCGACGTATTTCAGAGCACTTTATTTGTAATATTTAAACCGGGGGAAGACAATTTCAACCCTTATTTCATAACCCAAACGAACCATATCAAACAACCCAAACAAACCCAAACAAACGTATTTCAAAAATCGAATATTTTCCGGAAATATTTTTTTTTCTTAAAGGGCCAGTCCACTATGGGACCACGAAAAAAGGCTATTTTCGCGATTTTTTTTGGAGGATTTTATAAAAGATATGAATATAAAAGTTGTTGGGCTTGATAAATAAAGTCTTGAAAAACATTTTAAAAAAACTTTAATTAATTTTTATTCATTATTAAGGGGTAAGGCCACTGTAAATTTTTTGAAAAATCGACTTTTTTTTATTGGCTTAACAAATAGTTTAAACCCTCTAGAATAAGAAAAAAAAGGTCCTGTGCGACTTCTTTTTTAAATTTTTTCCAATAAAAAACTATTCGCAAAACTTTAAACGCGTTTTTCTCGAAACATGGTTTTTCAAAATGGCACGCAGCATAACTCGAACAATTTTCATTCTTTTTACTTGAAATTTTAACCAGATGTGAACATTTACATTATCTTGAGAATGTCGATCGGAATTTTCAAGAACTTTATTTATTGATTTTTTATTAACAAAAAACTTGCCGTTTTTTTCGTCAAAAATCAATTTTTTTTTTCAAACGCACGCCAAATCCACAAAAATTGATACTTTTTAAAATCCGATCGACATTCTCTAGCTATAGCCCTCTAGATTAATGGTTTTTTTTTGTTCTAGATTCAAAAGTGCACCAGTGGTGCTGCGTGCCGCGGAGCCCTGGAAGCAAAACATGTCCCGGGAAGATAGCTGTGGAACCGCCATTTTGTTTTTTTTTACTGTAAAAAAATTTTATAATAAAGTTTAATGTATGCCCGATAACACCATTAAAAGTTTTCTTTCAAATACCTTCAATTTCGGGAGCAAAAAATTAGTGAAAAAACCTTTTTTTTTGGGCCGTTACAGTGGCCTTACCCCTTAAGTACAAAAACTATAGTTTAACGCAACGCCTCGAAAACTCGGCAACGGCTTGTCTGACAAGGGGACAGTACGGCAGTCGGATTTTTGTAATTTTTCGTACTCATGGTACGCGAAGTTCAGAGCTCGAATATTAATATCCCAAAGCAGTTCGACGCCATATTCAGAAATTTTCGAGTAAATTGACTTTGAAGTTTTCGAGCGCACTCTTATCCCACAAAGATGCAACGATGTTCGAACCGGGCTCGTGGCGTACCCGGTAGCGCTCGAGTCTAGTAATCGCGGGGTCGCTGGTTCGAGTCTCACTTCGAAATTTTTTTTTTTTTTTTTTTCATTTTTTTTAAATGAAAAAACGCAAGTCATATTTTTAATTATCTCTTGATTATAAACATACATTTTCAAGTATCAATATTTATAACCAACAACATTTTTAGGATGAAAATGAAAAGCGTCGGGTAAGGAATTGAATACTTTATTATTCGGTCTGTATTCGTTTGTTTTATACATCGGGTGTAATGTTACACGAGCCAGAGTGATAACCATCGTAAAAACAAGGAAAACAGTAATTTTCACGGCATCTCGCACACCGTACAAGCGCTGCATTGTTACATTCGCAATTTTTCCTATTAATCTACAAGGGAGTTTATATTCCTATTAATCTACAAGGGAGTTTATGTAAATATTATTACTGGATATTTTTACGTCGCCTATTCGCAATTTCAAGCAAGAGATAATCAAAAATAAGACTTGCATTTATCATTGACAATTATAATTACATATATGTGAATTAGCATAGATTTTATGATTTTTATCCCGGGATTATTTATTTATTTTTTTATAAATAATCACCTATTGTTATATATAAATAATATATGATCATATATGAGAAAATATATAATTATGTATAACTATAATGAATTTTGTACATAAATAACTATGTATGGATTTTGTCCATATATAAACATATATAGATATATTATATTAATTATATATAATAATATGTGATTATATACAACAAAAATTTATCGGGATATTTAAATGACGGAGGTATGCAAATTTAAAAAAAAAATGACAAAAAAAAAATTCGAAGTGAGACTCGAACCAGCGACCCCGCGATTACTAGACTCGAGCGCTACCGGGTACGCCACGAGCCCGGTTCGAATATCGTTGCATCTTTGTGGGATAAGAGTGCGCTCGAAAACTTAAAAGTCAATTTTCTCGAAAATTTCTGAATATGGCGTCGAACTGCTTTGGGATATTAATATTCGAGCTTTGAACTTCACGTACCATGAGTACGAAAAATTACAAAAATCCGACCGCCGTACTGTCCCCTTGTGAAACAAAAAATCAAAGTCCATTAGATTCAGTATGACACCAGCTGCAAAATGATCCTCGAATATAAAGTGTTATCAAAAAATAAAAAAATGGCAGATGAAAAACGAAAAAAGTTTTTAAAAAACACGTTTTTTCGTAGTTGTTTGCAAAAAAGAGTAAAAATCAAAATTTTAAAACCATCGAGGGTCATCTTGTTGCGAATCATGTTTACGATATGTGGTTCAAATTTCAAGAGAATCGGTTTATTAGTTTTAGAGATACGATGGAGCTAGATTTTGAAAACGTTGTTTCGAGAAAAACCCGTTTGAAATTTATACTATGAAAAACTCTTACCTAAACTCAACTGGCAATTTCTGCACCGTACAAAATCCCTTCTATTGCTCATCATCGTCGATTTCTTCAAGTCTTGCTTGATTTCGATTTTTTGAAATGTTCAAAGTGGACTGTCACCTTAATAAAATACTCCGCTCCCATCATAAAGAATATACTTTCATACTGCAGAATAGCCCGGAACACGTGAAAAAATGTTTGAAGCCGATTAGGGCTGGAGCCCCACTTGTAAATATTTACCCGGATTTCGCTTTGAAACTTTGGAAAAATATTCTACATATATAGTTCTATCGTTTAAAGAGAAAAAAAAGAAATGGATTTTTCGATCGTTGTAAATGTACATCCCGTTAAGGAGTTTAACTAGCCGAGTGTGACACTTGAGAAAAATCGATTTTTTTTTGCCTTTTTCGACATTTTATACTTTCAAGAATATACTGTAAAAATGCCACGGCCGTGTCTCTAATAATTTTATCTTGCAAAAATCGATAATTAAATCTTTAAACGCGTTTTTCTCGAAATGAGATTTTTCAAATTTGCTGACATTGTAACTCAAAGAGCAACTATCCGATCGACTTGAAATTTGAACTGAGTACTCTTGAATATATTTACTCGACAATGACGTAGGATATTTTTGATTGGATGAAAATTCACGATTTGGCATTGAAAAAAACGACCATTTTATAGGCAAGAAAACAGACGTTTTTTTCATAACTACGCCATTTTGTTAGATTATGATATTTTTCGAAAATCCTACGTTATTGTACAGGAAATACCTTCCAGCCCGAGTAAAAATGATTGTATATACTTAGATACAATTATATAAAAATAATATACAATCATATATATTTATATATAGGTTTATATATAATTGTATATAACTCTATACATTCGTATCTATAATCCGATATAAATGTAATTCCATCAAATTTGATTTGATAAAATTATATATAGTTCTGTATATAATGATATATGGAGATACTATTTTCATACGGAGTTTATATAATTAGATATAATATCATATACAGTTATATATAATTCAATATAGTGTTGTATATAATTATATATATACGTGAAACTTTTATTTACGGTTTATATAATTAGATATAATATTATATACAGTTATATATAATTCAATATAGTGTTGTATACAATTGTATATATACGTGAAAATTTTATTCACGGTATATAAAATTGTATATGACTGTATATGACCCGAGTAAAAATGATTGTATATACTTGGATACAATTATATCTGACTCTATACATTCGAATATATAATCCGATATAAATGTACTTCCATCAAATTTGATTTGATAAAATTATACATACTTCTGTATATAATGATATATGGAGATACTACCCGAGTAAAAATGAATATATATAATCATATATAATTGTATATTAATTGATCATATACAATTGTATACAAAAATTGGCCCGATAGAATTGTATATATTTGTATATAATTGTATACGTTTATATACAAATATATACAATTCTATCGGGCCAATTTTTGTATACAATTGTATATGATCAATTAATATATAATTGTATATGATTATATATATTCATTTTTACTCGGGAGTTTAACGAAATTTTTTCCTTTTTCGGTTTCAGCTACTCAATCGGCCGGAATCATGTCAGCAGTGGAGGAACTTTTTTTTGGCGCCTCCGAAGGCAGCGCATAAGTCGCTTGGATCTCAATATTTTTCTATGAAACAATTACGTATTATAGGTCAAATATAGCCAAGTATATTCTTAATTTTCTGAAACATTTAAGGCGTTACCCCCACTTGTAGCGCAAAAAAGGCCTTTTTCGTGAATTTTTTTAAAGAAAACTACAAAACTTTTTTAATCGATCAATATACCATCTTAAGGGGTAAGGCCACTGTAAATTTTTTGAAAAATCGATTTTTTTTATTGGCTTAAAAAATAGTTTAAACCCTCTAGAATAAGAAAAAAAAGGTCCTGTTAACTTCTTTTTTTAATTTTTTTCCAATAAAAAACTATTCGCAAAACTTTAAACGCGTTTTTCTCGAAACATGGTTTTTCAAAATGGCACGCAGCATAACTCGAACAATTTTCATTTTTTTTACTTGAAATTTTAACCAGATGTGAACATTTACATTATCTTGAGAATGTCGATCGGAATTTTCAAGAACTTTATTTATTGATTTTTTATTAACAAAAAACTTGCCGTTTTTTTCGTCAAAAATCAATTTTTTTTTTCAAACGCACGCCAAATCCACAAAAATTGATACTTTTTAAAATCCGATCGACATTCTCTAGCTATAGCCCTCTAAATTAATGGTTTTTTTTTGTTCTAGATTCAAAAGTGCACCAGTGGTGCTGCGTGCCGCGGAGCCCTGGAAGCAAAACATGTCCCGGGAAGATAGCTGTGGAACCGCCATTTTGTTTTTTTTTACTGTAAAAAAATTTTATAATAAAGTTTAATGTATGCCCGATAACACCTTTAAAAGTCTTTTTTTAAATACCTTCAATTTCGGGAGCAAAAAATTAGTGAAAAAACCTTTTTTTTTGGGCCGTTACAGTGACCTTACCCCTTAAAGAACACATCTTGAAGAACTTTCGGTAATTTTTTTATTGAAAAATATTACATTGTTTAGTGGCAAATGGCCGTCAATGAAATAATGTTTTTATATATACGGTTTTGCGGTGACCAACATTGCGGCGAAGTGGATCATCTGAAAAAAATGCGGATGGATTTAGTCAAATATAAGTATAAACTAGTCTTTAATCGAAGGATTTCTAAAAATATTCATTTTTCACAAAATAGCGGACAGTCAAAGTTAATGGTTCGATTTTAACGAAAAAAATCGAACGATTAAAGACTACATTTTTATGTATTAAATAAGCCTGCAAAATTTCGAGATCGGTTCATTAGTGTTCGAGTAATCTTGGTCACCGACTTCAGCAATGCCATTTTGAGAAAAACGCGTTTAAAGTTTCAATTTCCGGTCGTTTATACAACGAATCCTTCTCTTTCAACGCTCATATCTCAGTCAATTTTGTTCGGATCGACTTGAAATTTTCAGGACATATTCTCAGATACTTGTACTTCAAAGAAATGCAATAAAAAAAATCGATTTTTTCAAAATCGCAAGTGGGGGTAACCCCTTAATTGAGTACTTTTCTTCCAAAAAAAAATTCCCGTAAATCACCAAAATTTGCAGCGTTCACACTGGTATAGCCCCTTAAGGCTCTCCACCCTAGTGCACCTCCCATTTTCACTTCGTAATTTCAGTTTCCCCCTTCTTCGAGTTTCTAGGCACACACAAATGTGTACATGTTCCCGTGTGTGGCTGTACACCAACATATACACCTACATATGTACACATCTACCCAGATATAGTCTGTATGGGTGAAGGCATTATGAGCGTCATATCCTTCCAGAGCGCCACCTTTCCACCGCCTCCCCGAACCCTCCTGCGAGACGCCCGAGCCGGCCATTACTTTTAATGGCGTTGTTAATGAAACTAGGTGTCGCCAAATTAACCTCTCGTTCCAGCAGCGTTACTCAACCCTCAACCATGCGTTTCCTTTCTCCACCTCGGCCTGCCACTTCCTCTCCGCCAAGCTCCACATCTTTCCACAGCTTTTCCATACAAATTGCAAACATTTGCGAACAAAGAGCTGGGAACGGCTCCGAACAGTTCCTCCTTCGTCATCAACAATTGCAGACGAAAAAAGCATCAATTGCCGGCCCGTCACAGAGAGGATCAAGAAAGGGGGGGGGGAAAGAAACCGACGAAATGGAAGGGACAAGTTCCAATAGTGTTTGGCAAACGTGGAGGCTGGGCCTGGTAAGGTTCGTTTGAAAACCACTGAGCCCGGGCTGATTACCGCGGTAACCATCCCCCAAGCGCCAATTAATCTTAACTTTTACGGGGCAAACACTTTTCATTAAGCTCTCTCGCTGGAATCCCCGGTTTCGTCCGACCATGTCGCTTGCTCTTTCTCGCTCATTCTCTCTTCGGGTCTCTTCTTCTATCTCTACGATCGCGAAATATTCCCCATCATCCGACCCTCGCTCTTTCCCCACCCTTGAGGTACGGCTTCCCGCACCCCTTGCCCCTCAAACTAGCTGGTCCAGATATATATATATATATATATATATATATATATATATATATATATATATATATATATGTATGTATGTATGTATGTATGTATGTATGTATGTATGTATGTATGTATGTATATATGTATGTATGTATGTATGTATGTATATATACATGCTGATCACGTGGCCATGTAGCGCAAAAGAGGCGTATCGCCATTCGCCGAATGGTTGTACGGAAGCGGATTGAGAGAAAGAGATAGGGGCTCGGAGAGCAAGGGATGAAAATAAAGGAGATCCGAGAATGGCTAAAATACCTCAGAGCACAAGCGTTTAATCTGGCTCTAATTGGGAACTCACCCATTAGCCCACGCTAGTAGACCAGAAAGAGCCCTGTAGGTATCTACACGGCATAAGCCGCTCTTCGAAGGATACTTTCACTATAGCCGACCGCGATACGCACGCTCCCGCGCTGTCCATCAGCCGGTAACTGACCGTTCGAAACATCGCACGGTGTCCCAGCTAACCAAATATCGCAAATGTACCGCTCATGTGGAGTGCGCCGTACCGGTACTGTTGCCACCTCGTACGTGCGTACGGTACTGGTACATGACCGGTACGCCGTACGGTACGCTGTACCGCCAATGTACTAATACAGTACCGGTACAGTATCGCCACCGTGGAGCCACCGTAGACTGCAGTACGGCGTAACTCCACGGTAGCGATACCTTGGAGGTACGAGTACGCTGGTATCCTGTAGGCGTACATTATCGGTACTGTAGGGTACGGCGTACTCCGCATTTGCGGTACGCTGTACTAATGGTACGCTTGGTTAACTGGGGTGATATTGTCTTAAGTGAGGAATGTTCCTTTTGCAATGTTCAAAAAATCGACGTTTTCACATCTTTCGAAATTATGATATATTGAGAGCATACTGGAAAATTGAAATATGAAATATTTACGAAGGTGGTGCACTTAGTCGAGAGCGCGCAGGGACGGAGTGTTTTGAACTAGGGAGTCAGGTACTCGGAGACCCATTCTGGCATTACCCAGTTAACCAAGCGTATTATTAGTACAACGTACCGTAAATATGGAGTACGCCGTACCCTACAGTACCGGTAATGTACGGGTACGGGATACCAGCGTGGTCGTACCTCCACGGTATGGGTGCGACCCCACGGAGACGCTCGACGCTGGTTTGTGGCGTCATATCGGGTCACGTGACCCTATTTCGAATTTCCCCCGCGGCCCCAAACTGTAGCGACAAGTCGCGGCATCGAACAGCAGCGTCAAGATGGCTGCTTACAGAAAATCGATTTTCTAACCTCTTTCAGTAGCAGTCTTGGTGTGGTCGTGACAGTGTTGAAGTGAAAGAAATACGAGCGAATAAAAGTTGAAATATAATAAAAAGTGTTTTTTTTCGGAAATCGGCGCGATGTCATTTGTGTACAGATATCAGAAGTGGGTGAATCAGTGCCAAGAGATGGCTCACAGAACACGTGTCACTTATTGTTTGTAAATTTGGACGCTCTCCTGTCGCAGCGACAAAGCTCAAATAGTTTCAGCTTTGTCGCTACTTGTCACGTGACCCGATATGACGCCACAAACCAGCGTCGAGCGTCTCCGTGAGGTCGCACCCTATTGCTACCGTGCAGTTACACCGTACTACAGTGGACGGTGGCTCCACGGTGGCGATACTGTACCGGTACTGTACTAATGCATTGGCGGTACAGCGAACCGTACGTCGTACCGGTAATGTACCAGTACCGTACGCACGTACGAGGTGGTAACAGTACCGGTACGGCACTCTCCACGTGAGCGGTACTTTTGCGGTACTTGGTTAGCTGGGTAAGACGGAATGACACCTCATCGCGGTCGGTATGGTAGAACAATTGTAAATACCCAATTATAGATAGACGGACAGCTGTCTGCCCCTTAAATTTTCTGAATTTTAGGGGCAGACAGCTGTTCGTCTATCTATTTGACGTCGTTTGGAAAAGTTTCGACGCGATCTGAAGAGCCGTTTCAGAGATTTTTGGGTATCTATAATTGTTCTACCATACCGACCGCGATAAGGTGTCATTCGGACTTGAGACGGGGACCCCACGCCCCTTCACTACCCAGCTAACCATGTACCGTAAATGTATCCCTCATGTGGAGTGCGCCGTACCGGTACTGTTACCACCTCGTACGTGCGTACGGTACTGGTACATGACCGATATGCCGTACGGTACGCTGTACCGCCAATGTACTAGTACAGTACCGGTACAGTATCGCCACCGTGGAGCCACCGTACACTGCAGTACGGTGTAACTACACGGTAGCGATACCTTGGAGGTACGAGTACGCTGGTATCCCGTAGCCGTACATTATCGGTACTGTAGGGTACGGCGTACTCCACATTTGCGGTACGCTGTACTAATGGTACGCTTGGTTAACTGGGTAATTGCGGAATATCCCGGAAACTATTCATCGAATAGACTTCACATTTTCAGGGAATATTTTCGAAACATCATACTTCAAGAAAATGTATTAAAAAATGGATTTTTTGAAAATTCTGACTGCATCTCATCTCTTAAGCCACAAAATGTCCCAGTTAACCAAGCGTACCATTAGTACAGCGTACCGCAAATGTGGAGTACGCCGTACCCTACAGTACCGATAATGTACGGCTACGGGATACCAGCGTACTCGTACCTCCAAGGTATCGGTACTGTGGAGTTACACCGTACTGCAGTCTACGGTGGCTCCACGGTGGCGATACTGTACCGGTACTGTGCTAGTACATTGGCGGTACAGCGTACCGTACGGCATATCAGTCATGTACCAGTACCATACGCACGTACGAGGTGGTAACAGTACCGGTACGGCGCACTCTACATGAGGGATACATTTACGGTACATGGTTAGCTGGGGTAAGCTAAATAATGTTGTCTCTCTACTTTATGAAAATACCACACTGCATCGGTAAGGCAGATATTCCGTCTGAGCGATCGCTGGTAATATAGAGATTTTCCAGAACGGTAAAGAGGGTTTCGTATCGCAACTCCCCGATAACGTGAAATAAATTTCGAGGTAAGATTTTATCAACCGTCGGTAAGGTGACGGTAAATACGATCTCCAGCTTACCGATCGCCGATAAGGTAAAATCATTGAATGTGGTTTAGCGAGAGAAAAAATTCGTAAACACGCGTATTAACTTTCTCGTTTATTGTTGATCGACAAGTGCGTGGAGTAAATCGGATCAATAACGAACGTAACGCACGTATAAATATCATACACAATTATCAAACGCCTATATCAATTTTCATAAATATATATATAGTACAGTGAAGATGAGATAAGTTCTCGAAAGTCTTTGGAGGCTTTTTGCGCAACGGCGCAATTCGCCGAAATTCGAGATAACTAAATGTTCCACTCTAGAAGGTCTGTGGCTTTTCTCCAACGCTTTTTTCCCGGATTCGTCACAAATGCCGTCATGAGCATATGCGATTGTGAAGTTGCCGATCTGCCGAAATCAGAATACCACGAGGTACTTAAGGGGTTAGGCCACTCTAGAGGCCGAAAAAAGGCTTTTTGGGGATTTTTTCCTCAGAAAAATTACAAAATAAATCGAGATTACAAAAAAGGGTGTTTATCATATATATCAGCGACTGTATACGATAATTTTTTCGAAGCGGTTAATTTCAAAATGGCGAATGTGCAGCGTTTATCTCAAAACTGCTTTTTTCAAGTTGGCCGGAACCATAACTCAGACAATTTTCAACCGGTTCGAAGTACGTAGGATTTTTTTTTCATATTGCATAGTTCTTTTGTTATTGACGAAATTTTTCACTTTCCAAAAATTTGCCTAAAAAATCGTCAGATAATTGTTAATAACAAATGAACTGTGCAATATTTAAAAAAATCCTACGTACTTTCATAGACAATGTATTTTTCATAATATATTCAACATTTCAAGTGAATCGGTTGAAAATTGTCTGAGTTATGTTTCCGTCCAACTTAAGGGGCCAGTCAATTTTGAAAATTTAAAAAAATCGATTTTTTAACTATTTTCGAAAGTACATACATTCAAAAATATTGGGAACTGCGAACAAAACGCGTTTTTTAACTTTTTTTTCGTTTTTCATCTGCCATTTTTTTATTTTTTGATAAAACTTTATATCCGAGGGTCATTTTGTAGCTGGTTTCATACTGAATCTAATGCACTTTGATTTTTTTGTTTCAGACAAGCCGTTGCCGAGTTGTGACGGGGCTACCTGGCCCACCTATTTTTGAGGCGTTACGTTAAACTATAGTTTTTGTACTTAACAATGAATTAAAATGAATTAAATTTTTTTGTTTTACGCATTTTAAGACTTTATTTATCAAGCCCAACAACTTTTATTTGAGGCATGCCACGTCACGTCAGGCAGTAAAAAAAAACATCCACAAATAATTTTGAAAAATCGAGTTACGTTATTGAAAAATATTACGTTTAAAAAAAAATTCTGACGTTTTTTCTCGTTGATTACCATTTTTTAATATTTTTCCATTCAAATGGCTGTATCTTTGGCAGGATTTGACGTACTTACATTCGTAA
Organism: Ophion obscuratus; assembly: GCA_964007375.1. Lineage (NCBI taxonomy): Eukaryota > Metazoa > Arthropoda > Insecta > Hymenoptera > Ichneumonidae > Ophion > Ophion obscuratus. The sequence continues at coordinate 22,941,600 of OZ023324.1, forward strand.
AAAACCAAAATGTGCGTTTTTCTCTAGTCGTCCAGAAAAAAATTAATTCAGATTTTATTGAGCAAGTCGAACGTCCGTTTCAGAGCAAAATATGCGAAAATATTTTTTTTCTCAAGGAAAGACACTCGTTATTTTATTTTTAAGAATTTCCCCGAATTGTGAATAAGAAAAACGGATTTTTGGTATTTTTTATATTATGGGATTCCTAAACACCGTCAATTAACAGCAATTAAAAAAAAAAAAATTATTAATACTCGATTGAAGAGTGTGGAGCACTCGCTGTATGTTTACCAGGTTTCTAAAATACATATGACATATATATCATACGTATTGGAGACTTGGAGTGCTCCACAATCTTCAATCGAATATTAACGGAGACTCTGTCCTTGAAATTTAGCGGGAGATGTTAGCGGCTCAACATGAGCAGCTGGAAGAAGAGGAGGGATGCCTCTATGGACCAGGCATTGCCGATTAGCGGTAATTACAAACACATTTGTGTAAACACATTACAAAACTTTAAACGCGTTTTTCTCGAAAATACGTTTTTAAAAACGGCTGACATTCTCCTGACCGTTGTAATTAACATATCGACCTGAAATTTGGAGAGCGTACTCAGAAAATATGTCTTCACGGAATGACGGATCGTTTTTTCGATAGATACATTTTTGCATTTATTACTTATCTTTTTATGCGAAAGAAAACGCGAAAATTCGATTTTTTTTTAAATTGCCGCCATTTTCCGAAATTTGTACTAAACAAAAAACCCATCCGTCATACCATGACCAAAGGGTCACAGATGGATAATGTGCTTTGAATTTGTGTTTCAGATCGACAAAGAGGGGGCAGTGATGTCAGCCGTTTACCTCCCGCGATTTGAGGACCTGTTTTCGCGGAGCTGCTACGGCCGCCATTTTGGTTTTTTTTTTCAAAAACAAAATTTTTAACGTTCTGTATATCACGAATAAAAGCAAGAAAAAAACCGCACTCAAAAAGCTTTCCTCGTTTCTCCCTTAATAAAAAAAATAAAAATAGCTGTTACTTCACGGTGTTAAGGAATCCCATAATATAAAAAATACTAAAAATCCATTTTTCGTATTCACAATTCGAGGAAATTCAAAAAAATAAAATCACGAGTGTTTTTCCTTGAGAAAAAAAATATTTTTTCATATTTTGCCCTGAAACGGACGTTCGACTTGCTCAATAAAATCTGAATTAATTTTTTTCTGGAGGGCTAGAAAAAGACGCACATTTTCGTTTTTTACGAATGTAAATACGTCGAATCCTGCCAAAGATACAGCCATTTGAATGGAAAAATATTAAAAAATGATAATCAACGAGAAAAAAACGTCAGAATTTTGTGAAAAATTTCGACCCTCGGTGAATATTTTTCAATAAAGTAACTCGAATTTTCAAAATTATTTGTGGATTTTTTTTGCCGGCTGAAGTGACGTGGAATGCCTCATATTCATATCTTTTATAAAATCCTCAAAACAAATCGCGAAAATAGCCTTTTTTTTGTGGCTCGGAAGTGGACTGGTCCCTTAAAAAAATGCAATTTTGAGATAAACGCTGCACAGCGGCCATTTTGAAATTAATCGCTTGAAAAAAATTATTGTACACAGTGACTGATATTTATGCTAAAAACCCTTTTTTGTAATCTCGATTTATTTTGTAGTTTTGCTGAGAAAAATAAAATCCCCAAAAGCCTATTTTTCGTCCTCTAGAGTGGCCTAAGGCCTTAACAGCGAGTCTCGAAACTCGCTCTCGTCATCAACGTCACCCGTACCACAACGTCCCCCCTCTCTCGCTCGCTCGTTTTTTTTTCAAACTCTCTCCTCCTGCTACTTCGACGAGTTTCAACTCATCACTTTGTCGATCCAGGGCACGAATTTTTGTATGTTCGTGTAGACGCCTGGTAAGTGCTCCCGACCACAGCCGATTCCCCAGGACACCAAACCGATGAGGACGTGTCTTCCCTCGACCGACATCGTCAACGGACCACCCGAATCACCCTGGAACAATGCACACGATTTATTTGACCGTGAGCCGTTTTTTTCGTTGCCCATTTTTCATTGCTTCGTGTTTGTTTGGGCTTGCGTCGATGTTATTGTATCCTGACCTGACAAGAATCACGGCCGCCCTCCTTGTAACCGGCGCACAAGAAAACATCGTGAATCGTCTCGCGTCGACCCGCGGCCCGAAACCATCTCTGACATCGCTCGTTAGGTATGACCTGTGCAGAAAACATTTATCACGCCCAGTTCACGACAATGGCACTGATCTTCTTTTGGCGTTTTTTTTTTAGATGCAGTCAGAATTTCCAAAAAACGATTTTTTTTACATTTTCTTGACGTACGTTTCGAAAATATTCTCTGAAAATTTCAAGTCAATCCGATGAATAGTTTCCGGGATATTCCACAATTAGTGAAGGGGCCAACGATAATAGCCGGGAAGGCAGAATGCTTCGAAGACAACAACGAGTTGATATTTTGGAAGCTTCCACATCGGCAGAAGCTCCATTGTATGGGCCAGCAATTGACGATTCGATGTAAGTAATTTTTTAATTAGTATTTCTATACATAAATCAAGTGTAAAATTGGAAAACTCTTTCAGACATTTTCAAAAATGTATTACTCAAAAACTATTAATTTTAGCAAAAATTTTACAGCGACTACTTTCGTTTTAAAATTGCCCAAAATGTTAAAAAATAATAATTCATCCCGAAAAACTTGAATTTTTTGTAAAATTGTCTTAACAATTGGCTATAAACAATTGAATGCTCGAATTTTCGGCGAAAAATTGTGATATTCGGATTGAGCGGATCAAAATACATAAAAAGAGTTTAGCTTCACACATCGAGCTCGAAATTTTACGAACATGTCATACCGTATCCACATCGAAAAACTTTAAACGCGTTTTTCGTCAAACTATGTTTTTCAAGTCGGTGACCACTGTGTTTAAAAAAACCACTCGATGGATTCTCATGAAAGGCCATAGCCGGGTAAGTAGGGAAAAATTGCCCCGCATTTTCTCCAGCGAAATTAGGAGTATATTTTGAGGTATAAAAAAAACAAAGTGTCTGAAAATTTCATCCCCGTCAACGCAATGGTTTTGGAAAAATGATTTTTTTTTTAAATAAAAAAAAATTCCAGAAACGTTTCAGTGGATCGATTTGATTTTTTTTTGGTACTTGTTACGATCAAACGTGTTACGAAATAAAATTATAGAACATCTTGCGAAAGAGTAAGGTTTAAAAAAAAATTATGTTCCTTGTTTTATTTTTTTTACTATAATCCACTTGGGGTACAATAACGAAATTTATTTCATATAATCTTTGCGCACCTTATTAGATTATATAATTTGTTCAAAATGATCGGTTTGGCACGCCACAGTGAAAAAAAAAAGAAACAGACTTTATTGATATATTTTAGTTATACAGGGTGTCCCATTTTAATCTTACACCTGAATTTTCTCGAAAAATATTGCTCGGACGAACTATTGTGTGAAACAAAACTTCTAGGGATTGAAGGAGGACGTTTGAAAAAAATTTATTTGAGGAGCCAAAATTCAAAATGGCGGCGTTACAAAGGCTGACATGTTTTTTTCAAACGGAAACATAACTTTTTTTTATTGCCAAAAAATTTGTCAGCTGAAAACTAAAAAGTTTTGTTGAAAAAATTTTTTGATAAAGTTCATAGTTTTCAAGTGAGAACATCATTTTCAATTATTTGAGATGTATCTAGGATTTGTGTGTGTGTGTGTGTGTGTGTGTGTGTGTGTGTGTGTGTGTGTGTGTGTGTGTGTGTTTTTCTACCCATCGTGATCAAAGTTCGTCAAGGATTTAAAGAAACACGTTTTTGGGCCTGAAAATGGCACAAACGCTATTAAAATGGAAAAAAAAACTATTTTTCATCGATTTTCCTCCAAAATTTTCTCATGAAATATCGTCCAAATTTGAAAACAAAAAAACAAAAAAAAACCCAAAATTTTCAACAACAAAAATTTGATTCTTTTTTTGTTCAAGTGGTCATACATTCGAAAATACAACATTGAGCGGCTTGCCGTGAGACATTTAGTCTAATTGTCCCTACCACCGGCATTTGCGTTAGCCAAAGCGTAGGAGGTTGCATGGCTGATGGCATGAAAATGATGTTCTCACTTGAAAACTATGAACTTTATCAAAAAATTTTTTCAACAAAACTTTTTAGTTTTCCGCTGACAAATTTTTTGGCAATAAAAAAAAGTTATGTTTCCGTTTGAAAAAAACATGTCAGCCTTTGTAACGCCGCCATTTTGAATTTTGGCTCCTCAAATACATTTTTTTCAAACGTCCCCCTTCAATCCCTAGAAGTTTTGTTCCACGCAATAGTTCGTCCGAGCAATATTTTTCGAGAAAATTCAGGTGTAAGATTAAAATGGGACACCCTGTATATCTATATAACTAAAATATATCAATAAAGTGTGTTTCTTTTTTTTTCACTGTGGCGCACCAAGCCGATCGTTTAGTCACATATCAGACTTTATTGATATATTTTAGTTATATATCTATATAACTAAAATATATCAATAAAGTGTGTTTCTTTTTTTTTTTCACTATGGCGTACCAAACCGATCATTTTGAAAAAATTCTATAATCTAATAAGGTGCCCAAAGATTATATGAAAAAATTTTCGCTATTGTACCCCAAGTGGATTATAGTAAAAAATAATAAAACAAGGATAATTTTTTTTCAAACCTTAATCTTGCGCAAGATGTTTTATAATTTTATTTCGTAAATCGTTTGATCGGAACAAGTACCAAAAAAAAATCAAATCGATCTACTGTACCGTTTCCGGAATTTTTTTTTTTTTATATTTAAAAAAATTCATTTTTCTAAAACCATTGCATTGACGGGAATGCAATTTTCAGAAAATTTGTTTTTTTACACCTCAGAATATACTCCAAATTTCGCTGGAAAAAAAGCGGGGGCAATTTTTCCCTACTTACCTGGCTATGGCCTTTGGTGTGCTTATTGGTAGCATTAAAAACTAGTCGTAAATCAAAGGATTTTCATTTTTTTTGAAAATTTCTATTTTTTTAACAATAAACAAGCGATTTTTTGGTCGAAAATCCAAAGTTATGTGTGGGAAGCCGCCATTTTGTTAATTTAAAAAAAACTTCGATTAAAGACTAGATTTATTATTAAACTAATGTTTTTTTTGTTTTTTATTTTAGTTCAGATGATCCAGTAAAATTTTGATGATGGTCAAAGCACTACACGACAAAGATGGCGATGTTTTTATAAATAATCAATATTTTTCTTTGAAAATGTGTACAAGTCAGGTTGAAATATAACATAAAAAGTCTGCGTAACCACTTTTGTAAAACAATCTTAATTACTATTAAAAAAAATTATTGAAAATGCTCGTTTTTTCACGCCTCTGACTGCATCTCACCCCTTAATTATCGTGCAAGGACGCGGATGTTAATTGTACAAAATCACCTCAACGTCGACCTCTTGGAGTACCGAAGGTGCCGAGCTCTGACCGTGACGGGTTCTTCCCCATCCGGCAACGGTCGCCGTACGACCGGACAATTTTAAGTTTCTCGCTGGTAGGCAGACCGGGACAATGTGTTGCTTGAAGGCCACGGCCCTTGAGAGCTTCACGAGTGCGACGTCGTTACGAAAATCGGTTGGCGAATACTGCGGATGTACCTCCTTGCGCTCTATATTGTACTCTTCGTGTAGCAACTTCTCCGCCGACTCCCTGACGTCCCATTCGCCCAGGCGCACTTTTAAATTGTTGTTCGGCGTCCTGAACGAGTGAAACGAACGTTGGAGTTAGGGGGGGCTATATCAGTGTGAGACTTTCAAAAAATCGATTTTTTTGTTGCCTTTTTCAACAATTTATACTTCCACGAATATCATTATCATTTTTAAACATATATAATTATTTATACTTGTTTACTTTTATATTTACTTTACAATTTATATATACTTATATATACATAAATTGTATTTATATATATATATATATATAAATACAATTATATAATGTTATTATATATATATAATTGTATATGAGACCATGTATATGAAATACGAGACTATGTATGATGTACAAACTATTTTCGTGTCATATATAATCACACATGTAATCGTAATTATCCGCAACAACCATCTTTGACCGTATATAATAACGAAAACATATATGACAATGGATATTATTCCATGTATAATAAGAGTGAATGCCACCCATTCAATTAGTATTTTTCTATCTATATACCAGTTAATACAGCTAAAGTTTAGTACAGTAAGTACAGCCATAAATTACTACAAGAAAAAAAATATATATACTACTGTTATATGTGAAAGTAAAAATGTGATACTTTTCTTAAATATGTATTTTTATATTTCTAAATATTTCCATCAAGACTGATATGGGGCCGTCCATATATTACGTCATTCTAAATTTGGGGGGGGGGGGAGGTTCGTCTGCGGATGACGGTAAATGATGGATGAGGGGGGGGGGGGGGGGGGTTTCGAAATTGACGTCATTCTTGTGATACCAGTTTCTTCAAAATGTACAATAGTATATTGTACAACTAGAGTGGTTTCCCCGCATGAGTGATGAAAAATATTTTGCAAGTACCTATTGGTATTAACTATTGAACTCATTATTTATTTATTTATTACATAAGGTTTGTCTACATTATATTCGAGAACTTCAAATAACAGCGTACCTATGAAAATAGTTCGATCGAGCCAAAATGAATATGGGGAGGATACGGAGATATTACCCGTGATCCAGGATTTGTAAGAATGGGTGAAAACTCCGTGGGAGCTATCCAAAGAAAACTAAAGAATAGGGAAGAACAATATTATTATATTAATGAAAATTGCCAAAGTACAAAATAATAAAAGATGATTCTATAACAAAATGTGGGAGCTATCCAAAGAAAACTAAAGAATAGGGAAGAATAATATTATTATATTAATAAACATTGCCAAAGTACAAAATAATAAAAGATGATTCTATAACAAAATGTTTTAATGTTACCCGATTTTTCTCAAATCCGCAAATGTTTTAATTTTGCCAAACTGGTAATGACGTCAATTTTGCGAGAGGGGGGGGTCATTAGGAAATGACGATAGGATGATTGTAGGGGGGGGGGGGGGGGTCGAAAATCAGCAAAAATCGATGACGTAATATATGGACGGCCCCTATGTTACTTTGGTTGCTGAGTTGAACAATAATGTGTAAGCCTTACGAACGATGCAATATTTTATGAAATTTGATATAACCTTTTACATTTTCAGACTAAACGTCATCACTATTATTAATGAAAGATTATACGAAGAATCTTTTGCTTAATATATATACATATTGAATTTGCGATACACGTGACAATATAATTTTTACAAAAATACAAAATCTGTTTTCTCGTAATTTCTTATTTATGCATATTGTATGCAAATCAATGTATGACTGAACATGGTTATATATCGTTATGTGCAATGGTATATGAGTATATGTGATCATATATGATTACATGCGATCCAGAGTTGGGCGTAATTCTATTTATAAATACGAATACGAATTTATTCACATCGTGATTTTCATGTGAATATAAATACAAATTTATTTATGTCTTACTTATTTGTATTCACATGCATGCATACAAATACAATTGTATTCACAAATATTCTGAACATAGAAATAAATTCGCAGAAAAAGTTGTGAATATTTACGAAAAAGGTGAATATTTACAAAAAAATCCTGTGAATTAAAAAAAAATCACATCAAAACCTGTGAATGCAAATGTAGTCACAAAAAATTGTAAATAAAAAAAATTCACAAAATAAGTTGTGTTTTTTTTTCGTATTTAAGAAAAATTAAAATCAAATTCACAATGATTAGATTAAAATTTACCCCAAAAGTTAGTTCTTACGTATTTTGGGGGAAAACATTGCGTGGAGGCAAAGAAATGTTTGCAAAAAAAGTTCTGAGTTTCAAATATTACATTATAAATATGAAAAAAAATCACAAAATGAGTTGTGAATTTCCTCAAGTTGAAGAAAATTAAAATCGAATTCACGACAGTTATATTAATATTTACACCACAAGTGAGTCCTTGCGTACTTTGAGAGAAAACACTGTATTGAACTCAACAAGTAAGAACTCACTTTTGGTGTAAATTTTGATCTAATCATTGTGAATTTGATTTTAATTTGTCTTAAATACGAAAAAAAATCACAACTTATTTTGTGAATTTTTTCGTATTTACAATTTTTTGTGAATACATTTGCATTCACAGATTTTTATGTGATTTTTTTTTAATTCACAGGACTTTTTCTAAATATTCACATTTTTGTGAATATTCGCAATTTTTTCCGTGAATTTATTTGAATGTTCAGAATATTTGTGAATGTAATTGTATTTGTGTGTATGCATTAGACTGATTCAAAAAAAAAATTTTCTTCTGGATTCTCGTGCTATTGTTGGGCACTGATAAAACAAAATTTCTCTAAAAAGATGGGCGCGGTCACTCAATTTTTAGAGGTGGCTATCTCGACTTTTTTGTATTTGAATTTTTTTTAACGAACGTATTGCATTTAAACATAGTCATGGCTTCGGATTACGGATAAAAATCGGAAAAGTTTTGAGTTTGTTCTTTTACAAACATAACAGAGAAAAACTGACCATACGTCGAAGTGCACACGAAACGATGAAAGAAATTTTCTAACAATGGAAATGTGCTGAAATTCCAACGCGTCGATTGAATAACGCAATCTTGAAATCAATAAAACTCCATCTAGTCTGGAAACAACTTTTAAAAAATCGAGTTAAAAAGAATTTGCCGTCACAAATATCAAAGGAGCGTAAATTTAAGAGAGATTTGGACAAACTGTTCAACGTTGCACATTTTCGTTCTGCCCAAAATGTTAACGAACTTGAGAATGGCTGGGAAGAAATGTAAATGAGTTTGAAGATAATATAAGCGTAGCATTTTGAAAATGTAAATATACGATTTATGAATAAAAGCTTATAATTTAATTTTTCGTAAAAAGTGCGAAATGTTAATGCGTATAAATAAATCTACATGAATAACGAGAGTAGTATAGACGCCATTATTGATCTACCTGGATTTGAATTGTGAATATTGCACCCTTTTCAAATTGTTAGAGTTTATTTTTGTTACGAAAAAGCTGCTGGATGTGATTTTTATCCGTAATCCGAAGCCATGACTATGCTTAAATGCAATACGTTCGTTAAAAAAATTCAAATACAAAAAAGTCGAGATAGCCACCTCTAAAAATTGAGTGACCGCGCCCATCTTTTTAGAGAAATTTTGTTTTATCAGTGCCCAACAATAGCACGAGAATCCAGAAGGAAATTTTTTTTTTGAATCAGTCTAGTATGCATGTGAATACAAATACGTAAAGTATGAGTAAATTTGTATTTATATTCACATAAAAATCACGATGTGAATAAATTCGTATTCGTATTTATAAATAGAATTACACCTAACTCCGATGTCATCATACATGACTGTATATTACTATATATGCTTATTTAGAGACAAGTTTCGTTCATGATTATTTATGACAGGATCATACATGATTTTTTATGTTTATATATGTCCATTTTTGCCGGGTCATTTGTATCAATATGATTTTATCTTGCAAAAATCGATGGTTGAATCTTTAAACGCGTTTTTCTCGAAATTAGATTTTTCAAATTTGCTGACATTGTAACTCAAGGAGCAATTATTCGATTGACTTGAAATTTGAACCGAGTACTCTTGAATATATTTGCTCTACAATGACGTAGGATATTTTTGATTGGATGAAAAATTGACGATTTGGCATTGAAAAACACGACCATTTTATAGGCAAGAAAACAGACTTTTTTTTCATAACTACGCCATTTTGTTAGATTTTGATATTTTTCGAAAATCCTACGTCATTGTACAGGAAATACCTTCCAGTTTAACGACATTTTTTCCTTTTTCGGTTTCAGCTACTCAATCGGCCGGAATCATGTCAGCAGTGGAGGAACTTTTTTTTCGCGCCTCCGAAGGCAGCGCATAAGTCGCTTGGATCTCAATATTTTTTTATGAAAAAATTATGCAATATAAGTCAAATATAGCCAAATATATTCTTAATTTTCCGAAACATTTAATCGAGTACTTTTCTTCCAAAAAACCTCCCGAAAATCACGCAAATTTTCAGCGTTCACACTGGTATAGCCCCTTAAGACCGAGAAGGACGTGGCGATTTGGGTTTGCCGAAAATGTTCGGTCCACAAGAGACCGAATTACAAGAGGTGGCTTAGTCACTAAAAAGTCCCAAAGAGGACGAAGAAAAAAAATACCGACGTTGCGACACAGTGAGCAGCCGTCACGACCCATCGATTGTTCAGCAATGCTCCTCCGCAGGAAAGCTTCTTCGATAGGAAACCCGACTTTATAATGGCGGCCTTTGGAAACCGAAAAAAATTCGTACAGTGGATGTAACAAGTCGATTTCAAAGACAGCGAGCAAAGATCAACTGGAAATAGCAACTGGTCTCACCTGCCAAGGATGGCTACCGAATCCGGTGCTGTGTCCACCAACGATCCTGTTGCTTCTGGTGTACAGCTCGCCACAACCTGGAAACCGAAGAAATCCCCAATGTAGACGATGATAAAGCCACCTGGACGCCATTTCCCAATCCATAAGATCGGTTAGCGAGCCGCTGAAAAAAACGTCGGTGCCGAAAAAAAAACATCCAACCGATCAAACGGCAGATTGCCAACTTCCACGGGATACTGCCGAAAAATTTGTCGCCCTGGAATTTACCGATGTTTGCCAATTTAAGATCAGGACCCGATCACAGTCTGGCCCTGCCGATGCCCTGCTGGGACTCATCTCACGCAAGCGCTACACATAGGGTAAGTCCGGGGGAGTTGGCCGTAAGGGATAGATGGCCAATTGAAATACTTCATAGAACCCCGCATTAGATTTCATCTGTTACTGCTTATTTCTGTTCGCGTCGTGCGCAGATGTAATTGGTCGTCTTTGGGTCTCATCATTTTGATACGAACAAATGCGCATGCGCATGACGATGCGCAACGCACAACTGCGCAATGGAACGAGTCATGCGCAAAACGAATGACTTGTTTCATTGTGCAGTGGCGCGTTGCGCATCATTATGCGCATGCGCACTTGTTCGTATCAAAAGTTCGTTGGGTCTCATCGTTATGATACGAGCAAGCGCGCAAGCGCATAATGATGCGCAACGCCCAACCGCGCAATGAAACGAATCATGCGCAAAACGAACGGCTCGTTTCAATGCGCAATTGCGCGTCGCGCATCATTATGCGCATGCGCTCCTGTTCGTATAAAAATGATGAGACCCAACGAACACGACCTGTGTCCGAGCAAAAGTTTGGCAAAACAAATGTTACGTAAGTAAAATCCTTGTTCATTATTCTGGCTACAGCTAAATTTTTTGAAGGTTTCATGTTTTACAGTGTGGCGGTATTATGTATTTCTTGAATAGGTCACGAACAGTGCTTTGTTATAACCTCAAGATTTCGCATGTATTGTTTCTATCTGTTTACATTTTAGATGTAGCCATCTCTCCCGGGAGATTAGGAGAGATGGCCACGTACAGTCAGCGTGTGATGGCCATAGTATTGGTTGTGATATGTTCAAGTAATACACTTTTTTCTACATTTATTTTCGATGCCTAATAAGTACAAGAGAAAAGCAATTGCTCTACGAGGGAACTCCCTGACAGATCGCAACACCCAAGCGATGGGTGTCAAATGACCATTTGACACCCAAAAAAACGGTGTTGACACTGATTTGGGTGTCGACACAAGAAAAAACGGTTTTAATACTGATCTGGACCGAGGCTGTTTTGGGTGTCGACACCCAAAAAACGGCGTTGACACTGATCTAAACCAAGGCTGTATTCAGTGTCGATACCTAAATAATTTAGTGTTGACACCATATTCGTGCGCGTGCATGAATTCCGTGTCGTTATGGCTTTTTTGAGTGTCAACACCGAAATTCTGAAAAATTACAGTGCACACTCCTCCCTACGTACAATGAATACAAGCTTGTGTATGCCCAACTGATGAACTTATTTTTCAGATCATGAATGAACTGAAAAATAAGTTCATCAGTTGGGCATACATATGCTTGTATTCATTGTATGTAGGAAGGGGTGTGCACTGTAATGTTTCAGAATTTCGGTGTTGACACTCAAAAAAGCCATAACGACAGGGAATTCATGCACGTGCACGAATGCAGTGCCAACACTAAATTATTTAGGTGTCTACGCCGAAAACAGCCTCGGTCTAGATCAGTGGCAATACCGTTTTTTTGGTGTAGCGACACCCAAATCAGTGTTGGCACCTTTTTTGGGTGTTGACACCCAAAACAGCGTAAGTCCAGATCAGTTTCAACAACGTTTTTTTTTGTTGTTTTTGGGTGTCGACACCCCAATCAGTGTCGACACCGTCTTTTTGGGTGACGACACTCAAAACAGCCTCGGTCCAGATCAGTGTTAAAACCGTTTTTTTCTGTGTCAACACCCAAATTAGTGTTGACACTTTTTTTATGGGTGTTGACACCCAAAACTGCCTAGGTCCAGATCAGTGTCAACACCGTTTTTTTGGGTGTCGTTCAGATGGGTGTCGACACCAAATGTTTGTCGGTGTTAAAATTGCAATTTGACACCCTACACGTGACACTCAACACCGAAAAATTACGGTGTCACGATCTGCCAGGGCTGAACTCAAGAATCATTAAAAGCAGCTATTAGTGGTGTAAAAAATGATGAATTGTCGGTTCGTGCGGCGGCTAGGACCTACGAAATACCTAGGAAGACCTCAGAAAGACCATATAAGAACAATGACAAAAACTGCTGCGGAGAAAATTAGCATGAAACTCGTCTCATCGAAGACTGGCTTCAGTGGGTACTTTACCAACTTTGGGTACTCAAAAATTATACTGATTTCGATTATATGTATTCTAGATGTGGCCAAAAGAAAAAAACATTAAGGGGTCACCCCCACTTGCGATTTTGAAAAAATCGATTTTTTTTATTGCATTTTTTTGAAGTATAAGTATCTGAGAATATGTCCTGAAAATTTCAAGCCGATCCGAACAAAATTGATTGAGATATGAGCGTTGAAAGAGAAGAATCCGTTGTGTAAACGACCGGCTAATTGAAACTTTAAACGCGTTTTTCTCAAAATGGCATTTCTGAAGTCGGTGACCAAGATTACTCGAACACTAATGAACCGATCTTCTTGAAATTTTGCAGGCTTATTTAATACATAAAAATGTAGTCTTTAATCGTTCGATTTTTTTTTTTCGAAAAAGAAAAATGGCCGTTTTTTTTCGTTAAAATCGAACCATTAACTTTGACTGTCCGCCATTTCGTGAAAAATGAATATTTTTTAAAATCCTTCGATTAAAGACTAGTTTATACTTATATTTGACTAAATCCATCCGCATTTTTTTTTTCAGATGATCCACTTCGCCGCAATGTTGGTCACCGCAAACCGTGTATATAAAAACATTATTTCATTGACGGCCATTTGCCACTAAACGATGTAATATTTTTCAATAAAAAAATTACTGAAAGTTCTTCAAGATGTGTTGTTTAAGATGGTATATTGATCAATTAAAAAAGTTTTGTAGTTTTCTTTTAAAAAATTCATGAAAACGGCCTTTTTTGCGCTACAAGTGGGGGGTAAGGCCTTAAGAATCGAAACATAAAACCAACGAGAAAACCGAGAGCATAATGCTGGGTAACCGGCCATCTCACCTCCACTCCTATGGCCATCACACCCGGCTACTCCGGGAGAGATAACCAATCGTGATTTTGAAAAAATAGTAATTTCAAGGTTGATCTGATACGAGTTTGTTTTAATTTCGTAAATCATCTTAAAGTTGAATGTTCAAAGTTTAATTACAAATGAAAATAGGTTAAGAAACGTCTGTCCTTTGTTTTGACGGATCCTTGAAGAAACTGCGGCCAACTATCCCGGACATACCCAATATTTACACATCAATGAAAATCGACGAAACAACACAAAAGATCCCGTGTTCGGTTTGAAGCGTCGAAAAAGCGTGATAGATACACATAGTGGTGTGACGCAGAAATGTTTTTTTTTTGAGAGTGAGAACCCGTATCCTACACACACAGAGATGTGGCCAAGGGGAGTTTGTGCATTGTCATGGCTGAAAAGAAAATCGTGAAGGAAGACACCGCAAGTCCAGGAAAACCTTTTACCTATCCGACTCTATCGCAGGTTTCGGTTCGGAAAACGAGAGTTTTAGGTCACAGTGGTAAGTAAGACACTTTGGCAAGCACCGGATGTTTTTATTTTATTTTTTCACTCGTCACTCCTGGTACTCTAAGAATGGAATCGTGTGCTGGACGGCGGAACAGGAGTGTTTGCTCCGAAGATTTCCCATACAGTGGCGAGTGTCGTTGTTTTGGTGCATTAACGTGCCTGAAGAAGAATGTGGAACAAAAGAATGGCTTTGCGCGAACCATTACCACGATATGTGGAGTGATAAGAGGGAGGAGTATCCTGATGTTGAACTTGCGGACGATGAAACGGTCCGGGGCTCTCGTAATCGTCTTGCTGGGAATAATCGTCGACACCGGGCTGATAAGCATTGACTTCCGGCCGATCGGGCGCCCACGGACGATCGTAATTCAGATCGTTCGGTCGATTCTCGTGATCCCAAGTGGCATAACTGGGCTCGTATGGATTCGCGGGTTTAACGGCGTTCAGGCTCGTGTAAAAGTGGCCCGTTGGATTATTGTTGGTTGGGCGACTCGATGACGATGACTCCTGATGATGATGATGATGTTGATGATGGTGTTGAGGCTTCGGACGCGTCGGGAGGGCTCCCGTACTGTACACGTTTACCTCCTCGTCGATATACGGACGCTGATTCGCCAGGTTTAATGAGAACGCTAAAATGTCACATCTCACACACTTTAACGCCGGTCGGTTGCAAACTAGTACAGTCGTGCTGTATATTGGAATCGGAAAGAATTAGAAGAAGGCTAGTATTTTGACAGGTGATTTTGTAGGTGCCACGGGTGCTAAAACCAAGTTTGCCTGAAAATGGGGGGGTAGGGTTTTTTTAGGGGATGGGGGTGGTTTAATGCCAAATTACAACCCCCACGAGGTCGGCGCCGGGAGACAAAATGGTCAGAAAAATTCGGGTTTTATTTTTGTCCATAGCGCCGAAGTCGTGCAAGTCTATTTTGGGGGTGAAAAAGTGGGGTGAAATTTTGAAAAATCAGTTTTCATTCGATAACTCTTTAGTACAAATTCGTACAATTTTTGTTCGAATGGAAACGTCGTAGTCCTTGAAAAGACGCGTCGATCGAGTATTTGATCAACCCTCGCCAATAATATCTTCATCCCCAAAAGAATTGTTGAAGAATTAACAAAAAAAATTGTTTATTGAATAACTCGAAAACAATCGATTTTTCGGGGATGGTTCAAATGTACGAAATGTAGAGAATAATTTTCTCTATATTTTCGTTCCTATGCACAACTTATGAATTTTGCTTTTTCGAACCCCTCTCAGGGGTTGAAAATTCAAAATGAAATTCTAAGAAAACTATTGACCGAAACTAAAGAGATACGAGTTTGGCGCTGTGGACCAAAGTGTAGCTGAGGGTTCATGCTACAAATTCTTCCACGGCGGCGAATTCGTGCCGTCAATAGTTTTCCCAGAATTTAATTTTGAACGTTCAACCCCCGAGAGGGGTTGGAAAATCAAAATTCAAGGGTGGTTCATAGCAACGAAAATATGGAGAAAATTATTCTCTACATTTCGTACATTTGAACCATACTCGAAAAACCGATTGTTTTTGAGTTATTCAACAAACTATTTTTTTTGTTTTTTAACGATTTTTCGGGGGTGAAGATATTATCGGAGAGCGATGATCGAATACTCGATCGACGTGTCTTTTCAAGGGCTACAACGTTCCCATTTGAACCAAAAACGTACGATTTTTTTCTACAGAGTTATTGAATTAAGACCGATTTTCCAAATTTTCACCCCACTTTTTCACCCTCAAAATGAACTTCCACGACTTCGGCGCTGTGGACAAAACTAAAGCCCGGATTTTTCTGAACATATTGTCTCACGGCGCCGACCTCGTAGGGGTTGTAGTTTGGCATTAATCCACCCCCATCTCCTTTCATCCCCTAAAAAAGAACCCTACACCCCGATTTTTAGGCAAACTTGGATTTAGCCCCCGCGGCACCTACAAAATCACCTGACAAAAAACTAGCCTTCTTCTAATTTTCTCCGATTCCGGGTTTTTTCAGCGACAGCACGACTGTGCTAAACTGCTATTGCACCTTGTGAAAATTCTTCTTCGCAATACAGCAAAAAGAGAAATAATCCGAGTAGAAATTGTGCATGTCTGAGTTATGACCTAGTAACTGGATCGCCCAATTGACCAATGGTTGGCTCGCTATGAGCTAGTAATATTGTGAATGTTTTGTTATCCAGCCCTTGTTCAGTCACTGCCCAGCTGATCTTGGTCACAAATGACAAAGTGAGGTTATGTGACTATAGGTAGTTTCATCGAGCGAATGACTCATGGCTGGCTAGCCAACTTGAGTTTCAGGTGGCTTTGCAAAAGTGGGCATGACGCGATGACCTTGCCAACACTAGCTAACTGCGGCTATGCACCCCTTGGCTAGTCACTGCCCAGCCGATCTTCGACGCAAATTACAAAGTGAGGTTATGTGACTACGTGCAGTTCCATCAAGGGACTCGCTCATGGTTGGTTAAGCAACTTGAGTTACGGATGACGTTGCGAATGAATAAAATCCTCAAGTCGGTATCTCGCGATAGCCGGAATGAATGATCGGACAAATACAATTTGAGGTTATGTAATTCTATGCGATTATCGCTCTCAATGCGAAAGCAATTGAGTCATTGATCCGATAATGTTATTTACATTTGTTAATCCACCCATTTTCCAATAATCTGACATTGTGTGGGGTAACATATGTAGATGATATGAAAATTCAGAAATTACAGAAGTAGAACTGGCTCTGTGGACAACGTCACAACTCATCACCCAGAGGTCCAGGGATCGAAACCACGTCACGGCGTAAGCGTTTGTCTGAGGTAATTAAAAATTGAACCATTAAGGGGTGAAATGCAGTCAGAATTTTCGAAAAAACGATTTTTTTTACATTTTCTTAAAGTATGTTTCGAAAATATTCTTTGAAAATTTCAAGTCAATCCGATGAATAGTTTCCGGGATATCCCACAATTAGTGAATGGGCCACGTGGCTGAAAAACGTGCAAACGATAATATCCGGGAAGGCAGAATGCTTCGAAGACAACAACAAATTGATATTTTGGAAGCTTCCACATCGGCAGAAGCCCTATTGTATGGGCCAGGAATTGTTGATTCGATGTAACCAATTTTCTAATTAATATTTCTATACATAAATCAAGTGTAAAATTGGAAAACTCTTTCGGAAATTTTCAAAAAATTATTACTCAAAAAATATCAACTTTAGCAAAATTTTATAAAGAATACTTTTCTTTTTAAAATTACCCAAAATGTTAAAAAATAATAATTCATCCCGAAAAACTTTAATTTGTTTGAAAAATTGTTTTAACAATTGGCTATAAACAATTGCATGCTCGACTTTTCGGCAAAAAAATGTGATATTCGGATTCAGCGGATCCAAATACATTAAAAAGTTTAGCTTCATCCATCGAGCTCAAAACTTGACGAACATATAATACCGTATCCACATCGAAAAACTTTAAACGCGTTTTTCTCGAAACTATGTTTTTCACGTCGGTGACCACTATAATTCGAAAACCACTCGATGGATGTTGATGAAATTTGGCGTGCTTATTGATAACATGAAAAACTAGTCCTCAACCGAAGGATTTTTATTTTTGTCGGAAATTTCTATTTTTTTAAACAATAAACGAGCGATTTTTTAGTCGAAAATCGAAAGTTATCTGTCGGAAGCCGTCATTTTGTTAATAAAAAAAGCTTCGATTAAGGACTAGATTTATTATTAAAGCAATGATTTTTTTTTTATTTTTTATTTTTTTATTTCAGATGATCCAGTAAAATTTTATGATGGTCACCGCAAAGCACTACATGCCTAAGGGGGTCCGACAAAGATGGCGATATTTTTATAAATAACCAATATTTTTCTTAGAAAATTTGTACAAGTCAAATTGAAATATAACATAAAAAGTCTGTGTAACCACTTTCGTAAAACAAACTTGATTACTATAAAAAAAAAAAAAATTATTAAAAATGCTCGTTTTTTCACGCCTCCGACTGCATCTCACCCGAATATACAGGGTGTCCCATTTTAATCTTACACCTGAATTTTCTCGAAAAATATTGCTCGGACGAACTATTGTATGGAACAAAACTTCTAGGGATTGAAGGGGGACGTTTGAAAAAAATTTATTTGAGGAGCCAAAATTCAAAATGGCGGCGTTACAAAGGCTGACATGTTTTTTTCAAACGGAAACATAACTTTTTTTTATTGCCAAAAAATTTGTCAGCTGAAAACTAAAAACTTTTGTTGAAAATTTTTTTTGATAAAGTTCATAGTTTTCAAGTGAGAACATCATTTTCATGCCATCAGCCATGCAACCTCCTACGCTTTGGCTAACGCAAATGCCGGTGGTAGGGACAATTAGACTAAATGTCTCACGGCAAGCCGCTCAATGTTGTATTTTCGAATGTATGACCACTTGAACAAAAAAAGAATCAAATTTTTGTTGTTGAACATTTTGGGTTTTTTTTTGTTTTTTTGTTTTCAAATTTGGACGATATTTCATGAGAAAATTTTGGAGGAAAATCGATGAAAAATAATTTTTTTTTTTAAATTTTAATAGCTTTTGTGCCATTTTCAGGCCCAAAAACGTGTTTCTTTAAATCCTTGACGAACTTTGATCACGATGGGTAGAAAAACACACACACACACACACACACACACACACACACACACACACACACACACACACACACACACACACACACACACACACATGCACACACATCCTGGATACATCTGAAATAATTGAAAATGATGTTCTCACTTGAAAACTATGAACTTTATCCAAAAAATTTTTCAACAAAAGTTTTTAGTTTTCAGCTGACAAATTTTTTGGCAATAAAAAAAAGTTATGTTTCCGTTTGAAAAAAACATGTCAGCCTTTGTAACGCCGCAATTTTGAATTTTGGCTCGTCAAATAAATTTTTTTCAAACGTCCCCCTTCAATCCCTAGAAGTTTTGTTCCACACAATATTTCGTCCGAGCAATATTTTTCGAGAAAATTCAGGTGTAAGATTAAAATGGGACACCCTGTATATTTACAGCGCAAATATCATAGCCCTAATTAATGAACGAAGAGTATCGCAAAAGGATCCAACGATGTAAATAATATGCAAAAAAAAATCACGAAAATATAAATATATAGCCACAATTGTTTTTTTTTTATCTAATCGTCACCCAATTTTTTCTTCCCAGTCGCTAGCTGAAAAAACCAGGTCCTGGCTAGGTTAGAAATACAATACAGCCGTGATTCCTTTCTATCTAGTCACCATCTAATTTTTTGTCTTCAGTCACTACAGGACCAAAGAGTCACAAGGCTGGGTAGTCAATAGCCAAGCCGGCTAGCTAATGGCGATTCGAAACATCACTTCACCAGCTTGTGGCTAGGCGGTGATGAGTTGCGTTTTTTCCACTCGGGAAACGACTGAGTTCTCAACCGAAGGTTAGCTCTGATTTGGGAATACGCTCTGTTCAAAGTCCAACAACAACGCACAGCGATCTTTTTTGTACGTAGTCCCTGAAGTGGAGGCTCCAAGCCTTGCCAAACGGCCCCTAATTACGCAGGATTGGGCGAATAGGACAATAGGGTGCTCTGGCCTTCCATTTCAGTGCTCGTTATTGTGTCGCGGTTGCTTGATCGCCGAAGAGAATTGAGTTGAAATTTCGTTAATTCGCGTTGATTGCGCGAGAGAAAGGACGAACTTACTGGCATTTTGTAGCAGAGGTACGCTCGGTCTGGGAACTTCGTCGGGTATGTCGTCATCGTCGACGCAGCAGCTCCATATCAATCCACCGGAGCACAGGTCCACCGGACGACCACCACCGAGCACGCAACTTATGCTCAAACCACACTCGAACTTGGCACCCTTGTACTTGCAAGTCTGTGGTATCACTGTAACAGACAATTCCCCCTTTTTACCGAATTACCACGAAATTGGTTCGTTGGATTCCCGACCAAGTAGATTACGCAAGTCCTGCAGCATATTCGGCGATCTTCTATATTCCCGTAGGTCTGGAAAAAACAAAAGATCTTGACGTACTTCTACCGAGCATATCCATGATACCGCTGTTGACAGCGTTGCTGGAATAACCGCGATGATCGTCGATCCCACCGGTGTTCGTGTAATTTCGTTTTTTCCTAAGTGTCTCGACCAATAGCAAGCCCTGCTCGTGACTGGTGAGCTTTCTTCTGCGGCCACCGCGGTGTCCGGGCTCGATTTCCTCGCGGTCTCCAACTGGCCAGTCCGCGTCGAGGTTTCCCGGTTTTTTTCTACGGCTCTCGGCCAGCTGGCGAAGAAAATCGGCCAGTCGTTCGGTCGTCACTTCCGTATCCCCGATGGCCTCGTTCTTGTTCCAAGTTTCCAAGGACTCGTCGAGATCGAAGTCGTCGACGAATCTTCTCGAATGAGCCGATCCGGTGTCTTCGATTTGCCGTCGTACGGTCGAGCCGGGCCTGTACAAGGCCGCGGACTCTTGTTCGTTTCTCGTCGAATAACCGAGTCCCCGGAAGTTGGTCAACCTTGTTGGCGAAGCCTCGTCCCGTCGATTTATCCGATCGATTCCGAAATTCCTTGTGTACGGGGTATCGCGTTTGGCTCCGTTGCAATCAGGACCAATCGTCAGAACGATCAGCAAGATCAACAATGCCGGGGCCGTTGATCCGTGAACGATCGCTTGTCCGCTTCCCGGCACGCTCCGAGTCTTCAACATCTTACTCTCGTATCATACGAGAGTCTCTGGCGCTTCTTCGTTCTCCTGTACTTCTAATATTTACAGCCGCATTCTCCGGTTAATTTCGCCAACTTGATTTCCGGAGCTCGGCAACGCTTCAGCAGGCCTGGAAACCCGCCACGGCACCTTCACAATTGTTGAAAACGAGGCTACGTCCTTTCTCGAACATACTAGCCTACCTTGGAGTCCAATAGTACCGAAGAGCGTTGGCAACTCGGTGACACTCGAGACTCCAGGGCTACGGGCCCTACAAGTCCTCCGAATGGACAACAAGTCCTCCAGGGCCACCCTATCCACCTTGTCCGTCTAATGTGCCCGGACCTTTCAGCTCACCCGATCCACCTGTTCACCTAGTCCGTCTGATCCACTTGATACACCTAATCCCGGTCCAATCCCTTGTTCTACGTGGTCCAAGGTGACCTTGAACTAGATGTCGGTGGTTTATCGGAGGTGACCTCCGGGTCACTTGGGTCGTTTTTGGTTTTATTTCATCGAACGTTTTTTTTCTTCTTTCTTTCTAAATGCTCGCGATCTCGTTTCCGGACAATTGTCACCGCGACTCCGTGTACTGGTGCACTGTGCCGTGGTGGGTACCTCGGCGCTCGCGGTGTCCCGTGCACGGCGGAGAGAGCGAGAGAGAGAGAGAGAGAGAGAGAGAGAGAGGGTAGATAGGAGGTTGTTTGCTTCTCCTCTGCTTTCACCATGAGCAAGAGAGGCCCCCTTGAGGTGGTATGGCTTTCCCGCGCACCGAGAGCGTGTCAACTTCGAACGCACCAAGTACTTCAGTGGGTCTCGCCTCGACAACAACCGCGACCGACTGGCCGTTCAATCTTAACCCGTGCCGCCGTTCCTGGGGATCTCTTTGTATGCGTGTCCGGTGGCACGGGAACTCGCCCCCTGCCCATTACTCCAATCTCATTATTATTATACATATATATGCACGCCATGCACAACAATACTTTTCCCTTTCCCACAAGTCACTGCTTTCTTTTCCTTTTCAATCTCCCACCGTGCGGCACATCGTCTCGGTACGTCATTTCTTGGCACGAAATTCACCGGCGTTCGATCGCCAATTGTTTTCGCCGCGCGTAACTGTATAACGATATACGCGGCTGCGATTCAATGCGAGAAAGTTCTCGTCCGGTTGATGCGATCGATGGCGGGAATCACTAAGAGCACTCCCGATCACTGATCATCGATGATTATTCGGAATGAGAAGTGCTCGCAGCAGATGAAAGTTAGGCTCGATAACGCCTGATATCATGGCATAGTGATAACTGTTCCTGTACAGTAGTAACTGCACGAGCGGAGGAAAGTGTACGCCGAAGTATACGTCTAACGACCATCAACCTGTAGCTCGCATATGTCACTAATAGTGTTTACTATTAAAGTCTGGTTGGAATGTGTAATTATTAGCGACAACTATCAAAGTATAGTTTGATCATGTGATTAATAGTGACGACTATCAAAGTACAGTTGACATACGTGTAAAATAGTGAAAACTTAAAATATACTCGATACACACGAGTAATAGCGACAACTGTCAAGACACAGTTGACCCTCCGACCTATAGTGACAACTATCAAGGCATAGTTGACACTCCGACTGACATTGACAACTGTAAAGGCATAGTTGACACTACGACTCATATCGACAACTATCAAGGCATTGTTGACACTACGACCTATAGTCACAACTATACGGACATAGTTGACACTCTGACCTATGGTGAAAACTATCAAGACATAGTTGACACTCCGAGTGACAATGACAATTATCGAGGTGTGATTGACACATGGTGACAACTATGAGCAGATGAAAGTTGAGCCCGATAGCGCCGAATATTATGGCGTAGTAACAACTATTCTTATACAGTAGTAACTACACGAGCGGAGGTAAGTGTATGTCGAAGTATACGTCTAACATCTATCAACCTGTAGCTGGCATATGTCACTAATAGTGTTTACTATTAAAGTCTGATTGAAATGTGTAATTATTAGCGACAACTATTAAACTATAGTTTGATCATGTGATTAATAGTGACAACTATCAAAGTACAGTTGACATGCGAGTAAAATAGCGAAAACTCAAAATATACTTGATACCCACGAGTAATAGTGACAACTGTCAAGACACAGTTGACAATCTGACCTATAGTGACAACTATCAAGGCATAGTTGACATTACGACCGATGGTCACAACTATCAGGACATAGTTAACACCAAAACCTAGAGTGACAACTATCGAGGCATAGCTGACTTTCCGAGTGACAATGACAACTATCGAGGTGTGATTGACACATGGTGACAACTATGAGCATAGTTGTCACATGAGATAGCGCTGACTATCATGGCATAGTAACAACTATTCCTATACAGTAGTAACTATACGAGCGGAAGAAAGTGTACGCCGAAGTATACGACTAACAACTATCAACCTGTAACTGGCATATGTCACTAATAGTGTTAACTCTTGAAGTCTGATTGGTATGTGTAATTAATAGCGACAACTATTAAAGTATCGCTTGATCATGTGACTAATAGTGACAACTATCAAAGTACAGTTGACATGCGAGTGAAATAGCGAAAACTTCAAATATACTTGATACACACGAGTGATAGTGACAACTGTCAAGACGCAGTTGACCCTCCGACCTATAGTGACAAATATCAAGGCATAGTTGACACTCCGACCGACAGTGACAACTATCAAGGCATAGATGACACTACGACCCATAGTCTCAAATATCAGGACATAGTTGACACTTCAACCTATAGTGACAACTATCGAGACATAGTTAATACTCCGAGTGATAATAACAACTATCGAGGTGTGATTGGAACATGGTGACAACTATGAGTAGGTGAAAGTTAGGCTCGATAGCGCTGAATATCATGGCATAGTAACAACTATTCCTATACAGTAGTAACTATACGAGCGGAGGAAAGTGTACGCCGAAGTATACGACTAACAACTATCAACCTGTAGCCGGCATATGTCACTAATAGTGTTTACTCTTCAAGTATGGTTGGAATGTGTCATTAATAGCGACAACTATTAAAGTATAGTTTGATTAGTGATTAATATTGACAACTATCAAAGTACAGTTGACATGCGAGTAAAATAGCCAATACTTAAAATATACTTGATTGCACACGAGTAACAGTGACAACTGTCAAGACACAGTTGACATTCCGACCTATAGTGACAACTATCAAAGCATAGTTGACAATACGACCGACAGTGACAACTATCAAGGCATAGTTGACACTACGACCCATAGTCTCAAATATCAGGACATAGTTGACACTTCAACCTATATTGACAACTATCGAGGTGTGATTGACACATGGTGACAACTCCGAGTAGATGAAAGTTAGGCTCGATAGCGCTGAATATCATGGCATAGTAACAACTATTCCTATACAGTAGTAACTATACGAACGGAGGAAAGTGTACGCCGAAGTATACGACTAACAACTATCAACCTGAAGCCGGCATATGTCACTAATAGTGTTTACTCTTCAAGTCTGGTTGGAATGTGTCATTAATAGCGACAACTATTAAAGTATAGTTTGATTATGTGATTGATAGTGACAACTATCAAAGTACAGCTGACATACGAGTAAAATAGCCAATACTTAAAATATACTTGATACACACGAGTAACAGTGACAACTGTCAAGACACAGTTGACACTCCGACCTATAGTGACAACTATCAAAGCATAGTTGACACTACGAACTATAGTAACAACTGTCGAGACATAGTTGACACGCCGAGTGACAATGACAGCTATCTAGGTGTGATTGACACACGGTGACAACTATGAACAACTATCCGTCCGGACAATTGCCACACGTATCTAACAGTGACAACCATCCTACGGTAACAATATACCTATTTACGTTACGCGTCTCGCCCTTATCAGTTCCCCAATAGTTGCAACTATGGAAACTAATGCGTCACTGCTTGCACGTAAACGTCTCAAATCTCTATATTGTTCGCAATCTCGGAGAGCAACGCGCGCACTGAACGAAATCGAGTCTCCCAGCTCGCGCGATATATACTCCACGCGATCAACTACACGGACAATCGAGCCAAGGCTTAACACTTCCATTAACGGGGCTTCGAACCTCACCGCGTGATAATAAGTAAAGCACTCCGCGAAGAGGAATCGCGGGCCTTTCTCTTTCGTGCGAAAGCAATAAGTAGCGTACCTATGTTTCAACATATATGAGTGTATGTATACATATATGTGCTTGAATAAAGTACACGACAAGTTTTAGTGATACCTTGATACGCTCTACCTTTCTTGAGTGCGGTGACGAAGCCAACGAAGAAAGAGGAGACAACGCGCGGTTTTGTGACTCGAATGCCGAGTCGCTTGGAACCGCGCCTCTTTATCGCCATCATCGTGTCTCCTCTCTCGGTCACCAATTTTCTAAGCTTATTTTTATTTCATTCCAGTGTTATTTCATACACACACAAACATATATATATATATATATATATATATATATATATATGGAGACACACATACAATTATTTTCATTATTAGTTACAACTATATTTCATAACTCACACCCAAGCTCGTCGAAGAATCTCGGCCTTTCGACGTACGTGACAATTTCGTTGCCCAGTTGATCGGCCGCTGCGTTAGCGATATCTGCCAAAAAATAAAACGAAAAAATTTCTATACGCAATAACGCAAAAAGGAAAATGGCTTCACCATTTTTTTTTTAACAACGTACCACTAGACAAGTATCTATCGTTTCCGCGGCTCTGATAGCGAGGCTCAAAGAACTCGCTCGTTCCCTCGTTCCCATCGGGAATGCCAAGTACGAGCGTGATCACGAGAAACTTGTCGATCGAATGAAAAAATTGTCTCGGGGTCATATTTCGGCGATCGAAGATCGATAGTGCTTTCGTACGGTCGGGCCGATTGTCAGCCTGATCTTCGATAGTCACAGGGGTTTGTCATTCGTCGGTGGTCCAACATTTTTCGGTTCTTTTTTCGAGCCCCCAATGATTTGCTCGAAAAACTGTGGGATAAATTGAAATGATTAGTTACAACAACAACAACGACAACGATAATAATAATAATAATAATTAACAATCATAATGCATATAATAATAATAATAAATCAATTATAAGCTGTTTAGGAACTGTTATTATGATAGTTAATTATTATAATTTATGATAGTTTTACCGTAAATCCGTATAGTCCGGCTATTACTTATAATAATTATGAACGATTATTCTTATTATAAATAAATAAATAATAATAATATTAATAGCGTGGGCACTAAGAAGCAGCGCTACGTTGGTACAGTCCCGTAAAAAAGTGGGACACGAAACCAGGCCACTGAAACAAGTGGAACGTCTTTTAGTGCTTGTACAAACCCATAATATGGTAGAGAAGCAAGAATAAGGATCGTTTACCGAGCTCTCTCTCTCTCTCTCTTTTTCCTATTCCACACTTTTTGACTCTAATTTTATTAAATTTTTCTATATATTCTCAAACACCATCGTAAGTAAGTATGGTCCACAATATAAAAATTGATGAGGTACACTACCGTTATGTGAAAGAAGACAGCATCTACAAAACCAATCGAAAATGCGTTTTTTGGTATCGTTGGAATTAGTACAAAATGTCCCATCGTTCTGTATAGGAAAACGCATTTTCGATTTTTATATAGATGCCACCTTCTTCTACATGACGGCAGTACAGTTGTACGCTTCGTTCTAGTGTGACTCTCGACGCAATGGACAAAACGAAAGGATCGATCGGCGAGTCATGTAAAATCGACGCTTACTTATTATTTATCATTTCTTTATTTTCAATGGAATCTTTGTACACGTTGTCCACGAATGGATGAGCTCTTGTGCCAGGGAACTTTTCGTCGTCAGTGAAAGTTTTTCCCGGCTTACTTTCGACTTTACCGGGTCCTGCGCGCTCGGTATATGCTTCGCTCCCCGATCACAGACTATACAAATATTACGATATATATATATATATATATATATATATATATATATATATATATATATGAGGCATTCCACGCCATTTCGCTCGGCCGTGACTCTGACCATGTTTAATTTTTTTTGATACTTTTTTATAAAATAGTATGCTATGTAAGGAGTATTTTCACAACTTTTAAAATTTTTATCGCATGTTTTTCAGAAGTTACAATTTTTCGAAAAATCTGGATTTCAGAAAGTTCGGAAACGTTCTAACGCCCATATCTCTCAAATTAATCGATATATCGAAAAATGTCTATAGATACATTTATTTCATATTAATTCACACTTTCATAAAACAGGCATTCTTTTTTAATCATCGTTGTCTACATTTTTTCAGCGTGTAGAGTGAAAACTATTTTTTTTTTAAGACGATTGCCATTATTTTTTTAATTTTCTACAATAATAAGATGAATGATATGAATTTTAACGGTAGTCCCATGGTGGGCCCCTTTTTCCTTGTATTTTTTTTTTAATAAATTCAATTTTTTTCACGAAAATTCCGAGTGTAACGTATGAATTACTAATAATTTTGCGAAAAAATACCCAAAAATTGCACTGTGTTGTGCCTGATAATGATGATGCCTTAAGAGGACAAGATTTTTCAAAATCTGATCAGTTTCGATTGTGTAAACTTTTTAAGCCGGTGAGAAAATAAATATGTAACTCTCTCAAGATAAAAAATATGTACTTAGTGTTTCATTCATATATTCTCCGATAATGCATAATTTTTACTATTTCTTCTAGGAAAGTAATGGAATAATAATTCTTCAACATCTTAGATCGGGCTACTAATTGTAAAATTATAACTACAATCACTAATTGCAAATAAGTACAATCGTTATTACTCACGAGTATTATTAGTAATAAAAATTATTAGTAATTCATAGGAAACACTGGAAATTTTCGTGAAAAAAATGAATTTATTTTTAAAAAAATACAACGAAAAATGGGCCCACGATGGGACCAGCGTTAAAATTCACATAATTCATCATATTATTGCAGAGAATTAAAAAAAATAGCAATAATCTTAAAAAAATAGTTTCCACTTCACAAGCTGAAAAAATGTCGACAACGATAATTTAAAAAAAAAGTTCCTTTTTTATGAAAGTGTGAACTGATATGAAAAAAATCGATCTATAGACATTTTTCGATATATCGATTAATTTAAGAGATATCGGCGTTAGAACGTTTCCGAACTTTCTGAAATCCAGATTTTTCGAAAAATTGTAACTTCTGGAATACATGCGATAAAAATTTGAAAATTTGTGAAAATACTCCTTGCATAGCATACTATTTTATAAAAATAAAATAAAAAATTGTCAGGGTCACGGCCGAGCGAAATGGCGTGGAATGCCTCATATCTTCTTTTATTCACATAAAAATATTATTTTTTCATAATGCATATCATAAAAAATATTGTATAAATAAAATATGATTATTGTTATTGCTATCATTAATAATATTATATTTCAAATATAGAAACGAAAGATATACATTGACGCAGTTGAAGGAAAGTAAACCGCGACGTTCAAGATGTCCATATATATATATATATATATATATTTTTCTTTATCTCCCGAGTCACGAATCCAGGCAAGGGCACACACTTTCACCGCTTACACCTAAAAAATGCTTGTATCCGAAACGGGTTATAACAACAATGAGAAGTGAGATGAAAATGTCCCCTTTTGCTACTATGCTCGACGATTATTAGGATATAGTGATCTTAAATACATATATACAGGGTGTCCTATTATGAATGGATAATCCTGCATATGTCGATAGGTCAGATCATGTACTTTTATATGCTGGAATTTCAGTTCAGTGAAAGTTTCATGGTTTTTGGGATAAAAATCATCTGCTTTTGGTTTTTTGCATGCCATTTCTACAAATGGCAACTTTCTTCGAGCCGGTTAAAAAAAAATACTCTTGGTTATTTGTTTTATCTAGAAAAGTCGTTTTTTTAACCTTAAACGTTAAGGAAACTTGATGAAAAAAGATCTTATGGAGAATTTTCATACAAATCAATTCGAACATCTGATTTTGATAGCCTGCGGTGTAAAAATAATGCAGTACACCTATCGTACCAATTACGTAAGGCACCACACTATGGGAAAAAAATTTTGGTCATTTTTTTTCGTTTTCCGAAAGATTAATTTGTTAAGAATGCTCTCACCAATTTTTTAAGAGGAATTTGTAAAATTGACGGAGATACAGCATTTTATGTGAAACCGTTTGAAGCGTACGACTGCGCCGAGCTGCAGATGTGCGGCTTTGAACGCGTTTTTCTCGAAATTACGTTTTTCAATCTGGTTGACGACAAAAACTATTCATCCGATTTGCATGCGCCCAGTCTTAAGGGGGGATTGTCTTTTTTTTTCGCAAAATTTACCGCCTTTTGGGAATTTTTTTGTGAAGAAAGTATACAACGGAAAACTTGTGAAACTTGGCATATAGTTTTATTGATCTGTTTACTACATACAAAAAAAATTTTAAACAATTTCATCAAAAAATCCGCCTCCCACCCCCCTCGACGCGCGATGGTCCTATTTTGATGGTGTGCACGATTTCTCAAAAACTATTCAACCGATTGCCTTCAAATTTCGACAGAATGCTCAGCTGACATCCTTTTATCGTTTGATGAAGCAAAAAAGCAATACGTTTAATAGTTTTTTATTTATAACAAAAAATCGATCAATTTTTTTCGAAAAATCGATACTTCAAGTTCAAAACGTCACCAAATCGTCAATTTTTTTTCCCCTTCATCGAACGATAGCTATATGTGTCTAAAGTAAAATGCTTTTTGGGTTTTTGTTGCAGGATGAACGTGAAGGCTGTAATCGTGCACACCATCAAAAAAGGACCATCGCGCGTCGAGGGGGGTGGGAGGCGGATTTTTTGATGAAATTGTTTAAAAAAATTTTTGTATGTAGTAAACAGATCAATAAAACTATATGCCAAGTTTCACAAGTTTTCCGTTGTATACTTTCTTAACAAAAAAATTCCCAAAAAGCGGTAAATTTTGCGAAAAAAAAGACAATCCCCCCTTAAACTGCTCGAAAATTCAGTCTCTATGGCACCACGTAGGGATTTTTTTTTTATAAAAGCCCCTTTCTATTTTTTCTTAAGAGGGAATGATACCTCATCGCGGTCGGTATGGTAGAACAATTATAGATTCCCAAAAATCTCGAAAACAGCTCTTCAGATCCCGTCGAAACTTTGCCAAACGACGTCAAATAGATAGACGAACAGCTGTCTTCCCCTCAAATTTTCTGAATTTAAGAAAAAAAACTAGATTGGCTTATGATAAGCCAATCTACATTTTTTTTTCCAGTTTTCGAGATTTTTGGGAATCTATAATTGTTCTACCATACCGATCGCGATGAGGTATCATTCCCTCTTAATGGACGATGAAAATTTTCCATAAAAATCGGAAATAAAATTCGCTGGTCCGCCATTTTTTTAGATATCAAAATTCCCCTACGTGATGCTGTAAACCTATATGTCTAGTTTTTACATATATTTTTAATTGATTTTTCAGATGAACCGCATGGCTTAAATGCTGTCAACCGCCGAGCAGCAATTTCGTCGGAGTGTCCTCTTGGAAGCGGCGTACACCGCAAACTATACTTTAGATTCGAGTACAAAAATTTGTATTTATTTATTGACTATGAGTATTAATTTAAAAAATGCCATTAATTGTTCACTTGAAAATAATTACGAAAAATACACCCTCGTACCGCGCACGAATATCTTTTAGTTTTACGAATAAAACGACCGATAATTTTTTTTACGGACAAGAGTTTTAAAGCATTATTTTATGACAACAAAGATGATAATTATTGGCCTAGAAATGCAAGGTAATTCGAAAAATCTGTTTCTAAGGAAAAAATGATTGATTGTTTTGCGAATGTTACGGAGCGTCAAATTTTTTAATGAGGAGAGTTTTTTAAAATTAGCGAAAATTGGAAATTTCGAAGCTCTTTAGCGACCACTAAATAATCATTGGCCGGCTAAAGCTTTCACGACATTAATTAAAAAATTATGAAGCGTAAAATTCATGGGTAAGAAGTGGACAAAAAAAATCGTCTTTTTAATGAAAATTTGAATTTTTAGGAAACTTCAGCGACCTTTAAATATTTTTTGACCGTTCGCAGCTTTCCCGACAATTTTTTTTTCTCTTTAAAGAAGATAATTGGAGGGTGAGATAAAGGAAAAAATAGACCCCAAATTGGTGCCACCCTAATATACACACACCCACACACTTGTGCTTAATCGGCAGTCGTGAAATAAATATAGACTTCTAAACGGGACACAATGCGTTGATAATTAGGGCCAAATCGGCCGGGTCCCCGGAATCTCCGAGAAATGTTAATCGAACACCTCATCCTCGCGGTGTCTCCCCATAAGTGAAGTTTTGCCTACCTGCGAGGCCCGCGATGGAGCACTTTCACCGCGACGCACGAGGACCGTCGGGGCAGGTAAGGTCCGCGTGTATTACGCTGAATGATCGTTCTCAACCCGGACGAAAAAGAGAAAAGAGAATATATATATATATATATATATATATATATCCCTCGTCAATTCGATTTATTTATTTTTATCTGATTCCACTGACTCTAAAAGACACCCCGAATTTTTTTACATTTTGCGAAATAACCCTTGGTCAAAAAAAAATACTCCGAAAAAAAACGCCACGATTTCAAAACCGGAAACAAATTCCAAAAAATGCGTGTTTATATGTAAAAATTTTCAAGCTATTACCCGCAGTGGAAGTCTAATTTTTTCTGTGCTTCCTGAGCGATTAACGTTTTAAAAAATCCGAAAAATTGACTGCTGACTGTCCAAGGTCCATGATTGTGATTTGGTTATCCAAAAATGATTTTTAAAAATTCATCGTGGGTATCAAAATATTTAAGTATCCGCTCAAAGTAAGCGGTTGATGAATTTGTCGGATTTTTTTTAACGTTAATCGCTCAGAAAGCACAAAATAAATCATACTTCCACTGCGGGTGATAGCTTGAAAAATTTTACATACGATCACGCATTTTTGGGAATTTTTTTCAGATTTTTAAATCGCGGCGTTTTTTTCGGAGAATTTTTTTTTTGACTAAGGGGTCAAATGTGAGGAAGAACGGTGAATTCCAACAACTCCAATCGCTCGTCGTATCATGAAAAACGTTCAGGGCTATAAAAAAAATGTAACCATTTTTTTCGATTTTTTAAAATTAATTTTCTGTCAACATTTTTTTTTAAGTAATTTTTTTTTCAATAAACAAAAATTTGTTCCCGTTGTTTAATAATCAACATTTTTTAGCAACAGATATTCGGATCAGTGCCAAAAAAATATGGTTCTCAAAAGACGAATAAAAGGTGGTATATTTAGCCGTTAATCGATTTTTGGCATAAACCACAATTTCGGTCATTCGAAAAACAATGAAAAAAAAATCGCAGGGGTTTAAACTTTTGAGGGCTTTTTTAGGATACTTTGAGGTCATAAAAAAACCGATTTTTTTTATCTATTCGATATTGGCAAAATAATCCTCAGTTAAAACAATATTCGTAAATGTGCCATTTTTCACGTTTTTTAAAATCCATTTTCCCGCATAAAAAAAATCCTGATAAAAAAAATGATAAAAGCATCTTATAGAGAATACTTCAAAGTTTCCAAAACCGTCTGGACTTTTTCCGTGCGACCATTAGTCTCCGAGTAATCAGTCATCAAAGTCAAACGTGTCATTTTTGCTTTGAACATCGATAACTCAGCGAGAAAAAAACGTACAGAGCTCTCCCACCGCTCAAATTAAAGGGGAAGAATCCAGCTAGACGATCCTTTTAATCCGATCATTCAAAAAAATTTATTGAAGTTCGTGCAGACTGTGAAAGATGAGCAAAAATTTTGAAATTTTTTTGTACTTTGTTTTTTTGATGGCTACTAAAAATTGGCTGATGCGAAAAATGTTTGAG
Organism: Ophion obscuratus; assembly: GCA_964007375.1. Classification (NCBI taxonomy): domain Eukaryota; kingdom Metazoa; phylum Arthropoda; class Insecta; order Hymenoptera; family Ichneumonidae; genus Ophion; species Ophion obscuratus. Next base: position 22,974,688 of record OZ023324.1, read on the forward strand.
CTCAAGATCTCAAAACTAGAGATTCACACCTTCAATTTGCCTTTTTTTTACTTTGCTGTACGACCATTTTTCGAGGAGGTACAGCTATTTGAAAATGACCCTAAAATTGGCGGACGTTTTCAATATCCTTTAATTCTTTTGCCTAGTGTGTATATATATATGTAAATGGTGTCTCACAATGACCTCACATTTTAATTGATTAATAAAACGTATTATTTAATTGAAAAGTACGAATACTTTTATTTTACTATAAGGTACAAACAGAGGTTATGTGTGGAATACAATATTCGACAAATGGCCGCCTCGTCTCTGTTTGCAGACGTTCACTCTTTTGACGAAAATTTCAATAACATTTTGGCACAATTGCGGTTTAATTTCATGACAGGTGCGTCCAATTGCGTTCTCGAGCTCCGAAATGGTCTGTGGATCATTGGCATGAACTTTTCTGCATTGAGAAAAAAATCCAATTGAATAAAAAAAAATATATCGGTTGATTCAAATAAATGTCTGATCGCGGAGTGCCACCAATATATGGGATTGTTACTATACTATAAAATATTGGAAAATGTGATTTTATTTGAAAATCTCTCCGGTTCTCTGAATATCTACATTATCCTTCAAATAAAATTGTATTCTATTGAAATCATTCTATATACAATCCGCAGATGTATGGATGAAATAATGAAGGGCGGGGTAAAGTATTAAAAAAATTTTTTCATTTTTTTTAAATTTTTTAAATGAATGCATAATATATCAAGAATATTGTGTTAAAATTTCAAGTCGATCGGAGTAAAATTGACGAAGTTATGAGTACTTGAGCGTCTATTGCTCCATGCCGTTCTCTTCTCTTCTGCGTTTTTCAAACCGTTTTTCTGAGACTTGTCATATTTGAAGTCCGTGTGCACGATAACTCAAAATCTACTGGACCAATCGCTTTGAAATTTTGAACAGTACTTCTTCACATAATTCACCAGGTATTGTCGAGAGCTTTTTTGTTTTTTTTTTTAATAATTACTAATTTTTCAAAAACAAATTAGCCGATTTTTTTTAGCGAAAATCGGGTTTTTGGCTCCCAAGTGCTACGAAAAATCGAAAAATCGAAAAAAAATCCTCCCGTCATTACCTCGAGAAACATCTTCTTTAACAAATGCATTTTGATTTTTTTGTTTCAAATGATTCTGTTGCGAGTTATGGTGCACACCGCAAACCAACTTTTTTTCGAGGCGCCTCCGGGGTTTAATTTTCACTCGCTCAATTTTGAATATTTTGCAATGCAAATTTAGGAGAATGTTGTTCAAATGTTACTTTATTATATGTAAATTTTTCAATAATCGAACACTATTCGTTACGCCAAAAAAAATCTTAAAAACATGCTTTTTTTCGCCGAATTGACTTTACCCCGCCGTTAAGCGGTTGCTACAACATTTTTTATTTCGAACAAAAATATAATCAATAAAATGAATTTTTTTCTTTACTACATCGAAACGAATATGCCATGAGACGTAAGTTTTTCAATTTGTTTTAAATCCTAAATAAAAAGTGAGCATTAGAATGATAATCCACGATAATAGTAAAGAGAATATCGGATATCCAATGGAATAACCATGGAGAGAATATCAGATATTCAACTGATAAGATCACAGATACTACACTTCGATCTTAGCCACGGGCCAAGAAGCGATACTCTTTAGAGTTTCTCCGGCGTTCAAGTAGATTCTCGGTTCGCGCTACGCTTACGAGAAACGCGCGCGCGTGCGGCTTCTAGCGGTTACTCCGAGAACTACGGGTTTCCTCACACTTATAATTTCGGTGGCGCTCGGCCATGATTAAAATTTTTTTCAACCAAATGCCCAAGGAACAAATTTTATTTTCGCATAATTCGTTAACCAATTTGCTTAATATTTTTTAATCAAATAAAACATTGATATTTCAACGAATAATGTACTTGAAAATTAATATTGGACATGGTGAAAAAAATAAAATAACATATTCACTCAATAGAAGTTTTATCTGAATCAAACGAGCGAAATTCACTTTCATGTGTACTCGAATCAACAATATTCGTGTTATGAATTAAAACGCTTTTTTTGTTCGTTGCAGAAAATGCATTTAAAACTATATAATTTGTTCGCGATAATTTCTTAGATTATTTCAATAATATATTGTTCTCGGCTAACAATATATCTTTTGAACGAAAAAAAAAACCTTCAATTTTTTCACGTTATTAAAGTCAATAGCGTTTTGTTTGGACTAATAAATCCGATTATTTACACCAACAATTTCACAATTGAATCAACGAAATTTCACTCAATAACACCAATGATATTGGATCAATGATTTGTTTATCTTAGTGTATACGTGCCTCGATCGTGTAATTCTCCATGACTAAACCTCGATACTGCCTGATGCCAGTTGACAAAGATTAGTACTCTATGTTCGCCATGAAAAAAATGGCGCGTAGTTCAAAACGTCAGGTCATTTTGAGACACTCTTCATACATATATACATAGTCCATTGTAAGTCCCCCAATAAGCTGCTTCCAAAAATCTTTTTCGCAACATTAATTTCATCTATTTTCCTCTCTTTGTATTCTTCATTTCTTCTTTTTGTCATTTTTTCTCGAAAACGTACCACGCTCGTCGCGGTTTCGAAAAGTGGGTCAGCTGGCTCTATAACTTGATATCACGGAGCGCTAACACGTTGAAACATATATATATATATATATATATATATATATATATATATCGCACGCACGGCTGTTACTTTTAATCGCAGATATTTCCGATACATCGAGTTCCTCATCGCCACATTGCTACTTCGATCAAGGTCAGATCCTCGATTCGGCCGGCAACGTGACGATACATACGGATTGCTATTTTCCCAGGCTCGCGCGCCTCAAGGGGTTAGGCCACAGTAACTGGTATAAAATCATGCGCGAATTTAATAATTTTTTTTCATTTGAAAAAGCGATTCACTCATCAAATTAATTACACATCCATTTAGTATGAATATCAAGCTATTAGTAAATATATGTAGATTTTTTTTCGATCTACAAAATGGCCGACTACTCGAAACTGCTCGAAATAGTTTTTTTTCCAATTGGCGTGACAAATAACTTCAACAATTTTCACTCGATTTACTTCAAATTTGAAAGTTATATTTCTAATTGCATTTCGCAGAGAAGTACGTACGAAATTTTCCGATTAAGACGAGGGATGCCTCTATGGGCCAGGCATTGCCGATTAGCGGTAATTATAAACACATTTGTGTAAACACATTACAAAACTGTAAACGCGTTTTTCTCGAAAACACGTTTTTAAAAATGGCTGACATTCTCCTGACCGCTGTAATTAACATATCGACCTGAAATTTGGAGAGCATACGCAGAAAATATGTCTTCACGAAATGACGGATCGTTTTTTCGATAGATACATTTTTGCATTTATTATTCATCTTTTTATGCGAAAAAAAAACGCGAAAATTCGATTTTTTTTTAATTGCCGCCATTTTTCGAAATTTATACTAAACGAAAAACCCATCCGTCATTCCATGACCAAAGGGTCACAGATTGATGATATGCTTTGAATTTCTGTTTCAGATCAACAGAGAGGGGGCAGTGATGTCAGCCGTTTACCTCCCGCGATTTGAGGACCTGTTTTCGCGGAGCTGCAACGGCCGCCATTTTGGTTTTTTTTTTCAAAAAAATTGTTTTTAACGTTCTGTATATCATGAATAAAAGCAAAAAAAACCGCATTCAAAAAGCTTTACTCGTTTCCTTTAAAAAAAATAAAATGTAAACACCTGAAATATGGCACTCCAAGGACAAAGTCTCCCTTAATCGAAAACTTTTCATTTTATGAGCAGTTATAACGAAATTTTTCACTGAAAATTCATTTCTTAAGTTCAAATACCTACAACATTTGAATAAAACAATATTTTTCAAATTCCGTACGTACTTCTCTAGGTATTCTACAGTAGATTGACGAGAATTTTTGTTTTCTGTTCTAGGTGAAAAATTGTGGATGCTAAATGTCACGCCGCGGAGCGCCTAAAAAGAAGATAACAAAAGAAAATATTAGTAGTCGGGCATTTTGTACATCGGGGAAAAAATACATACATTTTTGAACAGCTTAATATTCATACTAAAAAGACCCGTGCAGAAATTTTGATCGGGATACCCTATGTCCGATCAAATCCCGATCAGGATTTGTCATGGATTCCCCAAAACCGGTATCCCGGTTAGAATCCAACTTGCATCAGTATCGGCATATGTACGACGACGATGGCATCATTTTGAAAATTTTGGCGTCACGTGTATTTTCTGTATTACTATGGAATTCCTATCTATAGATAGGAATTTCTGTCTATAGATTCCTATCTATAAAATTCCTATATATAGATAGGAATAACATAGTAATACCGAAAATACACGTGATGCCAAAATTTTCAAAATTATGCCATCGTCGTCGTACATATTCCGATACTGATGCAAGTTGGATTCTAACCGGGATACCGGTTTTGGGGAATAAGTCTCTGTTTATACCCACCGACATGTCGGTGGGTATAAACATGTATTTAAGACAAATTAAAATCAAATTCACAATGATTAGATTAAAATTTACACCAACCGTGAGTTCTTACGTATTTCGAGAGAAAACATTTCGTCGAGGCAAAGAAATTTTTGCAAAAAAAGTTGTGAGTTTCAAATATTACATTATAAATATGAAAAAAATCACAAAATGAGTTGTGAATTTCCTCAAGTTGAAGAAAATAAAAATCGAATTCACGACAGTTATATTAAAATTTACACCACAAGTGTAAACGTATTTTGAGAGAAAACATTGTGTTGAGGCAAAGAAATGTTCGCACAAAAAGTTATGTGCAAAAATTTCTTTGCCTCGAGGCAATGTTTTCTCTCAAAATACGTACGAACTTACTTTTGGCGCAAATTTTAATCTAATCATTTTGAATTTGATTTTAATTTGTCTTAAATACGAAAAAATTCACAACTAATTTTGTGAATTTTTTTGTATTTATAATTTCTTGTCAATACATTTGCATTCACAGATTTTTAAGTGAATTTTTTTTAATTCACATCAAAATCTCGCGATGAGCCCGATCTGCCATTTGAATCTTTGGACAATTTTATTTTTTATTGATAGTTTAATGCACCAAAACTTTATAAATGTTATTCATTTTTATAATAAATTTAACGTGTCATAATTCCATTTTTGACATTTTATTTCAGCCTGTATTCACCCGTGATCCTTCCCAGATTCCTCAATGATTCCATGGGGAATCTATTTAGAGTCATTAAAGGATCCGGTTCTGGATCCCTAATGGAATCCAGTTTACGGATCTTACATTTAGTCTTCGAATCTGATCCGATATCGGACTAGATCCCAACTGGGAGCCCGGAATACAAGAATCCAGCTGTATCCCTACCAAAATTTCTGCACGGGCGATGTGTAATTAATTTTATGAGTGAATCACTTTTTCATACGAAAAAGAAATTGTTAAATTCGCACACGATTATACCCGTTACTTCGGCTAAAGACCTTAAGGGGAGATATACATCTGGATGGTCGAGGTCGAGGATTTAGAAACTATGAACATTCCGTCGACCGTAGAAGACCTACACTATGGGCCTGGTACCGATGATTCCATGTAAGTTGACAAAATTTCATCATTTATTCATTCCCAAATTTTCAAACGCGTTTTTCTCAAAACCACGTTTTTCAGATCGGTACCCAAAATTTCTCGAAAACCAATGAACCGATTGCCGTGAGGTTTTTTGTGGTTATTCTATACACCATTATCTAGTACTTGTCATAGGATTTTTTTTCCGTTACTTAGTTTTTGTTTTATAGGCAAAATAATAACTAATTTTTGGCCCAAAAATCGCTATTTATTTTCATGTCCCCCATTTTCGCCATTTTTATTAGTTTTTGGCTCAATTACCCGAATTTCTCTTCTTCTTTTCCTTTTCGACGAACGAATGGTTCGTAGTCTTACCTGATGAATTTGATTTTCCTGCGATTTTTCGTGGCCCGTTGCTCTTCGTCGTTGCCAACAAAGCACCCGTGAACGGAAAGTTTACTATTGTCGTTACTTAATTTTTGTATTATTTATTCATCGGTATCACTATAATTATTCATTTTGGTTCTTAATTTTTTAAACATTTCTTTCATTACTCATTATTTTTACCCAATTGATATTTCTCACTTTATTACTCAATTATTATCATTACTTTTTAATAGTATTATTCATCCATCGGTAACACTCTTATTATTGATTTTTATTTATCATATTTTGAATCTTTACTTTATTACTAATATTAGTACCCAATTATTGCGCGTTTTATTACTCAGCCACTATGATTCTTTTTTATGACTCATTTCTGAATATTAATTTTATCGCTCTATTATTATTATTATTTGTGGCCCGATGCTCGTCGTCGTTGGTAACGAAATATTCACGGGCGATTTTTTGTCGTTATTATTACTAATTTACAGTATTAATCATTCGTCGATATAATTATTCTCGTCAATACGTTAATTTTTCTTAGCATTCGTTATTGTTACTATTAACGTCAGTCGTTCTTTATTTTCTACATAAATTCGAAAAATAGCGAAACTGTCGTTGCCAATTGGATGTTCGGAAGCAAAATACGCGAGGACTATGTCGATGTATATAAGTGTTTCGTGGATGCTGTAAACGCGCTCTCGCGCCTCCGCGAGAGGGTTACAACGAGCTCAGGAGAGTACAGGACGCGGCTGACTACTGATGAGGAACGGAAACCTCCGCTGGTTGGGCACCACGCATCCTCTCTCGCGAGAGCGGACACACGCGCACACATTCATAAACATTTCTCCGGCCTTTTTTTGCGTTTTTTTTTTCATCTTCTCTCTTTCGTACGCGCCCATCTCACTCTCATCGTCGGGAGCACAGGGACACCTCAAGATCCGTTTCAAGATCGTCGTACGGCTTTGATGAGGCGGCGAGAGATAAAGAGAGAGGGAGAGTGCGCCGAGAGAGTTTTTTTATGATCGGCGAGCCTCGAGGCACAAGTCTCGTGCAAAACAACGAAACGAAGCCCAAAACCCGAAATTGGGTGAAAAAGAAGTAAACCCAAATAAAAACGAATCCTACAAGACCGGAAGTGAGGTCGGTAATGTCAAGCCCACGGTCTTACCATACAGGTCTGGAAACTCCGGCGTTTTTGCATGGTGGAAAGTGTCATCGTTAGTGAGGCAAAAACGTGGTTCCTCATTTATCCACTGGAAGCGCTGTCAAGTAGAAGTAGTCTTGTAAGATATAGATATACAGCAATGGAAAAATAACCTCCCGACAGCCAGTACACGTGTTCACAACGTTTCTAGAAATCTAAACTGCCTGAAACGCTCCGGTAGAACCGCATAGTGCAGACCCGGCCTTATCCTTCGCTATATTTTATTATATTTGATTGAGAATGCGCCAGTTCGCCTATCAACAAGACCAAAAACGGCAAAAACTATTTTTTATAAGCAACCTCGCCGAACTGACAAATCAATAAAAACGGTGCCGTTTAAACATACACAATGCGTTCATTTCTTTTTTTTCCATTCCGCTTTCATTATATTTATTTTCAGGTTCTTATTAACATTGATAAAAAAGCAAAAGCGAAAATAAAAGTTGTAGAAACAAATAAGCAATGCAGTATACTAAGAATAAACATTAATTATAAGGAAGAAAAATTTAGACCGCACAAATTTGTTCATACCCCATCTACTCAAATGGCGAAAGACGAAATAAAAATATTACAGAAGTTAGAACATACGAGAAATACAGTCTACTGAAATAATCATTTTCATTCGGCCCGGGGGTTCAGGAGTGAAAAAATATTCAATCATTTTCCATTTATATCGGTCTTACAAATATTGGGTGTGTTCGTTTTGACTACACGTTTCTACACTTCTTACGCCTTCTGAGAACTTTCTATTAGCGTATCTATTGAAATTATAGAAAGTGTAGCTAAACCGAACAGACTCTGTGTTTATTTTTTAAAATCTGCGCCTTTGCGCAGCTGTTCGGACCTGCGTTTGATTGGCTAACTTCTACCTAGCAGCGCTGCGGGTGGCAGAAGCGAGAACTGCCCGGTTGCCTCGTTATCTGAGTCACTCCCACGGTCTTACATACAGGTCTGGAAACACGGTCTTACATACAGGTCTGGAAACGACCGTGGTGGGGGTAGGCACCGTTAACGAACCCACGTTTGTTTCCAATTTTCGCCACTACGTGGCATTGCTATCGGCGTGTACGTGTGCGACAAGGACAGAACAGCCGTTCGTCCTTGTTCCGTCCGTCTCTCTCAATCTTCTCGATGATCCGAAATACACATTACCTTTTTCGTGGGGGGGGGGGGGGGGCGAAGGGGCAACAGAGGTAGATGAGAAAGAATTGTGGAATAAGGACGGGGGATTGTGGAAAAGAATAGAAGTGGGGCTTGTAAAAAGGGAAAGATCCTGTATGGCTGGAAGAAGACCAATATAAAAATTTAAAAAATAAATAAAAATACTTACCTTTTTCGAGTGAAATGGATTTTTATTCGAATTTTATTCCGAGTTTCTGTCGATGACGAAAGTAAAAAAATACGCAACACATGGAATGTTGAATATACAAATACCTTTATTGGTTCGTCAGTTTAGAAAGCCCTGAAACAACGGTCCACCTTCGCCAGCTTTATGAATATTTTTTAAAACTACTAATGCTCGTTGACGCAAACAGAGGTTATCGAGAACGTTGTGATAAAAAATGAAGTAATAAATGACACGGGGCATGGTCTAGGACAAGGCAAGGGGCGAAGGGAGAGATCACAGAAGACCGTGAGTGGGAGGTACTCGCCGATAGTAGCGACGGCGGTGGCGGCGAGCGGAATGAAAAGTGAAACTCGTAACGGTGCCTCGCGACGCCATTGAAATCTGGCTTCGTTTCCAGACCTGTATGTAAGACCGTGGTCACTCCCCACCCTAGGAGTTTTCAGGCTTGTATATAAGACCGTGGTCAGCCCCCTGACACTGGTAGATAAATGCTGTTCGCAAAATGTCCATGCCGCACTATGGCGCTGGTAGTCGTGTGACAGGCATGCTATAAATGTAAGTTGCGCCGGTGTTTCGAATATTTTACATCAATAAAAGTCTATTGTTATATTTGGAATGATTTTCCGTTCGAGCACAATAAATAACGTCGCAATAACGATAACAGGCGAAAGCCACGAAAGTATCGAATTGTTCAGCTTATCGGAGTATTTAGAGCCGAAGGCTGTCACATAAAAGCCAACGCTGGGTAGTGGCGATTTCAAGAACTAAAAAGCCGGGACAAAACGCGTTTCCGTTTATCGTGTGGAAATAGTAGGCCAGTGTCAGGGGGCTGACCGTGGTCAAGCGAAACTTTAGAGCATCTGAACGAAACTCTCAAAACGTGAGCCCAAAACATTACAAGCTAAAGGCTCATGTTCCCGAGTAAAATACCACGCGGACAGCAAAATCGAATTTCTCACTCGGTAATTCGGCACTCCACTCAACGTTACCTCATTAACGTAACGTCTTACCGACAGTCGATAAGAAATTACCGACTGCCGTTATTATGTTACCGACCGTCGGTAAATTAGCTTCGCCGGGAGCACCGCGCCACGGCGCTGCATCACGGCTGTTTTTCTTTTATTCGAAACTGTCAAGAAAAACCGACGAGGGAAAACTGTACATATACACATGCGCGATATTATTGTTCCAGCTCGAAACGCTCCGAGATTGCATTGCCCAAACGTCACTAACGACGAATAATCCTAACGAGACATAGCCAGCGATGGGTGATTCGGAAAAACCGTTCGCCTGCCCATCGCCAGGTTGCAACATGGCAAGTACACAAACATTCCTACAAACATAAAAAACCAAACCAACCCTCGTTCATTATTTCCCTCCGCACGCTGCGCGTATTTTTGCAAAAAATAAAACGCCCTCCTGCTTGTTTTCCATGACGCAGAGTTTCACCAACGAGGACCATCTGGTTGTGCACAGGAAGAAGCACGACATGGTCCTAAACCTCGGAGCCAATGGAAAAAACACCTTCGTCGGTGGGTAAACCATCGCGAAACTTATCGACAAATATCACGCGTGTGCATTCAACAAGCTTGACATTCTCCAGCTGACCAAACACCCACGCCGACCAGGTTCATAAGGAACTGCGAGGAGGTGGGACTCTTCCAGGATCTCCAGAACGTCAATCCGTTCGAGGAGACCTTCAGACGAGCCGTCGAGGATGGCAAGACCGTGGCCCTCTCCGACGCGGAGGTACGCACAATTGTTTAACGTATTTTCAAATTCCGCAACTATTCGAACTAACGTTTTTCCTGTCTTGTATCGATACCAGGGCTAGCATTGTATATATCCATTGATATTTATGTTGGATATACACTCCCGGCCAAAAGTTTGGGTACGCTAGTTGAAATTTCTCACAGTAAGGGGTATAAAATCATGTGCGTATTTAACGATTTTTTTCGTGTGAAAAAGTGATTCACTCATAAAGTTAATTACACATCTATTTAGTATGAATATCAAGCTGTCAGAAAATATATATCTTTTTTTCGCGATGTACAAAATGGCCGACTACTAATATTTTCTTTTATCTTTTTTTAGGCGCTCAGTGGCGTGACATTTAGCATCCACAATTTTTTACCTAGAACAAAAAACAAAAATTATCGTCAATCTACAGTAGAATACCTAGAGAAGTACGTACTGAATTTAAAAAATATTGTTTTATTCAAAAGTTGTAGGTACTCGAACTTAAGGGGAGATATACACCTAGGAGCCGGAAAAAGGGTCATTTTTGTGAATTTTTTCAAGGAAAACTATTTGAAATTTCGGATTGGGGTTTTAATGATCTAAAAGTACATAATTTCAAAAATATGTTTAATTTTCTTTATTTAAAAATATCAAAAATATACAAGGATATTGTATGATCCTTGGAGCGTCGTAAAAAAATCTGCGTATACGGTACCCACTGGCGTTTTTTCAAAAATCATCCGAAAAAAAAACCAGAAAGATTATTAAATTAGTTACTATAATCTAGGACTTATCATAGCCGATTTTGAAAATATCGATTTATGACAAAATGGCGGACGTTTGAACATAAATAGTGATTTTTGGGCCAAAAATTAGTTACTATTTTGCCTATAAAACAAAAACTAAGTAACGGTAAAAAAAATCCTATGACAAGTACTAGATAATGGTGTATGGAATAACCACAAAAAACCTCAAGGCAATCGGTTCATTGGTTTTCGAGAAATTTTGGGCACCGATTTAAAAAATGTGGTTTTGAGAAAAACGCGTTTGAAAATTTGAAAAGGAAAAAATCATGAAATTTGTCAACTTACATGGAATCATCTACACCAGGCCCATAGTGTAGGTCTTCTATGGTCGACGGAATGTTCGGAATGTTCATAGCTTCTAAATCCTCGATCTCGACCATCTAGTTGTATATCTCTCCTTAAGGGAGACTTTGTCCTTGGAGTGCAATATTTCAGGTGTTTACATTTTATTTTTTTTAAAGGAAACGAGTAAAGCTTGTTGAGTGCGGTTTTTTTCTTGCTTTTATTCATGATATGGGGCCGCCCATATATTACGTCATTCTAAATTTGGGGGGGGGGGAGGTTCGTCTGCGGATGACGGTAAATGATGATTGGGGGGGGGGGGGGGGGGGCGTTTCGAAATTGACGTCATTCTTGTGATACCAGTTACTTCAAAATGCACAATAGTATATTGTACAACTAGAGTGGTTTCCCCGCATGAGTGATGAAAAATATTTTGCAAGTACCTAATGGTATTAATTATTGAACTCATTATTTATTTATTTATCACATAAGGTTTGTCTACATTATATTCGAGAACTTCATATAACAGCGTACCTATGAAAATAGTTCGATCGAGCCAAAATGAATATGGGGAGGATACGGAGATATTACCCGTGATCCAGGATTTGCAAGAATGGGTGAAAACTCCGTGGGAGCTATCCAAAGAAAACTAAAGAATACGGGAGAATAATATTATTATATTAATGAAAATTGCCAAAGTACAAAATAATAAAAGATGATTCTATAACAAAATGTGGAAGCTATCCAAAGAAAACTACAGAATAGGGGAGAATAATATTATTATATTAATAAACATTGCCAAAGTACAAAATAATAAAAGATGATTCTATAACAAAATGTTTTAATGTTACCCAGTTTTTCTCAAATCCGCAAATGGTTTAATTTTGCCAAACTGGTAATGACGTCAATTTTGCGAGGGGGGGGGGGGGGGGCATTAGGAAATGACGATAGGATGATTGTAGGGGGGGGGGTCGAAAATCAGCAAAAATCGATGACGTAATATATGGACGGCCCCTATACAGAACGTTAAAAAATTTTTTTTTTGAAAAAAAAAAAACCAAAATGGCTGCCTTGCAGCTCCGCGAAAACAGGTCCTCAAATCGCGGGAGGTAAACGGCTGACATCACTGCCGCCTCTTTGTTGATCTGAAACACAAATTCAAAGCATATTATCAATCTGTGACCCTTTGGTCATGGAATGACGGATGGGTTTTTCGTTTAGTACAAATTTCGGAAAATGGCGGCAATTAAAAAAAAATCGAGTTTTCGCGTTTTTTTTCGCATAAAAAGATAAATAATAAATGCAAAAATGTATCTATCGAACAAACGATCCGTCATTCCGTGAAGACATATTTTCTGAGTATGCTTTCCAAATTTCAGGTCGACAGGTTAATTACAGCGGTCAGGAGAATGTCAGCCATTTTTAAAAACGTGTTTTCGAGAAAAACGCGTTTAAAGTTTTGTAATGTGTTTACATAAATTTGTTTATAATTACCGCTAATCGGCAATGCCTGGTCCATAGAGGCATCACTCCTCTTCTTCTAGCTGCTCATGTTGAGCCGCTAACATCTCCCGCTGGGCACAAAGGACAAAGTCTCCCTTAAGAAATGAATTTTCAGTGAAAAATTTCGTTATAACTGCTTATAAAATGAAAATTTTTCGTTTAATCGGAAATTCCGCATGTACTTCTCTGCGAAATGCAATTAGGAACATAACTTTTACATTTGAAGTAAATCGAGTGGAAATTGTTGAAGTTATTTGTCACGCCAATTGGAAAAAAGCTGTTTCGAGAAGTTTCGAGTAGTCGGCCATATTGTACGTCGCAAAAAAATTCTAACAGCTTGATTTTCATACTAAATACATGTGTAATTAATTGTATGAGTTAATCACTTTTTCATACAAAAAAAACTGTTACATTTGCACATGATTTTATACCCGTTACTGTGGCCTAAGGCCTTAAAAGTTAGATAGCGGACTTAAACATAAAGATAATTAAATTTCCCAGTTGGCGTTTTAGAGCGGACGAATTTACCTTTATTTACTTTTTTAGAAAATTCTCTGCGATTATTTTCGCTCCGTTACGCACTTTTGAACGTTTTCATTTTTCGGCTATTTTTTGGACGTCGAAAGTTAACTATAGAGTTTGTGGAAAAGTTTTTCCTCGGTTTTTTCCATGGTAAACTTGAAAAGTATATCAACATCTACATTTTTTTTAAGAAACTCTCGTTCGATTTTTTTCGCTCCAGTGCATTTTTGGGTAAAAACGACATGTTTGAGAAACAAAAACGTCATTGAAAGGACTATAGGGTTTCGGAGGAAATGTGAAGAGGGTGAAAAGTTGCATGAGTTCATACTGGAGTGGCTAGAATGTTCACGGAATTTTTTTTGGACTTAATTACATAAAAATGATATACAATCATATATATTTATATATAGGTTTATATATAATTGTTTATAACTCTATACATTCGTATATATAAACCGATATATATGTACTTCCATCAAATTTGATTTGATAAAATTATACTTAGTTCTGTATATAATGATATATGGAGATAATATTTTTATAGGGAGTTTATATAATTAGATATAATATCATATACAGTTATATATACTTCAATATAGTGCTGTATATAATTATATATATACGTGAAACTTTTATTTACGGTTGATACAATTAGATATAATATTATATCCAGTTATATATAATTCAATATAGTGTTGTATATAATTATATATATATTAGACTGATTCAAAAAAAAAATTTCCTTCTGGATTCTCGTGCTATTGTTGGGCACTGATAAAACAAAATTTCTCTAAAAAGATGGGCGCGGTCACTCAATTTTTAGAGGTGGCTATCTCGACTTTTTTGTATTTGAATTTTTTTTAACGAACGTATTGCATTTAAACATAGTCATGGCTTCGGATTACGGATAAAAATCGGAAAAGTTTTGAGTTTGTTCTTTTACAAACATAACAGAGAAAAACTGACCATACGTCGAAGTGCACACGAAACGATGAAAGAAATTTTCGAACAATGGAAATGTGCTAAAATTCCAACGCGTCGATTGAATAACGCAATCTTGAAATCAATAAAACTCCGCCTAGTCTGGAAACAACTTTTAAAAAATCGAGTTAAAAAGAATTTGCCGTCACAAATATCGAAGGAGCGTAAATTTAAGAGAGATTTGGACAAACTGTTCAACGTTGCACATTTTCGTTCTGCCCAAAATTTTAACGAACTTGAGAATGGCTGGGAAGAAATGTAAATGAGTTTGAAGATAATATAAGCGTAGCATTTTGAAAATGTAAATATACGATTTATGAATAAAAGCTTATAATTTAATTTTTCGTAAAAAGTGCGAAATGTTAATGCGTATAAATAAATCTACATGAATAACGAGAGTAGTATAGACGCCATTATTGATCTACCTGGATTTGAATTGTGAATATTGCACCCTTTTCAAATTGTTAGAATTTATTTTTGTTACGAAAAAGCTGCTGGATGTGATTTTTATTCGTAATCCGAAGCCATGACTATGTTTAAATGCAATACGTTCGTTAAAAAAAATTCAAATACAAAAAAGTCGAGAGAAATTGAGTGACCGCGCCCATCTTTTTAGAGAAATTTTGTTTTATCGGTGCCCAACAATAGCACGAGAATCCAGAAGGAAATTTTTTTTTTGAATCAGTCTAATATATATATATGTGTGAAAATTTTATTTACGGTATATAAAATTGTATATGACTGTATATGAGTACTTTTATTTTCTTTTGAAATACATATAATTGTATATATCTTTATATGGCTTCATATATGATTGGATATAGAAAAAGTCTTCTTTGGTTTTATTCGCGCATGGAAGCAGGTAAATCAAAAGATTGTTGTTTAAAAGTTAACAAATTATGTATCGATGCAATATATTTACCAAATTTGATTAAAATTATTGGGTTTCTTGCAGAGATAATTTCGAATTCTGATGAGTTGATTAATATTAGTTTTTTTCTTGATATTTTACTAACAAAATGTCGTCGCTTTCTTCGACTGGTATAATATGTGTCACAATAGCTTTTTTTCTACATGCCAAAACATATCAACGTATTTTACATTAAAACGTTGAATTATAATATATAAACCCGAGTATAAATAAATATATGTAAACATATATAATTGTATATTAATTGATCATATACAATTTTATACAAAAATTGACCCGATAGAATTTTATATATTTGCATATCAACGTATACAATTGTATATTTTATCGGCCGATAAAATTTTTTCCCAAAAATTTCTGTATACAGTTGCATATGATCAATTAATATACAATTATATATGTTTATATATATTCATTTTTACTCGGGTATTTCATTGGAACTGAGTGAAGAGGCTCCACTTGGGAATTATGGGAGCTAAGACAATACATTAAGATAGGATTTGTTTTACATTTTTATTTTTAATTAACTACAATTTTTTTGTGATTGTTTGTTGTTTCGTTGTTGTTTCTGTTAATTAAAAAAAAGATATTTAATGGTCGATATTAAATATATTAGAGCTTATAAATGTAGAAGTTTAATAGGAACTTTTATTTTAACTGTTGATTTATTAGGTAAAAAAAACGTACGTAATTATTTTTGAATTGAAAAGACTCAATTTTTAAAATGTTTAAGACTAATTATCGTAAAACAATAAGTAAATGAATAAATATCAAAATAATCACAATTGGGATTTAATTTCACATCCATACTGTCGTTAATTCGCTACACATTCTAAAAAAGCAGCTCTAAAAACAGTAAAAAAATAGAGGGTTATTTTGGGAAAAATATTTAAAAAATCGAAAATATAAAAAAATGGATATCAAAATATCGGATATTTTCGCTATTTGTAATAAATATCATATTTTTACGAACACTGATCGATACACATGTCGAAGAGCGAGTAACCGTTTGGCTCAATAGAAAAAACTGTCCGAAAAAATGCGAAGGGAGGAGGGATCGACGACACGCTGCACACACCCCACATATTTCCCAACATAGCGGAGTCATCGGAGCTCGCGGATGCCCCCGGCCCGGAGAAATCCAAGGAAGTCACGAGTGCCAGCGAAATAAATAATTCGGGCGAGCAGCGAGCCGCGGCGACGATCGAGTCGGTGATCAATCAACCGGAAGCGGAGATCGCGGCTTCGAACAAACCTGCGACTGTGGCACGCGGTGGCGCGCGGACTTTCGTGGCGCCGAAAATATCCGAGGCCTCCAGGACCACGACGAATTTGTAATTAGCGCTACGTCTCCGTATTCCAATGTCGATTAATGCTTCGATAGTAATAACGATGACGAAGAGAGTTTCCATCGCAGGTCCATAAACGGCCAGGAAGTTCAGTTGCTCTTGAAAACAGCGGACGGTAAACTCGTGCAATTGTCGGCCGTCCCGGTTTCCGAAAGTCGTAACGACCCGACGAGCGAGCAGCGAGTCGTTTGTCCCAAGAATGACGAGCCGAAGAAAATTGTCGACAGGCTGACGATGGCAAAAATGGTAAATCTCTCATGAGCACGTAGAGATAGAGGTGTGCAGAGTTAGAAGTGGCAGACGTTTTGATGATTAACCCTTTGAAGTCTATATTTTTCTTTACGTGCAATTAGCCCGAAATTTTGTACACGGGGGTTTTCGAGGTGGCTGATTACGAATCTGCATTCAAAATTGGGCAATTCAAGATGGCGGACCATAAATGCAAAACGTCGTTTGATGATAGCAAAAGTTGGTACTCGGGGGTTTTCGAGGTCGCTAATTACAAATCCGCACTCAAAATTCGAGAATTCAAGATGGCGGACCGTAAATGCAAAACGTCGTTTGATGATAGCGAAAGTTGGTAATCAGGGGTTTTCGGGGTCGCTGATTACAAATCTGCACTCAAAATTCGGCAATTCAAGATGGCGGACGATTAATGCAAAACGTCGTTTGATGGTAGCGAAAGTTGGTACTCAGGGGTTTTCGGGGTCGCTGATTACAAATCTGCACTCAACATTCAAGAATTCAAGAGGGCGGATTCAATATGGCAGACCATAAATGCAAAACGTCGTTTGATGATAGCGAAAGTTGGTACTCAGGGGTTTTCGGGGTCGCTGATTACAAATCTGCACTCAAAATTCGAGAATTCAAGATGGCGGACCATAAATGCAAAACGTCGTTCGATGATAGCGAAAGTTGGTACTCGGGGGTTTTCGGGGTCGCTGGTTACGAATCTGCACTCAAATCGAGAATTCAAGATGGCGGACTATAAATGCAAAACGTCGTTTGATGATAGCGAAAGTTGATACTCGGGGTTTTCGGGGTCGCTGATTACGAATCTGCACTCAAAATTCGGGAATCCAAGATGGCGGACCACAAATGCAAAACGTCGGTTGATGATAGCAAAAGTTGGTACTCGGGGGTTTTCGAGGTCGCTGATTACAAATCTGCACTCAAAATTCGGCAATTCAAGATGGCGGACCATAAATGCAAAACGTAGGTTAATGATAGCAAAAGTTGGTACTCGGGGGTTTTCGAGGTCGCTGATTACGAATCTGCACTCAAAATTCGGGAATCCAAGATGGCGGACCACAAATGCAAAACGTCGGTTGATGATAGCAAAAGTTGGTACTCGGGGGTTTTCGAGGTCGCTGATTACAAATCTGCACTCAAAATTCGAGAATTCAAGATGGCGGACCATAATTGCAAAACGTCGTTTGATGATAGCGAAAGTTGGTACCCAGAGGTTTTCGGGGTCGCTGATTACAAATCTGCACTCAAAATTCAAGAATTCAAGAGGGCAGATTCAATATGGCGGACCATAAATGCAAAACGTCGTTTGATGACAGCGAAAGCTGATACTCGGGGGTTTTCGGGGTTGCTGATTACGAATCTGCACTCAAAATTCGGGAATCCAAGATGGCGGATCCAAATGGCGGACCATAAATGCAAAACGTCGGTTGATGATAGGGAAAGTTGATACTCGGGGGTTTTCGGGGTCGCTGATTACCAATCTGCATTAAAAATTCGGGAATCCAAGATGGCGGATCCAATATGGCGGACCATAAATGCAAAACGTCGTTTGACGATAGCAAAAGTTGGTACTCAGGGATTTTCGGGGTCGCTGTTACATGAAATAAGCTCCAAAAAAATATAGATCATCAAATTTAGAAAAAATCCCATAGTTTTTGTCATTTACAGTCGCCATATTGGATCCGCCATTTTCAATTTGACGGTTTAGACTTTGTGTTCGTATTCAGTGGATCAAAAACCAAGTTTTAACTTTTTTTTGGTTATGGTTCACCTGCTAGATTAGTAGTAATCAGATTTATCATGTAAAAAGTTCGTTTTTTTCCACTTTCGTTATTGATTACACCCGATATGTGAAATATAAAAATTCAATAGAATGTTTTAGTAGTTATTGAAGCCCTAGGGACCTTGAAACGCACTTACAACCGCCATATCTAATTAAAAACACTTTTGAATCGTCAAAATCGAAATCGAGTTAAGTGTAGCACCAGTGGTACACTATGCCGCAAAGGGCTATACCTTCGGAGGCGCCAAAAAAAGTTCCTCCACTGCTGACATGATTCCGGCCGATTGAGCAGCTGAAACCGAAAAAGGAAAAAAATGTCGTTAAACCGGAAGGTATTTCCTGTACAACGACGTAGGATTTTCGAAAAAAATCAAAACCTACCAAAATGGCGTAGTTATGACGAAAGTCTGTTTTCTTGCCTATAAAATGGTCGTTTTTTTATTCAATGCCAAATCGTCAATTTTCATGCAATCAAAAATATCCCACGTCATTGTAGAGTAAATATATTCAAGAGTACTCAGTTCAAATTTCAAGTCAATCGGATAATTGCTCTTTGAGTTGCAATGTCAGCAAATTTGAAAAATTTAATTTCGAGAAAAACGCTTTTAAAGATTTAACTATCGATTTTTGCAAGATAAAATGATTAGAGATACGGCCTTGAAATTTTTACAGGATATTCTCGAAAGTATAAAATGTCGAAACGGGGAAAAAAAATCGAATTTTTGAAAGTGTTCACACTGGTATAGCCCCGTAACCGTAACGCTCGACTTTTCAGCGACTCAAGCAAGCGCTGACGAAGAACAACGGGGGCGCGCCTGTCGCCTCCAAAAACATCCCGGAAGCTGCGGAAAAGTCGAGAAACCCTCGGGCGAGCCTCGAGAAAAATTCAGTGCCGAGCTTGTCGGAGCAGCGCCGAAAGCAGGACGTCCTCGCGAGGAATCGGGCGAGCTCGACGAGGGCACGGGCCAAGAGAAAAGCTTGGATTCAGCAGCTACAGAAAGTTGCGACGAACGCCAATGAGAGAAACGCCGCGCTGCAACTCGAGGTTAAAGCCCTAAGATCCGAAGTCGCAAAGCTCCGGGCCATCTTGCTCGCGCACGAAGATTGCTCCGTTACGAGAGCCATGGGGAAAGGTAATTTACATTTGTGGTCGTTGGGAAATAATGAAAAACACATATTCGTATACATATCTCGCTCCTCGTTATACAAATACAGTACTACCTCCCTAAGAGAGCGGTCTAGGGCGGTTAGGGGAAGTAATTCTCGAGAAATTCGTCGCCTAAGCCTTCCCCCACCGCTAGGTTAGCGCGCTCGAAAATCGCGCATGTGGTAGCGTGTATGTGTTTCTCCACTCGACCTCTATGAGAGAGCGCGAACGAAAGTGTTGAGAAAACTGTAAACAAGTTGCGGAAAGTGTACTGGCGTTTCGTCGTTTCACGCGTAAGTATATCTCATTGAATATTGATGTGTAAATCTTTCTTTTTCTTCGCGTTTTTTTTCATTCTGCTGTTTGGTATATTTTCTTGTTGCAATATTATAACACATATGAAGGAAACATTTGTAAAACTTTCAATAATTGTTGAATTATCTTATTGTTCGCAAAAATATACGTAGTATATTCGTTATCGAAACTCGAACATATACAGTAGAACCTCGATTAGCCGAACCAATTGGGACCGAGACTAGTTCGGATAATCAAAAGTTCGGATAATCGAAACGTGGGTTTTTTGGGACGAGATCATAAACAACACCTTTTTATATAAAAACAGTACATACATATATATTATAATTTGACATATATGTTAACGTTGAAATATATATATATATATATATATATATATATATATATATATATATATAATGTATTTGAAATACCTGAAAAAAGTTGAATGCTTTTTTTATATTTTTTAAAAATAAAATCGTCCATTTTTAATTGACGAACGGCTGTAACGCGTTTTTGAGCGGCTAAGTCTCGCAGCCGTTTGGGAAGGAGAGATTGCGTTGGGTTGCTCATTGTTGCTCACGGCGGTGGCAGCGAGCAACAATGTATCTTTCGCGCCAACGTTCGGATAATTGAGAGTTCGGATAAACTAAGTCATCGTTCGGATAATTGAGGTTCTACTGTACAGTGTACAAAAAAAAATGTAACTAACAATTTATCTTGTGTATATACTTCAAGTTGAAATATACAATGTATATATATGTATAAATATTTCATTTTTAGATAAAACGGGATGGCTGAGTCGAAAATATATTTTACTTGCATTAAATTACTACTTGAAATTTAATTATGGTGCATGTTTTTTTCTCCGACTTTACGGCTTAAACGTATATATTATTATACAAAGGAATATTATCCATTTGACAATCGTGCGACGTGCGATTTTCTGAAATCGCTCGCGATCTCTTATGGAGTTGTCCGCGACAAACTCGGGAGGCCTCGGGTACACTGGACAGCTCGAGCTAGGTGGGGGAAGCCATAAAATGCGCTCAAGCGGAACGGCGGGGAAATTCTCTCTTAGCGAGGGCTCTCTTAGGGAGGTAGTACTGTATTAATAATTTGACGAGTTATTTATGAAGGTACATATTTATGGGGTCGAGCACGCATTTGCGGCTTTTTCCACATTATTTTCTTTATTGATGAGTATCATATCATTAAAAATTGTTCATTTTACGTATGTGTAATTTTTATAATTATAGAAAATTTTACTAATTTTATTGCCCGTGTATGAGGTATAAGCCTAAAGGCCTGACCTTCTTCAATCTTTTTCAAAGTTGGTGATTTTTTTGTATAATGTATTTCGAGTACGTGGCATTTTTGTTCAGATTTTTATCGGCTCGCTAACTCGGCTAACTCGGAGATAAAATTTTACACGTGATAAAATTTCAAATGACCGTATCGTAGTGATCTTCTCGTCGTACAATAAAATGTCCTCTACAAAAAAGATGCGTTTTTCTATGAACTATTTTGAAAAAAAAAAAAAATTCAAAATTTTCCAAGTACTACAGCACTAAAAAAGAAGAGAAATCTTTCATTTTTAATTTTTGAACCAAAATGACTACGTTTAATCTTAGTACAGTCGTGCTGTATATTGGAATCGGAAAAAATTAGAAGGCTAGTTTTTTGACAGGTGATTTTGTAGGTGCCGCGGGTGCTAAAACCAAGTTTGCCTAAAAATCGAGGGGTAGGGTTTTTTTTCGGGGATGGGGGTGGATTAATGCCAAACTACAAGCCCCACGAGGTCGGCGCCGGGAGACAAAATGTTCAGAAAAATCCGGGTTTTATTTTTGTCCATAGCGCCGCAGTCGTGGAAGTTCATTTTGGGGGTGAAAAAGTGGGGTGAAATTTTGAAAAATCAGTTTTCATTCGATAACTCTTTAGGACAAATTCATACAATTTTTGTTCAAATGGAAACGTTGTAGGCCTTGAAAAGACGCGTCGATCGAGTATTCGATCAACCCCTCTCCAATAATATCTTCACCCCCAAAAGAATTGTTGAAAAATTAATAAAAAAAAATTGTTTATCGAATAACTAAAAAACAATCGATTTTTCGGGGATGGTTCAAATGTACGAAATGTAGAGAATATTTTTCTCTATATTTTCGTTCCTATGCACAACTTTTGAATTTTGCTTTTTCCAACCCCTCTCAGGGGTTGAAAATTCAAAGCGAAATTCTGAGCAAACTGTTGACCGATACTAAAGAGATACGAGTTCAGCGCTGTAGACAAAAATGTAGCTGAGGGTTCAAGCTACAAATTCTTCCACGGCGGCGAATTCGTGCCGTCAATAGTTTTCCCAGAATTTTGTTTTGAACGTTCAACCCCCGAGAGGGGTTGGAAAATTAAAATTCAAGGGTGGTCCATAGCAACGAAAATATGGAGAAAATTATTCTCTACGTTTCGTACATTTGAACCATACTCGAAAAACCGATTGTTTTTGAGTTATTCAATAAACTATTTTTTGTTGTTTTTTAACCATTTTTTGGGGGCTGAAGATATTATCGGAGAGTGATGATCGAATACTCGATCGACGCGTCTTTTCAAGGGCTACAACGTTCCCATTTGATCAAAAAACGTACGATTTTTTTCTAAAGAGTTATGGAATTAAAACCGATTTTTCAAAATTTCAACCCACTTTTTCACCCTCGAAATGAACTTCCACGACTTCGGCGCTGTGGACAAAACAAAAGCCCGGATTTTTCTGAACATTTTGTCTCACGGCGCCGACCTCGTAGGGGTTGTAGTTTGTCATTAATCCACCCCCGTCTCCTTCCATCCCCTAAAAAAGAACCCTACACCCCGATTTTTAGGCAAACTTGGCTTTAGCACCCGCGGCACCTACAAAATCACCTGTTAAAAAACTAGCGTCCTTCGAATTTTCTCCGATTCCGGGTTTTTTCAGCGACAGCACGACTGTACTATCTTGCTGAAATTTGCATTGAATTTTCTTTGATTGGTGTAAAACAACATGTGTAAGTTTCATTATGGGCTGGGCTCGCTTTCAGTTAAGGGCGGGGTAAAGTATTAAAATTTTTTTTTTCATTTTAAATTTTTTTTTAAAATGAATGCATAATATATTAAGAATATTGTGTTAAAATTTCAAGTCGATCGGAGTAAAATTGACGAAGTTATGAGTATTTGAGCGTCTATTGCTCCATGCCGTTCTCTTCTCTTCTGCGTTTTTCAAACTGTTTTTCTGAGACTTGTCATATTTGAAGTCCGTGTGCACGATAACTCAAAATCTACTGGACCAATCGCTTGGAAATTTTGCACAGTACTTCTTCACATAATTCACCAGGTATTGTCGAGAGCTTTTTTGTTTTTTTTAATAATTACTAATTTTTCAACAACAAATTAGCCGATTTTTTTAGCGAAAATCGGGTTTTTGGCTCCCAAGTGCTACGAAAAATCGAAAAATCGAAAAAAAAAATCCTCCCGTCATTACCTCGAGAAACATCTCCTTTAACAAATGCATTTTGATTTTTTCGTTTCAAATGATTCTGTTGCGAGTTATGGTGCACACCGCAAACCAACTTTTTTTCGAGGCGCCTCCGGGGTTTAATTTTCACTCGCTCAATTTTGAATATTTTGCAATGCAAATTTATGAGAATGTTGTTCAAATGTTACTTTATTATATGTAAATTTTTCAATAAACGAACACTATTCGTTACGCCAAACAAAAATCTTCAAAACATGCCTTTTTTTCGCCGAATTAACTTTACCCCGCCGTTAATATCGTCGTCTTAAATTTAATGGGAAGTCGTTTTTGTTGAATAACTCGGCGATTTACAATTTTTAAGTAAAAATGGTAATGACTAAACTTGTAGGAAATCGAGTGCGTTGCAACTTTGGTAATTACAGTTTTTTCTCTGCCATCGATATTTTTCGAATTAAACCTGAAGAAAGCGACTATATCATTATCTCGTTCATTTTTTACTTTAGGTCATAAACGAGTATAAACGAACTTGTAGAGAATGAAATTCTCGACAATTTTGGTCTCCGCCTTTTTTTTCCTAGAATCAGTATTTAAAGGGGGATTGTCTTTTTTTTCGCAAAATTTACCGCTTTTTGGGAATTTTTTTGTGAAGAAAGTATAGAACGGAAAACTTGTGAAACTTGGCATATAGTTTTATTGATCTGTTTACTGCATACAAAAAATTTTTTAAACGATTTCATCAAAAAATCCGCCTCTCACCCCCCTCGACGCACGATGGTCCTTTTTTGATGGTGTGCACGACTACAGCCTTCACGTTCATCCTGCAACAAAAACCCAGAAAGCATTTTACTTTAGACACATATAGCTATCGTTCGATGAAGGAAAAAAAAATGACGATTTAGTGACGTTTTGAACTTGAAGTATCGATTTTTCGAAAAAAATTGATCGATTTTTTGTTATAAATAAAAAACTATTAAACGTATTGCTTTTTTGCTTCATCAAACGATAAAAGGATGTCAGCTGAGCATTCTTTCCAAATTTGAAGGCAATCGGTTGAATAGTTTTTGAGAAATCGTGCACACCATCAAAAAAGGACCATCGCGCGTCGAGGGGGGTGGGAGGCGATGGGAGGGATTTTTTGATGAAATTGTTTTAAAAAAATTTTGTATGTAGTAAACAGATCAATAAAACTATATGCCAAGTTTCACAAGTTTTCCGTTGTATACTTTCTTCACAAAAAAATTCCCAAAAAGCGGTAAATTTTGCGAAAAAAAAGACAATCCCCCCTTAAGGTGACGGTACGCCAACGGTAAAAAAAAGAGAAGCGTGAAAATATTATTTCGCAAACCATTCGCTCTTTTCTTTTACCGTTGGCGTACGACCTTAAATATTGATTCTAGAAAAAAAAGGTAGGAACAATCATTGTCCAAAATTTCATTCTTTACAAGTGTCTTCATGTTCGTTTATGCCCTAAAGAAAAAATTGAACGAGATAATGCGATAACCGCTTTTTCAGGTTTAATTCGAAAAATATCGATGGTAGAGAAAAAACTGTAATGACAAAAATTGTAAAGCACTCGATTTCCTACAAGTTCAGTCATCACCATTTTTACTCAAAAATTGTAAATCGCCGAGTTATTCAACAAAAACAATTTCGCATTAAATTAAAGACGACGATATTAACTGAACGCAAGCTCAGCCCAGAATGCAACTGACACATGTTGTTTTAGACTAATAAAAGAAAATTCAGTGTAAATTATAGCAGGATCAACCCAGTTATAGGGATTAAAAAATATTTTAAATGAAAGATTTTTCTTTTTTTCATGTGTTGTAGTACTTGGAAAATTTTGAAAACTTTTTCCAATATACTTCATAGAAAAACGCATCTTTTTTTTGTAGAGGTTATTTTTTCGTACGACGAGAAGATCACTACGATACGATCATTTGAAATTTTATCACGTGTAAAATCTTATCTCCGAGTTAGCCGAGTTAGCGTGCCGATAAAAATCTGAGAAAAATGCCACGTACTCAAAATATATGATACAAAAACATCACCAACTTTGAAAAAGATTGAAGAAAGTCAGGCTTTTAGGCCGTTCGAAAACACTTGGAATACCTCATGTATATATATATAATATATATATATATATATTAGGGTGGCCCTTAATATGGGTCAAAAAAAATTGATCGCGCCGCCCTCCAAAACGGTTCCAAATAATTTTTAAAAAAAACCTACGCGAAGCCCCAGCTATGTCCGTTAAAAGGAAGGCGTGCCTGTAAGCATGAACTTAAATTTAAATATCAATTTTTCTTCATGATTGGAGAAATGTCGATTTTTTAAATCTAGTCTATTTGTCAATTTTTCAACACGATATTTCTGTGATTTAAATAAAAAAATCGTACTGAACGAAATAGTATCGATATCTTATGTGTACTTTTTTTAAATATTATGTTTTTTCCGACCAATTGGATGACTTGTGCGAATAAATAATTTCTTTGTTTTCAATAAAACGAACAAGCTCGCCAAGTTTAAAATCCTGCCAAGTTTAAAATGTCCCTATGCATTTTTGCGAAAGTAATTTTCAAATACATTTTTTATCCACAGCACTGGAAGTCTGATCTCAGTGAAATATTAATATGTTTGTATATCGGCACGCAAGGAATATTTCTAACAAAATATAAAAAAAAAAAACAATTCTGGCCAATCCGGAAGTTCGATGTGAATGGTTTATCGTGAATTTATATCCTTCGTACTTAATAGATTTTTCTAACAAGATGCAAATTTAAAGTTTGATTTTGATGTGATTAAAAGCGTTCGACAGCAGCTAAATCGAACTATTGTTCCAAAATAATAGGACGGTAAAACTGAACGCTCATCAAATCTAGTATGGAGGACCTTATTGTTTGATCTGTATATTGAATACCAATATACAATAGCTTCGGAAAGTGAAAAAAAAATTGACAAATAAACTAGATTTATAAAATCGAAATTTCTCCAATCATGAAGAAAAATTGAAATTTAAATTTAAGTTCATGCTTACAGGCACACCTTCCTCTTAACGGACAGTTGCCGGGGCTTCGCGTAGATTTTTTTTCATGAATTGGAACCGTCTTGGAGGGCGGCGCGATCAATTTTTTTTTTTACCCATATCAACGGCCACCCTAATACACACACACACACACACACACACACACACAAACACACACACACACACACACACACACACACACACACACACACACACACACACACACACACACTCAAAATCGTTCTTGGAGTTGATGCGATCATAAAAATATCCGATTATAAAAATAATGATTATATATAATGATAATAATAATCATAAAATTTAATTTATTTATTTTCCTATATATATCTATACCTACACACTCGAAATGATTTTTGGTATTTATGCGATCATAAAAACATACGTTTATTAAAAAAATTGTTATATATAATAATAATCATAATAACGATAATAAAATTTAATTTATATTCCACATATATATATATATTCTGTAATAAATGGATAATCCTGCAACTGTCGATATTCCAGATCATGTCTTACTACACTAGTCCAAAAAATTGACGGAACAGAAAATTCCTTCAATTTTTTAAGGGTTTTTTGAAACGCCGCATCTGTGTGAAAAATGGTCGTACCGAGATGACAAAAAAGCATTTTGAAGCTTCAAGTTTCTAGTTTCGCGATTTTTCGGCAAACATTTTTTGTGACCTACGGTTATCGCGCAATCACACGGAATAGCGCAAGAAAAAATGTTTCCAAATTTTTTTTCTTTTTTTTTTCTTGAAGGGTCCACGAGATCGGGATTTTTTTTCAGTTAATTCAATGATTAGGTCAGTTAGATTGTTTATTCAGCTTTAATTTGGTTTTTTGTCCCTCTACGTTAATTTTTTGCTGAAATATCCGACTTTGAATGAAAAAAGATCCTTTTGACTTTGATCATCGATGTCTCAGCAGCCAATGATCGCACAGAGAATCGAAAGATCGCTTTGAAAACTTGAATAAATTTGCCACAAGACCTTTTCGTTGATTTCTGAGAAAAAAAATATGCTTCATCCTTAACATTAATTTTAAACAAGTTTTTAAAAAATGACTTTTTATGGTTTTTCAATAAATCTCTTACTACCTTGTAAATATTGGTAGAAAGACTAATGTTGCCATGTTTTTTCTCAGCTTAATGCACCCCCAATGGTCGTGTACATTTTCAAATTGATCCATCGAACCGTTCTCTGTGCATCATACTTTAGCTGATCTTTAATTGCATTGAATAAAAGTTGGAACCCCAAAGCTGTATTCACTAGTCGATCTGAGAACATTTACGCGTTTAATTCTCGATATTTTTTGCGAAGGTTATTAGGGTTACAAAAACAGTTTTTTTTTTCAAAACCAAACATGGCCAAAAATTGAAAAAAAAAGTCAAAGGTTACAAAAGCTTTCGGTCATTTTTCTTTTACTAAAAAATTTTACCCAAAAAAAAGATTACTATTGAAAAAAACCCGTTAATTGATTTCTTTCTTCCAAAAAAAGATGAGTTTGGGGCAAAAACTGCTTTTTCACAATTTTTCACGCAGATACAGCGTTCCAAAAAAAAACACTTAAAAGATTGAAGAAATGTCTTGTTCTTCTAGTTTGTTGGAGTAGTTTATATGATGGACTTTCAGTTTAGTAAAAGTTCCACGGTTTCCGAGATTTTCGGCATTATGTTCTTTTTTGAAAATAATAATAATAATAATAATAATAATCTGCTTTTGGTTTTTCGCATGCCATTTCTATAAATGATAACTTTTTTTTACCCGGTTTAAAAAAATACCCTTGGTTATTTGTTTCATCTAGAAAAGTCTTCTTTTTAACCTCAAATGTAGAGGAAACTTTATGAAAAAAGATCTTATGCAGAATCTTCGTACAAACCAATTGGAACATCTGACTTCGACAGCGTGCGGTGTAAAAAGAAATGTGCTACGCATATCGTGCCAATTAATTAAAAAAGTTGCTTAGTTATTGTCGATTCGTATCATTTGTAGAAATGCGAAAAAACAAAAGCAGACGATTTTTTTTCAACAAATATTGGGAGTACAACTTTGCAGTGACCGTTTTTTTTTTTCAAAAGTTTAAGGCTTTATTATAAAAAAGTGGCTACATATTTTTTAATCAAAGTATTGCCCGTCGCTAGCTACGACCTCGGCCCATCTTTCAGGTAGCATTCGAATCCCGCGTCGATAAAAGTCTTGGTCCTTAGAGGCAATCCAGGAATCGACCCAATTTTTGACTTCTTCGTAAGTACCGAAGTGCTGGTCAGCCAAATCGTGTGCCATTGACCGGAAGAAGTGATAGTCGGAAGGGGCAATGTCTGGAGAGTACGGCGGGTGGGATAAAACCTCCCATTTCAGCGTTTCCAAGTACTTTTTCACGACATTTGCAACATGGGGTCGGGCATTGTCATGCTGCAGTATCACCTTGTCATGTCTTTCGTTGAATTGTGGCCGTTTCTCTTTGAGTGCCTTACTCAAGCGCATCAACTGACTTCGGTAGAGTTCCTCTGTGATGGTTTCGGATGGTTTGAGCAGCTCATAGTACACGACGCCCAGCTGGTCCCACCAGATACACAGCATCACTTTGGATCCGTGAATATTCGGTTTGGGCGTCGATGACGGAATATGACCAGGCAGTCCCCATGATTTTCGGCGTTTAGGATTATCGTAGTAAACCCACTTTTCATCTCCAGTCACAATCCGGTGCAAAAATCCCTTCCTTTGTTGTCTTTGGAGCAGTTCCCGCAAATGCTGAGAATTCGGCTCGTAGGTTGCCATGTTTGAGTGCCAATAACTTTATAATGCATACACGTATCCGTTAGCTTTTTTAAATTGTTTACATTGGCAGAGCCTCTAGTTTAAAATGCCACTTTTTTATTGAGCTAGGGCCACTACTTCGGCCGCAGTGGCTCTCTAAGTAAAACGGTCACTGCAAAGTTGTACTCCTAATAACATAAAGGCCAAAATTTCGAAAACCGTAGGACTTTTAGTAAACTGAAATTCCAGCATATAGTAGGACACGATCAACCTGTATGTATGCGAAAAGAAATTAATTTTATTTTATTACCGTTATTGTCGTTGTTATTATTATTGTCATATGTGATAAATTGTTGAAGCTATTTGTCACGCCGATTGGAAAAAAGTTGTTTCGAGAAGTTTCGAGTAGTCGGCCATTTTGTGCATCGCAAGACAAAATTCTAACAGCTTGACATTCATACTTAACAGACGTGTAATTGATTTTATGGGTGAATCACTTTTTCATACGAAAGAAATTGTTAAATTCGCACGTGATTTTATACCCGTTACGGTGGCCTAAGATCTTAAGGTGGGATATACATTTAGACAGGAAAAACAGCAATATTGAGGGATATTTTAAACTAAGAAATAATTATTCTACAATTATCAAACTTGAGGTAAACTTTACCAATAGGTTGATAAAAAAGTTTTGTCGCAATAATTTCAATATAATTTATTTATTTATATATCTTATACAAAACATTTCTAATCAACAATATATTCGCCATCGGTTTCTATGACACTCGACCATCTAGTTGGCAACTCATTTATTCCCTTTGCCCAAAACTGCGGCGTCTGGAACTCAAAGAAATTTGAAATATCCCTTCTGAGATCGTCGACGTTTTTGAAAGTTTTGTTTCTCAAATATGCCTTCGAATGTCTGAACAAATGGTAGTCAGATGGCGCGATGTCGGGAGAGTATGCGGTGGATGAGGAACGGTATTCCAGCGAAGCTCAGTGATTGTTTTGTGGGTTTCCTTTGCGACATGGGGTCTCGCGTTGTCGTGGAGAAGGTGCGCAGTCGCGCGTCTTGGCCGTTTTTTTCTTATAGCTTTTGCCAATTCCTGGAGATTCTCGATGTATCGTGTAGAGGAGGTCGTCTTACCTACAGGGAGAAAATTGTGAAACAGCATTCCCTTTGCGTCCCAGAAACAGCACAACAAAACCTTTTGTGAGTGACGATCAGATTTCGGTTGGTGTGGCGGTTTTTCTCCGATAGGAAGCCAGTAGGCTAAACGCGTTCTGTTATCATACAAGACCCAGCTTTCATCTCCCGTCACAAGATCTTCTAAAAACTCCTTGCGACGGTGGCGAAGCAGGAGAGACTGGTAGATGGTCACGCGACAGTTCTTATTGTCGTCGGTGACACGGTGGTGGTATCCATTGAGCTAGAACCTTCCTGTATCCCAAGTTGCATAAGTGATTGACTATTGACGGTTGGGTGCAGCCAATTTCTCTTGCTAGCTCGTGCGTACTTGCTTCCGGTTTTTCGTTTGATGCAGCGGAGTAATGCTTCATCATCGATGGTCGACGGTCGTCCGGAACGTTCCTTATCTTCAAGGCTTGTGTCTCCAGATTTAAAACGATTGAACCAACGCTGGACTGTTCGATGAGAAACTACGTTCTCGCTGAATGCATCCTGTATATTTTTAACAGTTGTGCTTGCGTTCGTGCCGCGCCGCCACTAGTAAAAAAATGATCGCCCGAAGTTGCTCCTGCGAGATCGAAGCCATTTCTGTCCACTAGAACGCGCGCTCGCCCTTTTATACCCTGTCACGCGGAAGAGTAGAAAACATTCTAGAATATTCTCGACATAGCTCGATGTCATATTGCGTCAATACGTAAAAAGACATTTTTAAAATTTTTGCGACAAAACTTTTTATCAACCTGATATTTAAGTCTACAAAACAATTTGTAAAAATTAATTCTTCATCAAAATGACGGAGCTGCGAGAGAGTGTTACAGCAAGGTCGCCGCGGGAGTTGCGAATCGGCGTGCAGTCTAGCTTCCCGTAGATTTTGATTCGCAAACAAGTTCAAACATTTTTTCAGTTCGAACATGTATAGTTTCTATGTGACGGTGATTGAAATGAAAAAATGCAAATTTGAGAAAATGGCACGTATTTACATTTAAAAAGTCAACATTTCACGCAACATTTCTGTAAAATGTGCATTAAAAAAGTAGTTTTCTTCCAATTTTTCAAAAACAATTCTCGTCAAGTAGAAGGTACCAATATTATCAATATTTCTGCCAAGTTTCAACTCAATTGGTTTGATAATTTTTTAGTAATCTTGCACGCCAATTCGGATAATGCAGTTTTGAGAAAAACGCGTTTGAAGTTCACGCCCGCTCCGAATCCGAGCGGTGAGGCACAGTTTTGACGGGCTGTAACTTTGAAGTTTTTGAAATTTCGCTTTGAAACTTTGGGATAATATTCCACATATGAGGGTATTCCACGTGAATCCGGTGGACTTTTTCCCTGACCTCCGCCAATTCGATTTTTTTTTTTTTTTATGATTCCACTCACTCTAAAAGACACTGCATTTTTTTACATTTTTCGAAACAACCCTTAGTCAAAACAAAATTTTCCAAAAAAAAACAGCCCGATTTAAAAATCTGAAAAAGTTGCCAAAAATGAGTGATTATATGTAAAAAATTTTAAGTTATCACCCGCAGTGGAAGTATGATTTTTTCTGTGCTTTCTGAGCGATTGACGTTTTAAAAAAAAACCGAAAAATTGACTGCCAACTGTTCGAGGTCCATGATTGTGATTTTGTTATTCAAAAAAGGTCAAAAAAATTCATTGTGGGTATCAAAATATTTGAGTATCCGCCCGAAGTAAGCGGTTCTTGAATTTTTCGGGTTTTTTTCCAACGTCAATCGCTCAGAAAGCACAAAAAATTCATACTTCCACTGCGGGTGACAGCTTGAAATTTTTTACATATAATCACGCATTTATGCCAATTTTTTCAGATTTTTAAATTGGGGCGTCTTTTCGGAGATTTTTTTTTCACTAAAGGTTTTTTCGAAAAATGTTTAAAAAATTCAGGGCGTCTTTTAGACTCAATTAAACTAGATAAAAATAAATAAATCGAATTGGCGGGGGTCAGAGAAGAAGTTAACCGTTTAAAGAGAAGAAAAAAAACAAATCGAATTTTTTATCGTTACAAATGTATATACCGCCTTAAGGGGTAAGGCCACTGTAACGGCCCAAAAAAAAGGTTTTTTCACTAATTTTTTGCTCCCGAAATTGAAGGTATTTGAAAAAAAACTTTTAATGGTGTTATCGGGCATACATTAAACTTTATTATAAAATTTTTTTACAGCAAAAAAAAAACAAAATGGCGGTTCCACAGCTATCTTCCCGGGACATGTTTTGCTTCCAGGGCTCCGCGGCACGCAGCACCACTGGTGCACTTTTGAATCTAGAACAAAAAAAAAACCATTAATCTAGAGGGCTATAGCTAGAGAATGTCGATCGGATTTTAAAAAGTATCAATTTTTGTGGATTTGGCGTGCGTTTGAAAAAAAAAATTGATTTTTGACGAAATAAACGGCAAGTTTTTTGTTAATAAAAAATCAATAAATAAAGTTCTTGAAAATTCCGATCGACATTCTCAAGATAATGTAAATGTTCACATCTGGTTAAAATTTCAAGTAAAAAAAATGAAAATTGTTCGAGTTATGCTGCGTGCCATTTTGAAAAACCATGTTTCGAGAAAAACGCGTTTAAAGTTTTGCGAATAGTTTTTTATTGGAAAAAATTAAAAAAAGATGTCGCACAGGACCTTTTTTTCTTATTCTAGAGGGTTTAAACTATTTTTTAAGCCAATAAAAAAAAATCGATTTTTCAAAAAATTTACAGTGGCCTTACCCCTTAACGGCGGGGTAAAGTTAATTCGGCGAAAAAAAGGCATGTTTTTAAGATTTTTTTTTGGCGTAACGAATAGTGTTCGTTTATTGAAAAATTTACATATAATAAAGTAACATTTGAACAACATTCTCCTAAATTTGCATTGCAAAATATTCAAAATTGAGCGAGTGAAATTTAAACCCCGGAGGCGCTTCGAAAAAAAGTTGGTTTGCGGTGTGCACCATAACTCGCAACAGAATCATTTGAAACAAAAAAATCAAAATGCATTTGTTAAAGGAGATGTTTCTCGAGGTGATGACGGGAGGATTTTTTTTTTTCGATTTTTCGATTTTTCGTAGCACTTGGGAGCCAAAAACCCGATTTTCGCTAAAAAAATCGGCTAATTTGTTGTTGAAAAATTAGTAATTATTAAAAAAAAAACAAAAAAGCTCTCGACAATACCTGGTGAATTATGTGAAGAAGTACTGTGTAAAATTTCAAAGCGATTGGTCCAGTAGATTTTGAGTTATCGTGCGCACGGACTTCAAATATGACAAGTCTCAGAAAAACGGTTTGAAAAACATAGAAGAGAAGAGAACGGCATGGAGCAATAGACGCTCAAATACTCATAACTTCGTCAATTTTACTCCGATCGACTTGAAATTTTAACACAATATTCTTCATATATTATGCATTGATATAAAAAATGAAAAAAAATGAAAAAAAAAAAAATTTCAATACTTTACCCCGCCCTTAAATGATCTATTCGATTGAAAAAACAAAACCGTTTATAAAACTAAGAAGAATATTGAAATTTGATAAATGTATGCAGCTTCAACATTTAAACAATACTAAATCGTATTTCGTCTCGTTCATTGCGCGTATCTCCGTGCATGAAAATACTGGGGAGAGGGAATCTCATTCACTGGGAATACTGGGAATCTCATTCACGCTTATCAACGCGTCACAATAAGAATAACAAAACAAAAACTGATAAAAAAAAAAACACAAAAACGCATTACACAGGTGCTCCGATCGCCGTCCAAGAATCCAAAGGTCCACCGATCGTTCGAACTCTCGTGCACAGCGTGAGCGTAAGCGCCTCGAGCGTTTTGTCGTCCCGTCGTCGGGCCACCGTCGAGGCTCGCTCGGAGACTCCCATAGCCCCGAAAGTTCCAAAATTGTTGCCGAGCTGCGCGCCGGCTGCGGTAATATTGCCGAAAAGTGGCGAAACGACAAGCGGCCCTGCTGGCTACGTCATACGGGACTTGTCATCGTTGAGGCTCGTCGACGTGCGTCCGATCGTGGCCGAACCGGAAACGTCGTCCGCGCGAAGAATCCTCCTTGTGGATAATCCCAACATCGTGACGACGGCGACGAGAATGAGGCACGAGTCAGCTATCGAGACCGATTCCACAACGAGGACGAATCCGAGCGCGTTGCAGATCGAAAATGCTGCCTCGAAGTGTACGGGTACCTGAGATTCACGCAAAAGAGAGACATTTTTCGCAATCCGAGAACGCGGGGAATCGGCGTCTTAAAAAAAAAAAATAAAAAAAAACGAAAGAAACAAGTTAAAGATGAAACTTTTGCCATGGCTCGGCAAACTCATTTACGTCCGGTTGAACAGTTATATTTATACATATGATTGTACTCGTATCACGTTTGTTATATAATTGCTATAATAAAAATCAACATTTATTATATAATTATATATAATTTACAAAAATCGTTATTTATACATATACATATTTATTTTTTATATATAAGTAACGCTCTTTTGTAAATTCGGGCATGTATGATAATAGCAGTGCGGGAAAAATAATGTGGAAAATGACAATTTACAGAGTACGTTGTACAGAGCTCCGTGACTGGCTGACATAGACAACGCACAGCCCAAACCGCTGAAGAAACATGACATTTGGAAAATGTGTTCCTTGGAAGGTGTAGGGGTTGCAGGATTTTTGAAAATCGACTTTTAAGGTAGTTCCGTAGGTACACGTATGAGCCAAAAGAGTTTCGGTCACGGTCTTACATACAGGTCAGGAAACGAAGCCAGATTTCAATGGAGTCGCGAGGCACCGTTACGAGTTTCACTTTTCATTCCGCTCGCCGCCACCGCCGTCGCTACTATCGGCGAGTACCTCCCACTCACGGTCTTCTGTGATCTCTCCCTTCGCCCCTTGCCTTGTCCTAGACCATGCCCCGTGTCATTTATTACTTCATTTTTTATCACAACGTTCTCGATAACCTCTGTTTGCGTCAACGAGCATTAGTAGTTTTAAAAAATATTCATAAAGCTGGCGAAGGTGGACCGTTGTTTCAGGGCTTTCTAAACTGACGAACCAATAAAGGTATTTGTATATTCAACATTCCATGTGTTGCGTATTTTTTTACTTTCGTCATCGACAGAAACTCGGAATAAAATTCGAATAAAAATCCATTTCACTCGAAAAAGGTAAGTATTTTTATTTATTTTTCTAAATTTTTATATTGGTCTTCTTCCAGCCATACAGGATTTTCCCCTTTTTACAAGCCCCACTTCTATTCTCTTCCACAATCCCCCGTCCTTATTCCACAATTCTTTCTCATCTACCTCTGTTGCCCCTTCGCCCCCCCCACGAAAAAGGTAATGTGCATTTCGGATCATCGAGAAGATTGAGAGAGACGGACGGAACAAGGACGAACGGCTGTTCTGTCCTTGTCGCACACGTACACGCCGATAGCAATGCCACGTAGTGGCGAAAATTGGAAACAAACGTGGGTTCGTTAACGGTGCCTACCCCCACCACGGTCGTTTCCAGATCTGTATGTAAGACCGTGGTTTCGGTCGAAGCGTATAGTAACATCCAATGCCTATACGGTGCTGTTGGTTGGCAATTTTTGACAGAGATTGTACCCTCTATATGTCCCAAACATCTGCACCATGGAGCCTAGATACCAGGAGGTTCAGCGGCAATGCAAAGGCGCTGAAAAAAGCGTCCCCGAAAATGGCCCGAAGTGATGGCGCTGGGGTGCAGCGCGACCGACATATATAGTAATATATTGGTCAACGAGGTGAAAGTGATCGGATGAGTTTCTAACCTCACGACAGACCGATCGTGACATCAAACGTCGAAGTATCCGCCGATTCATAATTTCCTCATGACGGTTCGGAAAAAAAAAACGCAAAAGCGAGAAACGATCTCAAACTCAAAATGGCGGCGATACAGCCCATCTAGAAAAACGTGTTTTTTTTACATATAGCTTCACGGGAGAACGGTTTTCTCGTAAAATATAAGACCTGAAATAAAAACCAACAAAAATGATAATTTATATATTTCTAGCTATGAGACTACCTAGAAATTTGCTTTCAGATTTGCAAAAACAGCGCATTTTGAAGGAAATATATCGATTTTTTGCCAAAAAAGCAGTAAATTGTTTATAAAAAGAAGTTTACATTTAATAAAAAAAAAACGGATACGTACTCCCATAAAGAATATAATTGTGAAGCTGCCATCAAAATTTCAACCTCGAAATCGATGCATGCAAAGGTGGTCGAGTAATCCGTCTTCCGAGATCGAAAAAAGTGCTATCAAAATCGATGCATGCAAAGGTGGTCGAGTAATCCGTCTTCAGAGATCGAAAAAAGTGGTTTCGAGAAAAACGCGTTTAAAGTTGTACGAGCAACTCAGCGCGCGGTCCAAGGCGCTGCGGCCAAATCGATAATTGAACCTTTAAATAAAAAAATTTGTTACAGGACCAATTGCATATTGTTTTTATGACATCAAAGTATTTTTAGGAAAGAAAACGTCTTTCCAAAGTCCTAGAGTGGTGTTATCCCTTAACACTAATGAGGGTTAGGTACATCATCTGTCATCTGTCTTAGATCACACCTATGTTTAGCGTATATCTATATACATATAGGTTGCGGAGCACCCCAGCGCCATCCTTTCTCGTTCTCGTTTTGGGGACGAGTTGAAAGGCCTCGCTGAACCTCCTGGTATCTAGGCTCCATGATCTGCACCTCGTGCATAGACAGGTCTCGTACTCGTCCCGAGAGCGGCGCTGTAATCGTGGCAACAGCGCCATTTTCCTGCAGTCATAGCGTTGAGCTCACGATCGTACACAGGGAGACTAGAGTAAAGGAGGGGACACTGTGTGCTAGCGATTTGGCTCCAAAATCAAGGAAAACAAGAGTTGTAGGTGGCGTTGCAATCGGCTTTCCTTTACATATAGATATACTCTCTTGCTTAGCTTTCCGTCGGCTACTTATACATGGTTGTCCGTGGATTGAATCCATGCTCGGAAATAAAGTATTATATGATGTGTAAAAAAATTATAAATAAAAACTCACATTTTAAATAAGTTTTGTGTATAGTTATTAATGTTTTATGAGAGGCAATGTTAAATGTGTATAATATGAGAACGAAATATTTATTGAACCGTTCGGTGAAACGTTTTCAAGTTTGATAGAAGATTATTACATAGACAAAGTAACAATGGGTGTAATTGTGATAACTTATTATTTGAAAAATTACGCTCGTACAATGGAATATTTGTGATTATTATTATTACTTATTGTGAGATTTATTATTACACAGACATAATGTACACCAAAATGCGCCTTGTTAACAGTACAGATTGTTTATTTAATTCATTCGCAGTGAACCATATTTAAATTTATTATTCAAAATTATATTGATTACTTTTCATTGTAACACTTCTGTCTGCCGTTGTTAATCGCACGCGTGAACGCTTCCAGCATCGCTCTTAACATTATTGGAACAATAAAAATGGAAAACATTGCAAATCCTCCAGTACGTCATGCATTGAAGCTCAATCTGACTCGGTGTATTTTTTTCAGCGATGCAACAATTTTACATTTTTCATTCTCATTATCTCACTTTCTACAACCAGAGTTCCGCACATTAGCTCCGTCAACTACGAAACACGAATCGTTTTTGTGTTTTATAATAAACGAAAAATATAACTGAACGCTCGCGAAAAGAAAGAAACTAAATGTTAGTATAGTACATGTTTGCAAATATCATGCAATACCAACAAAAAAACGCAAACCTCGATTTTGACAACTTTCCTCTAATGCGCATGCCTAGAACCTTTAGCTACAAGTATTACTATACTTCGGGGAATTGCGATCGCAGCGCCCCTTGCGGTCACTTAAAAGTCGGGATTTTGGGGCCGCCTTTCGCTGCTTATCTCCTACGGAGTGTCCACTCCTTTACTCTAGTCTCCCTGGTCATACATACAGGTCTTGAAAGTCGCTCAAAATTTCTGTCGGTGAGGATGGCCTCTTATTGAAGGCACCGACTGTTTCAACTCGTGACCACGAGGATCGCTGCTATAGAGTGATACAGGCTGTGTGAGAGAGACGGAAATAGATTTCAAAAGTAAACAAAACCCAAACATAACCGCTGATTCACGCGACCACACGCGACGTGCTCTATTTGTAAACTTGTAAAAACGGTGATATTGAAAAAAAAATCTATTTTTTTAAGGACAATAAAACCTGCAATTTATGGAATGATTGAAATGATTTTTTTTCGCGTTGGAGCCGGGAACCTGAAAAAAATGAAAAATTATTGGGATCATTACAATAAATACTTTCAAGGCTGGAAAGCATAAAACAAAATTAGTGAATTATTTTAATTTACCTACTCGAGAGTCCTGCGCTTAAAGGTCGGAAAAGAGGTGTTTTTTTTTTTAATTTACCAACGCAAACCGTTTCGGAAACTGCAAAGTAGAGATTATTGAAAATGTTTCTTGGGACATGCATTAAAATTTTTCGAAGAGGAAATAAAGAATTGTGCAAAAGAAGCACTGTGTCTTAAGGGGTAAGGCCACTGTAAATTTTTTGAAAAATCGATTTTTTTTTATTGGCTTAAAAAATAGTTTAAACCCTCTAGTTTAAAAATAGTTTAAATCCTTTTAACTTCTTTTTTAAATTTTTTCCAATAAAAAACTATTCGCAAAACTTTAAACGCGTTTTTCTCGAAACATGGTTTTTCAAAATGGCACGCAGCATAACTCGAACAATTTTCATTTTTTTTACTTGAAATTTTAACCAGATGTGAACATTTACATTATCTTGAGAATGTCGATCGGAATTTTCAAGAACTTTATTTATTGATTTTTTATTAACAAAAAACTTGCCGTTTTTTTCGTCAAAAATCAATTTTTTTTTCAAACGCACGCCAAATCCACAAAAATTGATACTTTTTAAAATCCGATCGACATTCTCTAGCTATAGCCCTCTAGATTAATGGTTTTTTTTTTGTTCTAGATTCAAAAGTGCACCAGTGTCGCTGCGTGCCGCGGAGCCCTGGAAGCAAAACATGTCCCGGGAAGATAGCTGTGGAACCGCCATTTTGTTTTTTTTTACTGTAAAAAAATTTTATAATAAAGTTTAATGTATGCCCGATAACACCATTAAAAGTTTTTTTTCAAATACCTTCAATTTCGGGAGCAAAAAATTAGTGAAAAAACCTTTTTTTTTGGGCCGTTACAGTGGCCTTACTCCTTAAGTATTTGTTTCATTTTCAAGAAATACATGCTGCAAGTGTTTCGGTCTGGATTCCACTTCGGTCCGGAATAGTTGCCACTTATTTTCCGGTCAATTAAAACAACGCGTAAAGCCTATTTGTTTTGTAAAAGCTAAAACATGTTTTTTAAAAACCGAGCGCACAGGGATCGAACCCCTGAAAGCAGCATTACGAAGCTTGCACCGAGCCTCTCGACCAACACGAGCTCACATCGACACCTATATAAAAAACATTCATATTCATTGTACCCACTTGGATAACTATAGTCTTTTGGTTTTTTTCAGGTTTACGATAAAGTTACTTTTAATTGTATTTAGGTCCATCATGCATTTTTGACATTGAATATCATAATTTGCCTTCACCAGCCAATTGTACAGCTAGGTTAGGTTCGTATGAGTCAACAATTGATTTCCATCTCTCTCGCACAGCCCGCATCACTCTATCGCAGCGACACTCGTGGTCACTAGGCGAAACGGCCGGTCCTTCAATCCGAGGACATACCCCCACCACCAGAGTTTCAAGACCTGTATGTGAGACCGTGGTTGAGCTTCCTACGATTCGTCTTTCGCGAAATATTTCATATAAATAAAAAAAAGCGTGAAAGTGTCAACCCAAATGCGATACAAAGAAAAGTTTACAAGAAAAAAGGCGCTTGCTAAAAGACTGAAAGCTGTCGCAGCCATGTGTCAAGCAAATGCAGCTAAACGCGATGAGAATAACCATAACCTCAACGATCAGCGACAAAAATTCGCTGTCGAAGAACGTCGGATCGTGGATTTACAACATCTTGCCGACAGTTTAAATTGTATTTGCTGTAACAAAGACAAATACATGCACAAATACATGCGTAAATTGAACAAATTAAATTTTCTCGCAGAATACATTTATTTCACACCCGTCTCAGAATTACTAGAACTCGGGGAAAAAAAAACACGCTTCGAGTTCCCAGACCACGCGCCGATCAGCTGGCTGCAGCGTACACTGTTGCCATTCCGTTATAGATGGTTGGGCCCGAGTTCGGTATGGAATAAAATTACCACTTTTCATAAGTGGATATCTCCGAAACTAAACGGTCAAAGTTTGTCATTTTTTAAAAATCTGTCCCACAATGGTACTGCGTACACGTGTTTTTTTTTTTGAAATCCTGAGATGAGATCCGTTTTGAACCTATATCGAGAAATGCGAGCAAACTCCTATCGGTTTACGTGTTAGGTATAGGGATCGCGTACAAAAATACCCATATTCAATTGTAATTATCTCATGAACTAAACGGTGAATCGAATTGAATATTTGGGCATCAGTCCATGAAGGTCATATCTGCACCACACTTAGATTTCAGCCAATTCCTGAGATTTGGCCAAAACTACAGAACTACCTTAACGGAGACTTCGTCCTTGAAATTTAGCGGGAGATGTTAGCGGCTCAACATGAGCAGCTAGAAGAAAAGGGATGCCTCTATGGACCAGGCACTGCCGATTAGCGGTAATTATAAACACATTTGTGTAAACACATTACAAAACTTTAAACGCGTTTTTCTCGAAAACACGTTTTTAAAAATGGCTGACATTCTCCTGACCGCTGTAATTAACATATCGACCTGAAATTTGGAGAGCATACTCAGAAAATATGTCTTCGCGGAATGACGGATCGTTTTTCCGATAGATACATTTTTGCATTTATTATTTATCTTTTTATGCGAAAAACAACGCGAAAATTCGATTTTTTTTTCAGTTGCTGCCATTTTTCGAAATTTGTACTAAACGAAAAACCCATCCGTCATTCCATGACCAAAGGGTCACAGATTGATAATATGCTTTGAACTTGTGTTTCAGATCAACAAAGAGGGGGCAGTGATGTCAGCCGTTTACCTCCCGCGATTTGCCGACCTGTTTTCGCGGAGCTGCAACGGACGCCATTTTGGTTTTAAAAAAAAATTTTTTAACGTTCCGGTAATCATGAACAAAAGCAAGAAAAAAACCGCACTCAAAAAGCTTTACTCGTTTCCTTTAAAAAAAAAAAAAATGTAAACACCTGAAATATGGCACTCCAAGGATAAAGTCTCCCTTAAGGTCTTAGGCCACAGTAACAAGTATGAAATCATGTACAAATTTAACAATTTTTTTTCGTATGAAAAAGTGATTCACTCATAAAATTAATTACACATTTAGTATGAATATGAAGCTGTTATATTGAAGTTTCGAGTAGTCGGCCATTTTGTACATCAAAAAAAAGAAATTTATATTTTCTAACAGCTTGATATTCATACTAAAGAGATGTGTAATTAATTTTATGAGTGAATCGTTTTACGCACGAAAAAAAATTGTTGAATTCGCACATGATTTTATACCCGTTACTGTGGTCGAAGGTCTTAAACGGATGAACTGGGGTGTAAAATTTTGTATAGAAAATTATATTCTTTGCGTCTATTAACGTGGTCGGAACCGCGGGCGGAAACTAGTATATATAGACAACGTATTTTTCCACCAAGATCGTTCCCGAAAAGTATAAAGCGTTCGAGCCAGCGTAATTTTTAAATATAATGGTTTTTTCCGCTATTGCTCGTCGACGTGAAATAAAACGACACGTCAAACTCCTTTGCGCGTCCAAGATCGCGTGCGATTGGCGCGTCTCGAAAGAAAAAAAAAACAATTCTCTCGGAACTAAGGTGAAGATGGAAATTCTGCTATGGCTTGGCGAACTCATTAACATCCGGTTGTCCAGTTATATTTACACACACACACACACACACACACACACACACACACACACACACACACACACACACACACACACACACACACACACACACACACACACACACACACACACAGGGTGATTTTTTATCTTGAGACTGTTAAATATCTCGAAAAATAAGCCTTATACGATAAAAATGTTCCAAATAAACCTTCAATAGTTTCCAAGGGGCAATTTAATTCTACAGAAATTAACCGCCTGCCGGCCCCCCTGGGGGTGGGGCGTGGGGAAACTTTGAAATCTTAAATGGGAACCCCTACTTTTCATTACAGATTCGAATTATACATTAAAAAATACGTAACTTTTGTCTGAGCTTTTTTTTCAATTCGGGGTAGATGGCGCTGTACTCGGTGAAGATTGGGCAACCTTCCTTTTATTCAAGGGAAATCCCTTATGTTTTATTGCATAATGGAGCTACGTCGAAGAAAAGTAACTTTTGTCGGAAACATGTTTTTTTTTTTAATTATCGTAAATATCTACTATAATTTTGCATCCGTTCTTAGCTTTACCCAGGATTAAGGACGTGGGCCTGACGGAAATTTAATCCCTTTGGGGTGCTTCATTATTGTGAATCCCCTTGCCTCTCACATTCGCGGTGTTTGGATATCATGAGTCCCCTTGCCTCTCACCATTTAATTCAATAAGTGCTCAAACTGATGACCTTCAACTTCGATGCATTTATTGATCCGTACTTCGAATGATTGTGCAAAGCTCAAAAGTTTGTTCGCTTTAGTGTTTGCGCAAGCATTTCTGATTCGTCCAATCATGTTTTCACGAGTTGTCGGCACTTGTTGATAAACTACAGTTGTTAAGAGACCCAAGCA
Source organism: Ophion obscuratus (assembly GCA_964007375.1). Lineage (NCBI taxonomy): Eukaryota > Metazoa > Arthropoda > Insecta > Hymenoptera > Ichneumonidae > Ophion > Ophion obscuratus. Next base: position 23,018,173 of record OZ023324.1, read on the forward strand.
AAAAAACCTGGCGACGTAAGGTCTGGCGATCTGGCAGGTCAATGTATCGTTCCGCCTCTACAAATTCAGCGCCATCTATCCCGAATTAAAAAAAAAAGTTGAGACCAAAGTTACGTGTTTTTTATGTACAATCTGAATCTGTAATGAAAAGTAGGGGTTTCCATTTAAGGGGTTACCCCCACTTGCGATTTTGAAAAAATCGATTTTTTTTATTGCATTTTTTTGAAGTATAAGTATCTGAGAATGTGTCCTGAAAATTTCAAGTCGATCCGAACAAAATTGACTGAGATATGAGCGTTGAAAGAGAAGAATCCGTTGTGTAAACGACCGGAAATTGAAACTTTGAACGCGCTTTTCTCAAAATGGCATTTCTGAAGTCGGTGACCAAGATTACTCGAACACTAATGAACCGATCTTCTTGAAATTTTGCAGGCTTATTTAATACATAAAAATATAGTCTTTAATCGTTCGATTTTTTTTTCGAAAAAAAAAAAAAAAAAATGGCCGTTTTATAGCCAAAAAACGGCTGTTTTTTTTCGTTAAAATCGAACCATCAACTTTGACTGTCCGCCATTTTGTGAAAAATGAATATTTTTTAAAATCCTTCAGAATATAGATATTCTTGAAAGTATAAACTGTCGAAAAAGGCAAAAAATCGATTTTTCGAAAGTGTCACACTGGTATAATTGGATGGTGAGACAAAGAAAAGAATAGAGCTCTAAATTCTGCCACTCTAATATACACAGTCGAACCGCGATACGACGACATAATCATGTACATTACGTTCTAATTGCTTGTAAAAAATGCTCTAATTAAAACTTTTTTTAAAAATATCCCCATATTTATAATTGTAATGTATATATATTTTTTAACATTTTAAGAAACATGACTTCGGTATAACGAAACCTCAATAAAACGAATTTCCTTTGAGATTCGTTGTATCGAGGTTCGACTGTACACACAACGCACTTTTCAAATTCCGGCATGTTTAATTAATGCAGGAAAAGCATAAGAACTTTGTTGTCTCGTTAAATATGAGGCGTTGAAACTAGCGGAATTTTTAAATATAATTGTTTCCTTTCCTTCATCACTCGTCGACGAGAAACCCAACACATCTCCAAAATCCGATTCCGGGTGAGAATGGCGTATCTGAAAAAAAAAAGTTTGCCTCGTAAATGGCTCGGTCAACTAAGTGACTTTCGGTTGTACAGTTATACTTATATATACGTATATAAATAAGAAAGTATATATACATACACATAAGTATAAATATAAAAAAGTATATAAGTATACATATAAGTATACATAACTTATATATAAGTATATATAACAGAGTTGGTCGTAATTCTATTTATAAATACGAATATGAAATTATTCGGAACGTGATTTCCATATGAATATAAATACAAAGGCCGTAGCCGGGTAAGTAGAGAAAAATTACCCCGGCATTTTTTCCAACGAAATTTGGAGTATATTCTGAGGTGTAAAAAAAACAAATTTTCTGAAAATTTCATCCGCGTCTACGCAATGGTTTTAAAAAAATGATTTTTTTTAAATATCGAAAAAAAAGGAAAAAAATCCGGAAACGGTACAGCGGATTAATTTGATTTTTTTTTGGTACTTGTTCCGATCAAACGTGTTATGACATAAAATTATAGAACATCTTGCGAAAGATTAAGGTTTGGATAAAAAATAATGTTCCTTGTTTTATTATTTTTTACTATAATCCACTTGGGGTACAGTAGCGAAATTTTTTTCATATAATCTTTGGGCACCTTATTAGATTATATTTATTATTTCAAATTTTACTTGCACAGCCTTTTCGGCTTTTTACAAGGCTCCACTTTCATATGTCCACCGCTCTACACTTGTTCTTTCTCTCCATCATCCCCCCTCCCCATTGCGGCCGCAGCCGACGCCCCCCCTCTGTATTATATTCATCATGACATTTCTGTCATGGGTATAGGGAAACTGCGGAAAACCTATACCAATACAGCCGGTCACGAGTTCGCTTCCCAGCCTCGGAGCTAGTCGCGTTTCGTCGCGAAATAGCTCACAGGCTACAGCCATACCCATCCGACACACACACGTACCGGTCCGTATGCGCGACATCTGTGTACAACTGGAGCTACGTCACGCCTGTGTTTTTATTTCTCGACGAAACTACGAGACGGTGATTCGAACCCGCGACCTCCCGATGTGTTGATTTCAGAGGCAGGTACGCTAACCACTAGACCAACACATCGGTCTTATTAGATTATATAATTTTTTCAAATTGATCGGTTTGGTACGCCACAGTGAAAAAAAAAACACTTTATTGATATATTTTAGTTATATAGATATATAACTAAAATATATCAATAAAGTCTGTTTCTTTTTTTTTCACTGTGGCGTACCAAACCGATCATTTTGAAAAAATTATATAATCTAATAGGGTGCCCAAAGATTATATGAAAAAATTTTCGTTATTGTACCCCAAGTGGATTATAGTAAAAAAAAATAAAACAAGGAACATAATTTTTTTTTAACCTTACTCTTTCGCAAGATGTTCTATAATTTTATTTCGTAACACATTTGATCGTAACAAGTACCAACAAAAAAACGAATCGATCCACTGAAGCGTTTCCGGAATTTTTTTTTTTTTTTTATTAAAAAAAAATCATTTTTACAAAACCATTTTTTTTTCACACCTCAGAATATACTTAAAATTTCGCTGGAGAAAATGCGGGGGCGATTTTTTCCTACTTACCCGGTCATGGCCTTTATTCATACTTCACTTATTTGTATTCACATGCATGCATACAAATACAATTGTATTCACAAATATTCTGAACACACAAATAAATTCACAGAAAAAAATGTGAAAATTTACAAAAAAATCCTGCGAATTAAAAAAAAAACACATCAAAATCTGTGAATGCAAATGTATTCACAAAAATTATAGATACAAAAAAATTCACATGATAAGTTGCGATTTTTTTCGCATTTAAGACAAATTAAAATCAAATTCACAATGATTAGATTAAAATTCACACCAAAAGTGAGTTCGTGCGTATTTTGAGAGAAAACATTGCCTCGAGAAATGTTCGCACAAAAAGTTTTGTGCAAAAATTTCTTTGCCTCAACACAATGTTTTCTCTCAAAATACGTAAGAACTCACTTGTGGTGTAAATTTTAATACAACTGTCGTGAATTCGATTTTAATTTTCTTCAACTTGAGGAAATTCACAACTCATTTTGTGAATTTGTTCATATTTATGATGTAACATTTGAAACTCGCAACTTTTTTTGCAAAAATTTCTTTGCCTCGACGCAATGTTTTCTCTCAAAATACGCAAGTACTCACGTTTGGTGTAAATTTTAATCATATCATTGTGAATTTGATTTTAATTAGTCTTAAATACGAAAAAATTCACAACTTATTTTGTGAATTTTGTTGTATTTACAATTTTTCGTGAATACATTTGCATTCACCGATCTTGATGTGATTTTTTTTTAATTCACAGGATTTCTAGTAAATATTCACATTTTTTGTGAATATTCACAATTTTTTCTGTGAATTTATTTGTATTTTCAGAATATTTGTGAATACAATTAGTATTCGTATTTATAAATAGAATTACGCCCGGTATATAACTGTGCTCATACCATTTTTATTATAAAATTGCAACAAAAAATATAACTTATCTATAATTTACGAAATGCGACATATATAACGTTGTCATCTATATAAATAACGCCTTTTCTAAATTCAGGCGTGTTTAGTAATGCAGAATAAAAAGAGCATTTTTTCCATCCAAATAGTTCCCGAAAAATATTCAGCGTGCGAGCTAGTGCAACTTTTAAATATAATTGTTTTTTCTTCCTCCATTGCCGTCAACGTGAAGTGTTTTTTTTTAATTTTTATAAAAGTATATTTTAAATTATACGCACATGAGGGATTCACCGTTAATTCAGCCACGTTTTTTCGACCATCTCAGATCTGCCCCATAATTGGTTATATCAAAGTACCACTAAAAGGCATTCTATGTGAATTTTTTCAGATTTTCTAATTCAACGTTTTAAAAAATGCCGGTTTTTTTTCCAAATGAATATATCTCGGAAACTAGAAGTAACTGAGAAAAAATGTTGGTAGATAAAAGTTGTAGTTTTGTGTTAGCTTTCGAGCGGACGACTTGAAATAATTTTTACGTTCCGGTTACGCTGATTTTTTACCAAAAAAGCGCGGGAATAATTTTTTTAAATTAAAAGACGGCCATTTTTTTGGCTGAAAAAATTACAATCTTCCAGTATGTCTGGCGATATCGCAAAAAAATCGCCAGAGTGGCACAGATCGAGGTTCTAGAGTTAAAAAAATTAAACCACACAAATTAATTTTTTTTATACCGGAACCTCGATCCGTGCCACTCTGGCGATTTTTTTGCGATATCGTCAGACATACTGAAAGACTCTGTAATTTTTTCAGCCAAAAAAAAGGTTGGTTTTTGATTTAAAAAATAATTTCCCCCTTTTCTGGTAAAAAAATCAGCGTTACCGGAACATAAAAATTATTTCAAATATTCCGCTCGAAAGCTAACACAAAACTACAACTTTTATGTGCAGACATTTTTTTTCAGTAACTTCAAGTTTCCGAGATATGTTAGCGTGGAAAAAACGGCATTTTCTAAAATGTTGAATTAAAAAATCTGAAAAAATTCACATAGAATGCCTTTTAATGGTACTTCGATATAACCAATCATGAGGCACATCTGAGATGGTCGGAAAATAGTGACTGAATTGACAGTCAATGCCTCATTAACATATCTCAGAAACTTGAAGTTACTGGAGAAAAATGTCTGCACATAAAAGTTGTAGTTTTGTGTTAGCTTTCGAGCGGAATATTTGAAATAATTGTTACGTTCCGGTAACGCCGATTTTTTTACCAAAAAAGGAGGAAATTATTTTTTTTTTAATTGAAAAACAGCCGTTTTTTGGCTGAAAACATTATATAAGTATAAAAAAATGAATTTGTGTGGTTTCATTTTTTAAATCCTAGAACCTCAATCCGTGCGACTCTGGCGATTTTTTTTGCAACATCGTCAGACATACTGGAAGACTGTGATTTGTCAGCCAAAAAAAAATAGCCGTTTTTTAAGGGAGACTTTGTCCTTGAAATTGCAGCGGGAGATGTTAGCGGCTCAACATGAGCATCTAGAAGAAGAGGAGGGATGCCTCTATGGACCAGGCATTGCCGATAAACGGTAATTATAAACACATTTGTGTAAATGCATTACAAAACTTTAAACGCGTTTTTTCTCGAAAACACGTCTTTAAAAATGGCTGACATTCTCCTGACCGCTGTAATTAACATATCGACCTGAAATTTGGAGAGCATACTCGGAAAATATGTCTTCACGGAATGACGGATCGTTTTTTTCGATAGATACATTTTTGTAGTTATTATTTATCTTTTTATGCGAAAAAAACGCGAAAATTCGATTTTTTTAAGGGCGGGGTAAAGTATTAAAAATTTTTTTATTTCATTTTTTTTTAATTTTTTAAATGAATGCATAATATATCAAGAATATTGTGTTAAAATTTTAAGTCGATCGGAGTAAAATTGACGAAGTTATGAGTATTTGAGCGTCTATTGCTCCATGCCGTTCTCTTCTCTTCTGCGTTTATCAAACCGTTTTTCTGAGACTTGTCATATTTGAAGTCCGTGTGCACGATAACTCAAAATCTACTGGACCAATCGCTTTGAAATTTTGCACAGTACTGCTTCACATAATTCACCAGGTATTGTCGAGAGCTTTTTTGTTTTTTTTAATAATTACTAATTTTTCAACACCAAATTAGCCGATTTTTTTTAGCGAAAATCGGGTTTTTGGCTCCCAAGTGCTACGAAAAATTGAAAAACCGAAAAAAAAATCCTCCCGTCATTACCTCGAGAAACATCTCCTTTAACAAATGCATTTTGATTTTTTTGTTTCAAATGATTCTGTTGCGAGTTATGGTGCACACCGCAAACCAACTTTTTTTCGAGGCGCCTCCGGGGTTTAATTTTCACTCGCTCAATTTTGAATATTTTGCAATGCAAATTTAGGAGAATGTTGTTCAAATGTTACTTTATTATATGTAAATTTTTCAATAAACGAACACTATTCGTTGCGCCAAAAAAAAATCTTAAAAACATGCCTTTTTTTCGCCGAATTAACTTTACCCCGCCGTTAAATTGCCGCCATTTTCCGAAATTTGTACTAAACGAAAAACCCATCCGTCATTCCATGACCAAAGGGTCCACAGATTGATAATATGCTTTGAATTTGTGTTTCAGATCAACAAAGAGGGGGTAGTGATGTCAGCCGTTTACCTCCCGCGATTTGAGGACCTGTTTTCGCGGAGCTGCAACGGCCGCCATTTTGGTTTTCTTTTTCAAAAAAAAAAAAACATTTTTTTTAACGTTCTGTATATCATGAATAAAAGTAAGAAAAAAACCCGCACTCAAAAAGCTTTACTCGTTTCCTTTAAAAAAAATAAAATGTAAACACCTGAAATATGGCACTCCAAGGACAAAGTCTCCCTTAATAAAAAAAATAAATTCCCCCTTTTTTGGTAAAAAAATCAGCTTTACCGGAACGTAAAAATTATTTCGAGTCGTCCGCTCGAAAGCTAACACAAAACTACGACTTTTATGTACAGACACTTTTTTCAGTCACTTCTAGTTTCCGGGATATATTCATTTGAAAAAAAAAACGGCATTTTCTAAAACGTTGAATTAAAAAGTCGGAAAAAATTCACATAGAATGCCTTTTAGTGGTACTTTGTTATAAGCAATTATGGGGCTGATCTGAGATGGTCGTAAAAAAAAAGGCTGAATTGACGGAGAATCCCTCGCATAGATATTTTAGTTTTGTCAATTGGGCCGACAATAATAAATCATAACGGTTCGCAATATTACAGTAATACAATGAACTTGTACTGCCGTATATTATACTACGGTAAAAAAAAAACGATCAAAGGAAGAATCTGTGGTGTCACAGAACAACCTGACTCTTTTCTCGAAGCGTCAGCAGCGATGATTTTGCGACCCTTGGGCCCTTATCAGTTCTCCGTCCAGTAGCGAATGATCATAAACACCGGACAGGAGAATGATAAGGGACTGTGGTCGCGTTAATTATCCCGGCCCACGTCCGCTTCATTTTCTTCTCGATCCTCCGCGGAGCGTGGCAAAGCAGGGGCGCAAAGTCCCAGTCGTGGCCTCCAACTGCGATCGATCGCCGCCGTGTCCCAATTACTGTCACAGATCCAAGATACAAAAGCATTTTAGTAATTTTACCAACTAAAAATACTTCGACTCGCGTCAATCGTACTAAAATTTACCAACCCAAGTTGAAAAAGTTTTTATCACTCATCCCAGAAATCAACGAACTCAAGGAACGCGGAAAAAAACTTCACATTTTCATTTAATCGACGACACATCCATTTTTCATTTCGTCAAAGAAACTAAATGCCGTCCCGGATTTTAATTGACAATTTTCCAAATACAATCTTTTCTGTAAAAAACAAGTATTTCACGACGCGAAATAAAGAAAAATGCCAAAGTACGCTGAAGAAAACACGCGCGCGCACTTCCGGTCTCGATAAGTGCCGCGTCGGCGATAAGCGACAAGTTTCCGGAAGAGAACAAAATTCGAGTCATCAATCGAACGGAATAACGGCTGTTCGAGTGCTTTCGGTTTGAGTTCCCGGGAATTCCCGGAATATCCCGTAGTTTCGGACGAATCCGCCGGGCCATGTGACCTCGCGGAGACCTAACCTAAAAAAAAACTGTTAGTTCGCAAAATTGCTAGTTCGCATCGTCCCGGTCAACCTTGTGAAAATTCCCGATTAATAATTTCGATTTTTGAAGCGAATTGACCGACGAAAGGGGATCAAAAATGGTGCTGTGTCAAAATTTAAGCTTCCTCACTCTCGCAGGAACGAGCGTTAGGGGGGCGGGGCTTGAAACAGGCCATGAATTCACGCGGAATAGAAAAAGGAAGATTGACAGAATTGGCTCTACTTTTCATATGTATGGATGTGTGTGTGTGTGTGTGTGTAATTCAGCCAATTAGATCGCGTGAAAAGAATTCATTTCGCAGCATAATGACGACACGAAAATCGCCCGCGCCGGTCACGTGTTTTTTTTTCCTTTCTTTCCCACGACTGAACAATGGGAATTGGACTTTATACCTGACGCACAGATGCACTGACACGCGCGCGATCGTCAGGGGCTCGCACTTGAATTCGTCTTTCCTCGGTTCTTGCACAATTTGAGGTCACTCGCAATGTCGTTGGTGAAAAAGAGCACTCGTAAGAGAAAGTACGTGAAATGAGACACTGGTATGTACGGGCTACCCTGTTCCGTGTACTGGGCGAGTGAAGAGTGTAACCGAGTAAAGACAGAGAGGAGTGAGACACCAACCGCTCGGAGAGACGGTGGCGAAGTGAGGACGCTTCGCCGTTCTCGCCGAGCAGCGGCGTTGATCGAGCGCGCGCCGCCGAGCGCGGAGGGGGGGGGGGCACGAAGCGCGCGCACCCCGCGTCCTTTTTCGGAAACACGTCACTCGCGTGATAAACCTCGCGAGTTCGCCATCTTTTTTGCACTTTGTTTTTTTTTTGTTTCCTTCGCGCTCGAAACGTGTAGTCGCGAGAAAGGAGGCTGGTCGAAATAACGTACGATCGAGGTAAACTCGACAAATTGAGGGCGGTTAATTGTCAATCATTTTGCTACCGGAAGATTCGGAAAAAGCGGTCGGCATTTTTTTTTCTCAGGAGCGCGAACTGAGAATTCCGTTGAAAGGGCGGGAGATTTTGATCACGAGATGAGAACGAACGTTCGCGTACGACGTTCGTTTGGCGACTGAGGAGGCAAAGCTTTTTTGGCATTTTATAAAGTGCGTGTGCCAGATTCGCGAGTGAGGTGTGGGGGGAATCGAGGGGGGGGGTCGCTAGTATCGCCGAAGCATTTGGCGGGACACGAGTCCTTCGCGGGCCTTCTCTTTTCCGGGTAACTGCCTCAGCATCTTCGACCCAACAAATACAATCTTTCCGACAGAATTGTCAGCCAAACTCAATGAAACCAAAATCTTTTCACCAACCGTTCCCTCGATATTCGACACTCGAGCTACCGCGAAACAAAAAAAAATCGCCATTTTCGTTTTCTCACCATCGAGCGCACGATTACCCGTGTTTGTCAACACTATCCAAGCGCGCGTGTACGCTGAGAAAAAAACAGCGCTGCGCTAGCGCGAAGTTTGGCTTTTTAGCGAATAAGAAATCGCCCGGACTTTAGGCTTCCCTAGATGCTACGTAAAAATCTTTGTCCCGCACTAAATGACGTCACTCGCACAAGAACAATGACGAGAGAGAGCGTAGCTTCCTGAGTCAGCGATAGGAAAATGGACGAGGTCTCTGAACTATTCCGGTAAGTACGGTTGCGCCGAGTCTCCCCCTGTGAGTGAAAATAATGATTAATATCACCGCGACGATTGTTTATTCTTCATCTTCCCGCTATTTGTACACATTTCGTACGCCATTTTGTCCTTTATTCGTTCCGAATACGTTCGGCGAAGAAATTCTTCTTGGACAAGAGATTATCGAAAACAATGGGCTCGAACAATGCTCAAGGGGAGATATACACCTAGATGGCCGAGGTCGAGGATTTAGAAGCTATGAACATTCCGTCGACCGTAGAAGACCTACACTACGGGCCTGGTATCGATGATTCCATGTCAGTTGACAAATTTCATGATTTGTTCATTCCCAAATTTTCTAACGCGTTTTTCTCAAAACCACGTTTTTCAAATCGGTAGCCCAAATTTCTCGAAAGCCAATGAACCGATTGCCTTGAGGTTTTTTGTGGTTATTCTATACACCATTATCTTGTACTTGTCATAGGATTTTTTTTTTCGATCCTTAGTTTTTGTTTTATAGGCAAAATAATAACTAATTTTTGGCCCAAAAATCACTATTTATCTTCAAACGTGCGCCATTTTGTCATAAATCGATATTTTCAAAATCGGCTATGACAAGTACTAGATTATAGTATCTAATTTAATAATCTTTTTGGTTTTTTTTTTCAGATGATTTTTGAAGAAACGCCAGTGGGCACCGTATAGGCAGATTTTTTTACGACCCTCCAAGGATCATACAATATCCTTGTATATTTTTGATATTTTTAAATAAAGAAAATTAAACATATTTTTGAATGTATATACTTTTAGATAATTAAAATCCCAATCCGAAATTTCAAATACTTTTCCTTGAAAAAATTCACAAAAATGGACTTTTTTCCGTTAAGTTGGTGTATATCTTCTCTTAAGGCGTTAGGAGACAGTAACGGGTATAAAATCATGTGAGAATTTAACAATTTTTTTTTTTCGTATGAAAAAGTGACTCACTCATAACATTAATTACACATCTATTTAGTATGAATATCAAGCTGTTAGACTTTTTTTTTTCTTCGATGTACAAAATGGCCGACTACTCGAAACTTCTCGAAACAACTTTTTTCGAATTGGCGTGACAAATAACTTGAACAATTTTCACTCGATTTACTTCAAATTTGAAAGTTATTTTCCTAATTGCATTTCGCTGAGAAGTACGTACGGAATTTCTGATTAATCGAAAACTTTTCATTTTATGAGCAGTTTATGAGCAGTTATAACGAAATTTTTCACTGAAAATTCATTTCTTAAGTTCAAATACCTACAACTTTTGAATAAAACAATATTTTCTAAATTCCGTACGTACTTCTCTACGTATTCTAATGTAGATTGACGAGAATTTTCGTTTTTTGTTCTAGGTAAAAAATTGTGGATGCTAAATGTCACGCCGCGGAGCGCCTAAAAAAAGATAACAAAGGAAAATATTAGTAGTCGGCCATTTTGTACATCGAAAAAAAAAATATATATTTTCGAACAGCCTGATATTCATACTAAATAGATGTGTAATTAATTTTATGAGTGAATCACTTTTTCATACGAAAAAAAAATTTGTTAAATTCGCACATGATTTTATACCCGTTACTGTGGCCTGAGGCCTCAATGAAGTAGGCATTTGTAGCGTAATGAGTATGTTATATAAATAAATATATAAATATAATTAATGAATAAAATATTAATGAATACGACGAGTAACGAGATCGTTTTATATTTATATTATTTATATTGATAATTATATACATTATAACGGTTCGCTTGCCCAGGTAAGCTCCCGTCATATTTAATACGCCGGTATTAAACCGATTCCGATATAATCGGGTGAAATGGCCAGCGGTCGGACCGACCGGCCATCCCGCCGGTAGGGCAGGACGCTCGCACCGAGCATACGGGGCGAGCCCGCGACACCTCGCAAGAAGCTCCACCCGTCGTAAGGACCAGGACCACCGCTGACCTGCGGCAGTCCCCCCGCCCCTTGTCTAACATCTCACGAGTCTCGCGCTACGATCACTCCCATCAGACAAGAATGCGCCCCAAGTCTCTCGTGACGCCACTTCACACTTACTGTGCGCCTGATATCGAGGTGAGAAACAATTCGAAATATCATTCCCCTCAAAATGTCTACAGTGTGCGAACGTCCCCAAAGTCGCCAGGACGGTCACCCCACTAACTGAGCGTCTCCCAGCAAGGGGATTCCCTACCTGGCACCTCAGAATCGCTAGAGAAATGGAATTTCTCCTGATGCACCTGGGGCTATTTAAGGGTGTGCGCGGCCCCGAGAGGCACTCTTCGCAAATCTCTCATCATTTAACGTGGAGTCAACTCGTCATCCGAAATCTCGGATCACCGGATGGAGGCCCTGCTGCCTTAGCCTTGGTCCCATCCAAGAATAAACCCAGCTTCGTGGTAAGGTGCTCTGTTTCCTTGGGAAGTCCCAGCATTGCGCTGGAAGTCCTACCTTGGAAACGGAGACTGCGTGGTGATTGCTAGATAGGGAATCTAATCAACATCCGATCAATAGTCCTTAGGGCCATTGATCGCCATCCCCGAAATCCCACGGCTAACTACTCGAAGTGTGCAGTCCGTGGAGTGCCGATCGCGCTCCGCTGCACGACCGGGAATATTCTTGACCAGCTTCACTGGTCTTTGGTCCTCCTTGCCTGGCACCAAGGAGGTCAGCCATCCCTCTCGGACGGCCCCGCTATACGCACTCGGGGGTCGCAGGGAAATCCGTCCTCGAGCCCGCGTATTATTCAACGCTAGCATATCTAGCGCGTGAGTGACACGGCTTGGCACCCGTGCGCTACGTTGCACTCTGCAACAAGTGCCAACCGGAAGTAACGCCAGAAAACCTATCCAGACCGCGCGAACAATAATTCCAACGGGGTGTCGCAATCTCATTTCAGAAGCGACCTCGAAACCGGCTGTAGGCGGATACGACGTCACTCGCGGATTGTGCGAGTGCGAGCGAGATAGAGAGTGTGTGAGAGAACGAAAGGGAAAGAGAGCGATCGTGACAACGGCTCAACGCGCGAGCACGGACCCCGACCACACTCTTCCCGTCCCTGTCCTTACAACAGAGACGTCGTCACTCTTCCCGTCCCTGTCCTTACAACAGACACGGCACCACTCTTGCTGTCTCCGTCCTTACAACGGAAACGGCGCTTCTCGCCGTCCTTTCCAGGTCCCGGGAAACGTGCTAACCATCCGACTAACATTCCGATAACCACAAGATCTAACTCACAAATTTCGTCTCACTTCACCCGAACTAACAACTACGACAATCCACAATTTCGAATGCCGATGATGACGGATTGAGATAGGCGTCTTTGAGACCCTCGAACTACTGAGGCATCTCCCAAAAACACCTTAATATCCTACTCATCATTCCCGGCATATCTCCGGTATATCGCCCTTCAGGAAGGCTCCGGGAACCCCGCATCATCCATCGGCAAATACTTGCCCCTTAAAATTCATTTCCCGAATCCGCGCATGAATGCCGGCTCGAGAAACGAAATGAAAAGCTTTCGTGGAAACACGAAACGTTTCAACATATATAATTATCATTATCACTATTAATAGCACACACACACACACACACACACATATATATATCCACACTGCCGGCCAAAACTTTTCGCACCCTTCAGATAATTGCAAAACTTTCGATCACTGGATAATTGCCAAATAATGTTACGCAGATACTACATAGCTCTGTATAATGAATTTGATTGTTGTACTATAATTTTGCAATTATCTGAAGTGTCCGAAAACTTTTAAAGAGAGTGGTTAGAGTGTTTAGAGAGAGAGAGAGAGGGGGGGAGGGAGAAAGAGAGAGAGGGAGAGAGAGAGTGTGTATATGTATGTGTGTGTGCGTGTGTGGAGTATGAGAGATATATGTAGATATATGTATATATATACATTCGTTTACTTTCTACAGTTTTTTCTCAAGCTCCGACCGCTCGAGGGTCAAGTCACGAGGTGACGAACATAGCTTGGCTCGAAAAAATATATATACACACACACCCAGTCATATATGTATGTATACATGTGTCGGAATGCATATACGTAACGTCAGGAAGAGATTAAATTCTAGCTACGGTTTTTCCATTGTATTCAAAATATGTGAACGATATATATTTGTCATCCGTTTTGCCACGTAAATTCTCCATTCCGTTCCGACGTCTCGTACGATTGCATACACTTTTTTCTTTTTTTCAGACCAATAGGGGGAAATTGAAACAACATAAGTAAAAGCTAGAAGAGAAATAAAAATCCAATATGTGTATATAATTTTTTTTCAGTAATGTATAGAATTCAAGTAATTCTTGTATGTATTTTATTGTATTTTATTTAAGAGGTATTTTAATTTTGTTACATAAATGATCTAGTATATAAATTCTATAAATTCCTAGCGAGGGACATTTTTTTTGAGCCCATGCACCTGATTTTATTGAAAATGAATTTGAGTCTAAAACTTTTGTTATACACAATATTTGATCCGAGCAACATTTTCCGAGAAAAATCAGGCGTAAGATTAAAACGGGACACCCGGTATAGCTATAATAGGTAATTAATTATTTCAATTAAATATATTGTTTCGTGTACAAATGAATAATCCAAATTATTTTAAGCAGTTACGAATTTTGTAAAAAATAAATTGATAATCCCGCTCTTGTGCGGTTGTATAGTGTTGACATATAGTCATTCAAAATGACAGTTTGTATGCCGGGAAGCCTAACGTAACCTTCAAAACTATTCAGTTCAGTACAGTCGAAAATGGCAACGGAAAGGTGCATATCCGCGACACTGCATTCTTTACGAATTCCAACAAGGAAAAGCTGCTGCAAGAGCGTGCGAATCGATTCGTTCCTTTCTCAACGAAGGCGTTGTGTATCGTACGATGTGTGCGCATTTTGGTTTGAGCGGTTTAAAATCGGTGATTTCTGTCTGAATGACAAACAACGCCCTGGAGGCCCTCGAAAGTGCGACAACGATGATTTGGAATCATGGATGGTGAAACAGTTACCGCGGACTGCTACCAACGTCAATTAATCTGCTTGAGTCAAGAATTGGAACGAAAACGCCCGTATACCGGCAAAGGAGAACGTCCAGTGAAATTGTTGCATGACAACGCCAGGCCACACGTTGCTTTCAATACAAAAGACATCATAATGAGTATTGGCTGGAACGTCTTGCAGCACCCGGCATATTCACCAGACATTGCTCCATCCGATTACCACTTGTTCCGGTCGATGCGACACGCCTTGTCCGATATGTATTTCCAATCAGTGGATGAGATCCGAAAATGGCTTGACGACTTTATCGTGTCCGAAGACGTAACATTTTTTCGAGATGGAACTCATCAGCTGCCTGAATGATGGCTTAAAGTTATAGAAAGCAACGGCGAATACTTTGATTGAACAATTTGATTTACTTTCTTTTAAAATAATCCTCGAATGTAGATGAGCAAAAATTGGATTATTCATGTGTTTGATTATCGTGAGTCCCCTTGCCTCTCACCATTTAATTCAATAAGTGTTCAAACTGATGACCTTCAACTTCGATGCATTTATTGATCCGTACTTCGAATGATTATACACAACTCAAAAGTTTGTTCGCTTTAATGTTTGCGCAAGCATTTCTGATTCGCCTAGTCATGTTTTCACGAGTCG
Organism: Ophion obscuratus; assembly: GCA_964007375.1. NCBI lineage: Eukaryota > Metazoa > Arthropoda > Insecta > Hymenoptera > Ichneumonidae > Ophion > Ophion obscuratus. The sequence goes on from OZ023324.1 coordinate 23,033,312, forward strand.
TTGGCACTTGTTGATAAACTACAGTTTTTAAGAGACCCAACGAAAAAATCTGGCGACGTAAGGTCTGGCGATCTGGCAGGCCAATGTATGGTTCCGCCTCTAACAATCCAACGCTATCTATCCCGAATTAAAAAAAAAAGTTAGGACAAAAGTTACATGTTTTTTTTTATGTATAATCTGAATCTGTAATGAAAAGTACGGGTTCCCATGTAAGATTTCAAAGTTCCCCCCTGCCCCAACCCCAGCAGGGGCGGCAGGCGGTTCATTTCTTCGGGATTGAATTGCCCCTTGAATTGAAGGTTTATTTGGGACATTTTTGTCGTATAAGGCTTATTTTTCTAGATATTTAGCAGTCTCGAGATAAAAAAAAATCACCCTGTATATATACATATACGTGCGTGTGCGTGTATATGAGTTTGACGGTTGTGCGTCTCCAAAGCTCATTCCTTCGAGCATATGGAAATGAGACGTTGGCCCCGCGCGGAGTTTTGCCACTGTCCCACGTGTTGACCCCTATATCTTTGTTCCACGTATTAAGCCGCTCGACCCCACGGATATATGAACGCGCGCGTTCTCCTCGCGTTGCCTCCCTTTCGCAATGTCTCCAGGCCTCGTGTAAGCGCATACGATGAGTCTCTATCGTCTCGTCCGATTGCGTAATAACGATTCGAAACGAGCTTCACAACGATCGTTCAGGCCCTCGCCGTTGAGGGGCTACACCAGTGTGACACTTTTAAAAAATCGATTTTCCTTTGCCCCTTTCGACAGTTTATACTTTCAAGAATATCCTGTAAACATTTCAAGGCCGTATCTCTAATCATTTTATCTTGCAAGAATCGATAGTTGAATCTTTTAACGCGTTTTTTCTCGAAATCAGATTTTCGTCAAAGCTCCGCCATTTTGATGATAAATTAATTAAGAAAAATTGCTTTGTATACTTAAGCGTTTTACAAGAGATGACGTAGGTAGTACAGTATTTCGTTGTTACCGACAGTAATGTAATCGTCGTGACGCAGCTATTATTGAATGTCATTTGCTGTACATAATCTCTTTTTGAATTGTAAATAACACTTTATTATTTATTGGATATGTCAACATTCGTGCCGAATAAAGTGCTTTTGCGGGGAGTTTTACATCATTACTTTAATATGAACAAAAGTGCTGCTGAAGCTCATCGTATTTTAGTGGAAGTGTATGGTGAACATCCTCTAGCTGAGCAAACGTGTCGGAAATGGTTTCCACGTTTCAAAGCTGGTAATTTCGACTTGGATGACAAGGAGCGGACTGGCCAGCCGAAAAATTTGAAGATAATGAGTTGGAGGCATTGCTCGACGAAGACTCATCTCAAACACTTCAAGAATTGTCCACATCATTGGGAGTTGACTTATCAACGGTAGGAAAACGTCTTAAAACTTTGGGCATAATCCAGAAGGAAGGATCCCATATGAATTGAAACCAAGGGACATTGAGAGGCGATATTTTTTTTCTTTTTCATTAAAAAAAACGCTACGAATTAATTCCAAGTCCCAATACTATTAAAGTAAACCTGAAGTTTGATAATTGTAGAATAATTATTTCTTAGTTTAAATGATCCTTCAATATTGCTTATTTTTTCCTGTCTAAATGTATATCCTGCCTTAACGATGCGCTTCAATATAGGAAATGAACGGACGCGAAGAACGAAAAAGAATGACATTTCTTTTACATTCTTCCCCATCGGAGAAATTGGTCCGCGGGGCGCGATAATAAGAGAAAAAAAACAGGAGAATAAAACATTGTGACGAAAATAAAAGAGGTTTTTGCCCGAATGACTTTTCCATGTGGCAAGCAGGATAATTAGAGTTGAGAGGGGGGTGGGGGGTCGGATTCTCTGTTTTTCTCTCAATGTGACGTATCGAATGCCGTCCTACTTGGCCTGTTTCGTTCCTAATGATCCTGCTCACGATACAAAATGGCACTCGAATGACAATAACGGCGCTCGGGTACTGGGGCCGTATCGACCACGAAATCCGATCATTATTTTTCCGCTCCCAAGATCAACAAGATCGCCTATACGAGAGACACAAAGGTTTTGTCATGAGCAGCGGTGAAAAACGAGAAAATTCGTCATTATCGAGACCCTCTCTCGTCTGGCGAGACGAGACTGTCCGCGTTATCACCTTGTTAGACTCGATTGGCAGTCTCGCATGATGCGCACCACACGTCACCGCGTGCTTCCCGCGTGAGCGCAAACAAACAAAAAAAAAAGAACAAAAGAGAAAGTTCATGCGTAAAAATTAACAGCATTAAAAATGAAAATGAAGAGGAAGGCAGATAGAATTGTAATAGACGAGCGAGGCTCCGGATGACACCGAAAGCGGATATGCAACCACCCCACCCCCCTTCCCCGTGGGCTTATCTCTTCTACGACCGCATGCTTCGTACATGTGTATGAACATAACATTATAGTACGTACGAGTTTAAGCGGGCAAAAGGGGGGAGCCGCTCCGACTCGCCAGTAGCTCGACGTGACTGCGACAAAAGTAAATTGCCCCTCTACGAACGACGCTCAACGACAAAGAACCACCAGCGTGGTATCTAATCTACGCGTTGTGCGTATCGCTCGCCTCTGCCTCGTTAAGATCCGCGACTCTGATCCGATCGACCTCCAAACCTACCGACATTTTTGGAAAGACCCCCCACCACCCGCCGACCCTATCGACCTAATACCAGGATAGATAAAAACACATCGACGTGCATTCCAGCCAATATATATATATATAGACTGAGAAAAAAAACCCAATTGAATAAAAAAATATATTGGTTGATCCAAACAAATGTGCTGCCGCGGAGTGCCACCGACATATGAGATTGTTACAATACTATAAAATATTGGAATATGTGATTGATTTAAATAACATATTATTTCATTTGAAAAAGCTCTTCTGTTCTCTGTATATATACATTATCCTTCAAATAGAATTATCTTCTATTGAAATGATTGTATGCAATCCGTAGATGTATGGATGGAATAATTAAGCGGTTGCCACAACGTTTTTTATTTCGTACAAAAATATAATCAATAGAATTAATTATTTCTTTGCTGCATCGAAACGAATATGCCACGGGACGTAAGTTTTTCAATTTGTTTTAAATCTTAAATAAAAAGTGAGCATTAGAATGATCATCGAGGATAATAGTGGAGAGAATATCAGATATCCAATGGAATATCCATGGAGAGAACATCAGATATTCAACTGATAAGAACAGATACTACACTTTGAGCTTAGCCACAGGCCAAGAAGCGATAATCTTTAGAGTTTCTCCGGCGTTTAAGTAGATTTTCGGTTCGCGCTACGTTTACGAGAAACGAGCGCGCGTGCGGCTTCTAGCAGTTACTCCGAGAACTACGGGTTTCCTCACACCTATAATTTCGGTGGCGCACGGCCATGATTCGGTTGAATTTATTCAACCAAATGCGCAAGAATAAAATTTTATTTTCGCATAATTTTTTAACCAATTCCGACATTTGCTTTATATTTTTTAATCAAAATAAAATATTAATATTTTAACGAATAATGTACTTGGAAATCAATATCGGATATGGTGAAAAAAATAAAATGACACATTTGCTCAATAGAAATTTTGTCTGAATCAAACGAGCGAAATTCAATTTTTTTTGTTTACTCGAATCAACAATATTCTTGTTATGAATTGAAACGCTTTTTTGGTTCGTTGCAGAAAATGCATTCAAAACTATATCATTTGTTCGCGATTATTTTTTAGATAGTTTCGATAATATATTGTTCTCGGCTAACAATATATCTTTTCAATGAAAAGAAACTTTCAATTTTATCATGTTATTAAAGTCAATAGCGTTTTGTTTGGACTAATAAATCAGATTATTTACACCAACAATCTTACAATTGAATCAATGAAATTTCATTCGATAACTCAATATTCGATCAATGATTTCTTTTTCTCAGTATATATACATACGTACACACACACATATATATATATATATATATATATATATATATATATATATATATATAAGGGTGGTTGAAAAAATCGTTTTTTTTCTCAACGGAAAATTGAGGTGTATTAAGAAAAAGAAAGTTTTTCAAAATTTGAGGGCTCTGAACCATTCTTTAGTTAGTCCTCAAACGCCTTTTTCATGTTTTTTTTCTCATGATTATCGAAGTATTAATGTTTGTTATCTCGGTGCAAAAAATGTTAGTGGGTGATTCAATATAAGTCGTGATTTAGTTTTTTCTGCAATGATACACAATTTTGATTTAAATATTTTTTTCACCATAAACACTTTGTATTCGCAGATTAAGAATCAATATATGTATAAGACCAAAAACAATATCGGTTGCAAGTTGTGAGCGAGCGCGGAAAAACCCATCTTTTTTACGAGACGGGCAATCATCATTCGGCTCGATCTTCGGAGTAATTACTCAAGTTTTTCAACAATACTAATTCCGGTCCGGTTGGATACTTTGATCCAGAATAGATATTTTTTTAAACATCGTTTGGAATTATTATTTTTATTAAAACTGCGCGAAATGAAACCGACCTATTTTTGTTAACTTAGAAAATGCCGCAGAGCATAACAAGTTTTGAGAAAATTATATTATTATGATGTCTATTTGCAGGGAATAAAAATTGACGAAAGATCGAGAAAAAAAATAATCTTCGTTCGAGCACTACCTAAAAAAATGTTTAGACCTCTCAAATTTGGTATGAATTACTTTTTCATAGCGTAGTAACATTTTCCGTTGAGTACCACGATTTTTTTTAACCACCTAATATATATATATATATATATATATTCTTCAAACGCATGAGAAAAGGACCGAGAGAGCGGGACCGCTCGCGTAATGACTATGCACGCGTCGCGAGGCGTTTTGTAAGGTCAATGTTTTTGGAACTGTGGTCTGGCCTGGGCTAAGAGAGCAGTTGCCATGCCAACGTGGAAAAGAGCGAGAGAGAGTGAGATATGGGGAGGTGGAGTGAAATAGGGGAGGCCGAAGAGCTAACCCAGACTGGTGAGATCGAGCACGCGAGGGAGAGAGTAAGAGTGAGAGAGTGAGAAGGGAAATGACGTGGCTGGCGGGGTGAGTGCGTGCGAGACGGCAACGATAAACAGGAGAGAACGAGAAGAGCGAGAAAAAAAGGCATCGCCGATCATCCCCCTAGCACACTTCCCGAACGATTGAATTTCTACCTTCCTAGAGAATCAGCAACAAGTCTGATCTCCTTTCAACCAAGAGCTGCCCATCCAGTAGCAGAAAACGGAACTTGGCGCTTAAATTCGACAGCCGCACGAGGACAATCGATGGAGCAGCGCATCGAAATATCGCCTTCTCAGTGTGACTAATCCAATGAAGAAGACCCACTGGAGTCCGAGGCGAAGATCCAATACCGCACTCTCTATCTGGAGGAAAGTTTCGAGCTTCAAGTTGACCGAGGAAACTCGCTACGAAAGCTCATCCGAGATCATCCTACCGGAACTATCGAACCGAAAAGTAGGGTAGAGCCACCAAAGAGTATGGCAGTGCTTTCAATTGTTCATTAGGACTTGGAATTAATTAGTAGCGTTTTTTAATGAAAAAAATATTTATTTTAGATGAAAATTAAAAAAAATACATTAAGGGGTAAGGCCACTGTAAATTTTTTGAAAAATCGATTTTTTTTATTGGCTTAAAAAATAGTTTTCGCAATTTCTATATAATAGTTTTCAAAAAACTATATCGCACTTTCTATATAATAGTTTTCAAAAAACTATTCGCAAAACTTTAAACGCGTTTTTCTCGAAACATGGTTTTTCAAAATGGCACGCAGCATAACTCGAACAATTTTCATTTTTTTTACTTGAAATTTTAACCAGATGTGCACATTTACATTATCTTGAGAATGTCGATCGGAATTTTCAAGAACTTTATTTATTGATTTTTTATTAACAAAAAACTTGCCGTTTTTTTCGTCAAAAATCAATTTTTTTTTTCAAACGCACGCCAAATCCACAAAAATTGATACTTTTTAAAATCCGATCGACATTCTCTAGCTATAGCCCTCTAGATTAATGGTTTTTTTTTTGTTCTAGATTCAAAAGTGCACCAGTGGTGCTGCGTGCCGCGGAGCCCTGGAAGCAAAACATGTCCCGGGAAGATAGCTGTGGAACCGCCATTTTGTTTTTTTTTACTGTAAAAAAATTTTATAATAAAGTTTAATGTATGCCCGATAACACCATTAAAAGTTTTTTTTCAAATACCTTCAATTTCGGGAGCAAAAAATTAGTGAAAAAAACCTTTTTTTTTGGGCCGTTACAGTGGCCTTACCCCTTAATTAAAGCATTGTTCCTCGCTTTCTACTACTTTTGACCATCTTTGGGGCAGGGTACGAATACCGTGTCGGAAGAACGCCTCGTCTTTAGACGCAATCTACGAATCGACCCATTTTGGACAATCTTCGTGAGAAGTGAACTTCTGCTCAGACAGGCTATGAGCCATCGAACGAAACAAATGGTAATCGGAAGGAGCGATATCTGGAGAATACGGCGGGTGGGGTAGGACTTCCCATTTAAGTGTTTCCAGATATGTTTGTACCGGTTTTTCGACGTGCGGACGAGCATTGTCGTGTAGCAAAATGACTTTGTCGTGTCTTTCGGAATATTCCGGCCGTTTTTTTTTCAATGCTCGGCTCAAGCGCATCAATTGCAGCCGATAGCGATCCCGAGTTGTGGTTTCATTCGGTTTCAGCAGTTCATAATACATCACACCCCTTTGATTCCACCAAATACAGAGCAGGAGCTCAGACCCATGGATATTTGGCTTTGCCACTGATGTTGATGGTTGGCCGGGCTTAACCCATGACTCTTTGCGCTTCGGATTGTCGTAATGGATCCATTTTTCATCACCAGTGACAATTCGATGCAAAAAACCTTTTCTTTTCTCCCGTTGAAGCAGCAGTTCACATGTCAAAAGACGCCTCTCAATGTCCCTTGGTTTCAATTCATCTGGGACCCAGTGTCCTTCCTTCTGGATTATGCCCAAAGTTTTAAGACGTTTTCCTACCGTTGATAAGTCAACTCCCAATGATGTGGACAATTCTTGAAGTGTTTGAGATGAGTCTTCGTTGAGCAATGCCTCCAATTCATTATCTTCAAATTTTTTCGGCTGGCCAAGTCGCTCGTTGTCATCCAAGTCGAAATTACCAGCTTTAAAACGTGCAAACCACCTCCGACACGTTTGCTCAGCTAGAGGATGTTCACCATACACTTCCACTAAAATACGATGAGCTTCAGCAGCACTTTTGTTCATATTGAAGCAATGAAGTAAAACTCCCCGCAAAAACACTTTATTCGGCACAAATGTTGACATATTCAATGAATTACAAAGTGTTGTTATTTACTATTCGAAAAGAGGTTATGGAGCAAATGACATTCAATGATAGCTGTTTCACGATGAGCAAAATTGACGAAGCTATGAGCATTTGAGCGTTCGTTGCTCCAGGCCGGGTTTTGAGTTGACGAGTTGCGAATTAGTAGAGCAGAGGAGCAAGCGGCACACGACAGTAAAGAAGATTTTTGCGTAGACAAATGCAAAAAGATGCTCTACATCATGTTAAGGGCGGGGTAAAGTATTAAAATTTTTTTAATTTTTTAAATGAATGCATAATATATCAAGAATATTGTGTTAAAATTTCAAGTCGATCGGAGTAAAATTGACTAAGTTATGAGTATTTGAGCGTCTATTGCTCCATGCCGTTCTCTTCTCTTCTGCGTTTTTCAAACCGTTTTTCTGAGACTTGTCATATTTGAAGTCCGTGCACGATAACTCAAAATCTACTGGACCAATCGCTTTGAAATTTTGCACAGTACTTCTTCTCATAATTCACCAGGTATTGTCGAGAGCTTTTTTGTTTTTTTTAATAATTACTAATTTTTCAACAACAAATTAGCCGATTTTTTTAGCGAAAATCGGGTTTTTGGCTCCCAAGTGCTACGAAAAATCGAAAAAAAAAAATCCTCCCGTCATTACCTCGAAAAACATCTCCTTTAACAAATGCATTTTGATTTTTTTGGTTTCAAATGATTCTGTTGCGAGTTATGGCGCACACCGCAAACCAACTTTTTTTCGAGGCGCCTCCGGGGTTTTATTTTCACTCGCTCAATTTTGAATATTTTGCAATGCAAATTTAGGAGAATGTTGTTCAAATGTTACTTTATTATATGTAAATTTTTCAATAAACGAACACTATTCGTTACGCTAAAAAAAATCTTAAAAACATGCCTTTTTTCGCCGAATTAACTTTACCCCGCCGTTAATGGAAGCTTTTTGCTCTACGGACCTGGCATCGACGACTCTGTGTGAGTATAAGAAAATTATCCCGTTTCATTTTTCAGTGTGCAAAAGTTTAGAGCGTTTTTCTGAAACTTGTCATGTTTGAAGTCCGTGTACGCCTTAACTCAAAATCTACTGGACCAATCGTTTTGGAATTTTGCACAGTACTTCTTCACACAATTCACCAGGTATTATCGAGAGCTTTTTTGTTTTTCAAACATAATTATTAACTTTACAACAACAAATTAGCCGATGTTTTTCAGTGAAAATCGGTTTTTTCGCTCCCAAGTGCTACGAAAAATTGGAAAATCGCAAAAAAACATCCTCCCCTGGTTACCACGAGAAACATCTCCTTTGACAAATGCATTTTGATTTTTTCGTTTCAGATGATACTGTCGCGGGTTGAGATGTACACCGCAAAACAACTTTATTTCGCGGCGCCTCCGGACATTCACTGTCACTCGCTTAATTTTCAATATTTTGCAATGAAAATTTAGAAAAGTATCGTTCAAATGTTGCTTCGTTGTATGGAAATTGACTGAATAAACCAACATCTGTGTCGCCAAACAAAAATCTTAAAAACCTGCCTTTTTTTTTCACCGAATTAACGTAACCCCGCCCTTAAGCCCGGTGAGACCGGAAGAGCGACAAGGGCCAAAGCACGCGAGTCGGGAAGGTTGGGGATGAGACCGAAAAAGACGGCTCTCATCACCTTACCGTACGTCGGCTGTATCGCGTTTCCCTCGAGTGCCTAGGTGCACCAGGCCCGAAGACCTCGCGAAGCCTCTTCCTCGCGTCGCGGCCTCCAAACCGAGAGACCCGACGATCCGCCATCCCGCCTGCGTGTGTCTGTCCGTGTGTGCTCGCCGAGTAGGTTGAGATGAGTTCCCGCAGGTACACGGTACCTCTCTTCTCAAGAGGAAAGCAACGTTTCGAAGCAAAACCGGGAGTACCCTTCTCCGTTTCCGCCTCGCTCTCCCTCGTTTTCCCGTTTGGGTTTCTGCTTACCGGAGTATTGCCCGTTTCCTCCAGCACATTCGTTGCCCTCCCTGCCCTCTCCTCTTCATCCCCCGTGGCGCTCTTCCCGTCCGCGAGAACAAGCCCGATAGTGGCGCTCTTCAGTGGCCCAACGCGATACACTTCCGGCTTATGGTATGGAGGCCTTGGCTACACGGCTTGCTCGCGTAGCCAAGCCCTCCATAGGCCTCGTAGGCTCGTGACGAAATTTCGCGTAGTCGCGGTAACGCAAAAGCGTAACCGGGTCTGCGAACATGTGGTACAGAGAGCTGGTAGGCGATAACGGTTCGTTGATAAGAGAGTCCCTTTCAACCCAACCAACTCTTTCACCCTCCCCGGTATCATCGCTTGAGACCACCACCACCATCCCTCCGCCTCGATACCCACAGAAGCTGCGCTTTTAATATCTCCCCGGGCACGTCCTCCGCCTTTTTAATTATCTCCCCTGGCTCTAATGGAGGCTTTCTCGACGAAATAAACGTGAAAGCACGGATGTGGCTTACGAGGGCTCGCAACTTGCATACGAGGCTGAAAGGTCCCCTGCACCGGCGCACACTTTTTTACGGTTAGGAAAAAAGCAAGCAAGGTCTATCGGGCTCTGCTTACGTTGTTGCTGTTTTTCCTTGCAATAGATTCTGCGATAATATCAATAAGGCAGAACGGGGCTTTTACGGCATCGTTGTTTCTCGAGCTTGGTAACCGGCTCTCTATATAGGTCCCTCTGCAAAGGTGATTGCATTTAGCAGAGATCGAGTGAGACGGCAAGGGACAGAGAGAGAATTGCAGGAACATGAAAAGCGACAGGACCACCCGCCCCACGAATCTTGGCTGATTCTCCGAGGCATTAAAAGGTGTCGAGATGACTTTTCGTCATATTACTCCGACGTGACTCTTGAATCCATTAGGGCCTCCGTCGTCCTGAGCCCACGGGCACTCTTTCTCTCCTCCCTCCCGATCTCTCCATCTCTTACTTTTACGAGTTGAGCGAGAGTCTGTCGTACCTTCCTCCCAGCAATTATTCCGTCGGCAACTCTACTCACCCCCGTGCCAGCCTAATGCGATGAGTAAATCTCGTGATAAAAAAAAAAGACGAGGAAAAAGGAAGTATGATTCCATATCGTCTTCGAGGCAACGCTTCATTTTACAGCCCTTTTCTCATCCGGGCGTCTTTTCCGGACAATCTCATTACGACAGGGCAAGTCGGTGGAATTGGTTGAGGCTACCGATATACCCCGGCGCGCTTTGAGATCGCTTTGAACTCGCTGTTAAGGCAGTACGAGCACGAACCTCCTCATTGGAAAAAAATCGATTTTTTTGTATGCTGTAGTGGAGACATAGAGAATGAAGTACGCGAAAATTCTGCAGGCCTTAGCGGCTAAATACAATAGTAATTAATTCACGAAATCAATGCATTTGACTCGCACCATATTGGGAATCCGTTCCGATCGAACTTTGGAACGGAAATGATAATACAGTGGGAAAGAAAAACCAATTGAATCAGAAAAATATATTGGTCGATTCGAAAAAAATGTGCCGTTGCGGAGTGCCATCGATATATGAGATTGTTACAATACTATAAGATATTGGAAAGTCTGATTGATTCAAATAACATATTATTTTTTTGAAAAAGCTCTTCTATTTTCTGAATATCTACATTAGCGTTCAAATAATATTATTTTCTATTGAAATCATTCTATACACAATCCGTAGATGTGTGGGTGAAATAATTAAGCGGTTGCTACAACATTTTTTATTTCTTACAAAAACATAATCAATGGAATGAATTATTTCTTTACTGCATCGAAACGAATATGCCATGAGAGGTAAGTTTTTCAATTTGTTTAAAATCTTAGATAAAAAGTGAGCATTAGAATGATCATCGACGATAATAGTGGAGAGAATATCGGATATCCAATGGAATATTCATGGAGAGAATATCAGATATTCAACTGATAAGAGCAGATACTACACTTTGATCTTAGCCACAGGCCAAGAAGCGATACTCTTTAGAGTTTCTTCGGCATTTAAGGGGTTACCCCCACTTGCGATTTTGAAAAAATCGTTTTTTTATTGCATTTTTTTGAAGTCTAAGTATCTGAGAATATGTCCTGAAAATTTCAAGTCGATCCGAACAAAATTGACTGAGATATGAGCGTTGAAAGAGAAGAATCCGTTGTGTAAACGACCGGAAATTGAAACTTTAAACGCGTTTTTCTCAAAATGGCATTTCTGAAGTCGGTGACCAAGATTACTCGAACACTAATGAACCAATCTGCTTGAAATTTTGCAGGCTTATTTAATACATAAAAATGTAGTCTTTAATCGTTCGATTTTTTTTCGAAAAAAAAATGGCCGTTTTATAGCCAAAAAACGGCCGTTTTTTTTCGTTAAAATCGAACCATTAACTTTGACTGTCCGCCATTTTGTAAAAAATGAATATTTTTTAAAATCCTTCGATTAAAGACTAGTTTATACTTATATTCGACTAAATCCATTCGCATTTTTTTTTTCAGATGAGCCACTTCGCCGTCACGTTGGTCACTGCAAACCGTGTATATAAAAACATTATTTCATTGACGGCCATTTGCCACTAAACAATGTAATATTTTTCAATAAAAAATTACTGAAAGTTCTTCAAGATGTGTTCTTTAAGATGGTATATTGATCGCATAAAAAAGTTTTGTAGTTTTCTTTAAAAAAATTAATGAAAAAGGCCTTTTTTTGCGCTACAAGTGGGGGTAAGGCCTTAAGTAGATTTTCGGTTCGCGCTACGCTTACGAGAAACGAGCGCGCGCGCGGCTTCTAGCGGCTACTCCGAGAACTACGGGTTTCCTCACACCTATAATTTCGGTGGCGTTCGGCCATGATTTGGTTGAATTTTTTCAACCTAACGCGCAAGAAACAAATTTTACTTTCGCATAATTTTTTAACCAATTCAGACATTTGCTTAATATTTGTTCAATAAAAATAAAATATTAATATTTTAACGAATAATTTACTTGGAAATCAATATCGGATATGGTGAAAAAAAATAAAATAACACATTTGCTCAATAGAAATTTTATCTGAATCAAACGAGCGAATTTCAATTTTTCTTGTGTACTCGAATCAACAATATTCATGTTATGAATTGAAACGCTTTTTTTTGTTCGTTGCAGAAAATGCATTCAAAACTATATAATTTGATCGCGATAATTTTTTAGATAGTTTCAATAATATATTGTTCTCGGCTAACGATATATCTTTTGAATGAAAAAAAAACACTTATAATTTGATCATGTTATTAAAGTCAATAGCGTTCTGTTTGGACTAATAAATCCGATTATTTACACCAACAATTTTACAATTGAAACAACGAAATTCTATTTAACGGGTTATACGCAGTTAGAAATTTCAAAAAATCGAATTTTTTTCATTGCATTTTCGATTGTACAAATGTTAGGTGTACAAATAAGTTTTAGGACACTTCGATTTCATATCATAACAGCTATTCTAAATTAATTCAAAGGTCCCGCTCACTTATCATAGATGGTGCTTGATATGTAGTATCGAAACGTAAAGGAGTCATAAACATAACCTATAAATTCTGTAAATTAAACATGCAGACCGATAAGCTATTTATTAGACACTGCATTCGCTATGAATTCCATCAAGGAAAAAGTGTTAGGAAAGCGTGTAAATCGATATGTTCTGTTCTTGGAGACAACATTCCATCTAAAAGTACATGTGAGTATTGGTATAAGCGATTCAAAGAAGGTGATTTCGACGTTAGTGACCGTGAACGCACGGGGCCTCCTGTAAAGGTGGACGATCAGGAACTGCAAGCGTTGCTGGATGAAAACTCTTGTCAGACGGAGAAACAACTTTCGGAACAGCTTGGAGTAACTCAACAAACTGTTTCTTATCGTTTAAAAGCAATGGGTAAGATTCGAAAATGAACAAAGTGGGTACCACACTTTCTGACTCAAGAAAATAAAAACAGCCGTCTTAACATTTGTGTGAGTCTTTACAACAAGCAACATAGAAAGTCTTTCTTGTGGACAATTGTGACCGGCGATGAAAAGTGGATTTATTTTGATAATCCGAAACGCAAATATCATTGGGTTGACCCCGGCGAGCCGACAACATCCACGCCAAAGCGCAATGTTCATTGTAACAAAGTCATGCTGTGCATATGGTGGGATATGAAAAGCGTACTGTATTATGAACTTCTCAAACCTGGTCAAACAGTTACTACTGATCGCTATTGTCATCAATTGATGCAAGTGAATCAAGAAATTGAGAAGAAACGTCCATTTTCTGGTAAAGGAAAACGTCCAGTAAAACTGCTCCATGACAACGCGCGGCCTCATGTGGGTAAACCGGTCAAGGATACGTTACTAGCGCTTGGATGGGAAGCTGTACCACACCCGGCGTATTCGCCAAACTTAGCCCCATCCGATTATCATTTATTCCGGAAAATGCAGAACGATTTGTCTGACGTGCGATTCAAAACATTTGAAGAAGTGGAAAAATGGGTCGCTAAATTTCTCACCTCGCAAGACGAAAGTTTCTTTGCGAAAGGCATCCGCGAGTTACCTGAGAGATGGCTGAAGGTCATTCAGTGCGATGGAGATTACTTCGATGAATAACTGTGTTTTACTTCTTTTTTAATAAATCTTGAATTTTTTGAAAACTGTCCTAAAACTTATTTGTACACCTAATATGTGAGTATATTCCCTGAAAATTTCAAATCGATCCAGCGAATATTTTCGGAAATACACACATATTTGTAAGAACGCTCGGACGAGAAACTTCAAACGCGTTTTTCTCAAAACAGTGTTTTCAAAGTCGGTGAGCACGATGTCTGGAAAATGACAACCGATCGGTCTGCAATTTTAACACAACCTTGTGAAATATATTCTTCAGGTATTGATCGAAGGAATAAGATTTCCGATAATTATTTCTATTTTTTTTTCAACGATCAACGAAAAAAATTTGGTTGAAAATCGAAATTGTTTTTTTCAGGAGCCACCATTTTGTCAAAAATTAAAATTTCGACTATTCCTTCGATCCATACCTGGATTCATCTACCCCTAAAAGAATCTTTTTGGTTTTTTCATCTTAGATAATCCAAACCGGAGATACTTTGCTCACCGCCGGACACTTTTTTTTCGGGGACCTCCAGGAGATTTCCTACATGAGCAATGTTAATGAATATTTTGGAAAATAACAAATGCCAATCCAAAGCTAAAAGATGCCACTACACTGCCCAATACTTTTCGTTTTGCCCAAATGAAATCCTTTTCCCGAAAAAATGTGAAAAATAAACTTTTTTTTACCTTGTAACTGCGTATGACGCCTTATGATTTGGATGGATGATTTTTTTTTCTCAGTGTTGATTTTCCGTTGACTAGTCAATCCTCGTACGTACCTTAACTCGCTCGGCCATTGCCAACCTTCGAGACTCCATCAAAAAGAGAGAACCTCGATCTTCTCTGGTTCCCCCGCCATTAATTGTCTCGAAGGGCGAGAATTGCGAGTCCGTATTATGAACGGGGAGAATTGCCTCGGCGGGGAGGGAGGGACCGCGTCAGACGAGGGTGCGAACCTCCATGTGGTCATTTATATCGCTGTAGCCCAATAAATTAACACCAAAATGAGATCCACCAACCACTTGCCGTAACCGAGAAAAAAAAAAAAAGAAAACGGCAAATTGTACGCCCCATCTGGGCTCCTCGGCTCATCTACTAACGACTAGTTTACTCCACGTGTACTCGCACATCGTCATTTCTTCCATTTGCTTTTTTCCCCCTCGCCGATCAACCGTTCTCTTCTTTATCGTCCGCTTAATATTTCCCAATTTTCTCCACGCGCGCTCGCGCAACCAGCGCCTGGTGAATTTTTCGAACCTCCGTATACTGGAGTCGCTTTCAATTCAACACTGCGACAAAATATACCATGCGACATATATCGTGGATCCGGCCGCGTTAATATTATTAGCAGCTTTGAAATTTATAAGCGGGACTCTCTTCCCCCCCCCTCTCTCTCTCTCTCTCTCTCTCTCTCTATGTCGAGCGCGCAGAGTGGTAGCTCATCGAGGCATTTTAATTGAGAGTCTGCTGTGTGTTAGGTCATCGCTGTTACAGCACTTTGCGCGTGTGCCAGCCAAGGCGTATCCGACAAACACGTCGGCTCGCTTTCGTAACGGGTGTCTCAAAATGACCTGGCATTTTGAATTGCGCGCCATTTTTTTTTTCGCGGCGAACATAGAGTACCAATCTTTGACAACTGGCGTCGAGAAGTATCGATGTTTAGGGCGCGGCCACAATGCGAGCTATCCCATGTAGGGTGATCGGTAGTGGCCAAAGATTGGCCGATGTTCGACACCGAGATTGCCACCATTGGCACTCGAGCTTGGCCCGATCATCGACCAAGCCTCGGATGATAAGAGCGGCCCGATATTCGCAATCAATATTGGCCCTAGAATGGCTTATGAGAATCGGCCGAGCATCGCGTCGGAGTTCATTCGAGAATCGGCCAACAATAAGTCCCCGTCAAGATTGCCATCATTGGCACTCGAGCTTGGCCCGATTATCGACCGAGTCTTGGCGGACAATTGTGACCTGATATAGATCGCCTAAATTGGTCCTGCACAGCCAAAAAAAAAATTCATTATTTTCGTATTGTAATTCGTCATTACCTGGTCTTTCAAAACGATTAGTTCGAAGAAAATACTTCACCTATATGGGACCTCGAACCTTGAACCTACCTACTCATGGCTAGGCACGCTGCCCCTATGCTACCGAGAGCTTGTAACATTTGAATCGCAGATATGGCATAAGAAACCAAATAGAGTCTCATCATTATTTGTATCACATGAACTATATTAATTAGTTAATATCATTGTGATAATTAGAGAGTGTTATCGAATGACATGTTATAGAATTTTCAAACCTAAGCTACATATATAATTCCTCTCTCTCCATCCTCTCAACCCCCACAACCCTTTAATATGTGTGTTGCAATAAAGACAGACCATTAGTTCATTAGTTCAAGTTTAATTTGAATAAATCAATATATTTAAAATGAATAATTCCGATAATGGAATGCGATAGGAAAATTTTGATTTCACGAAAAAGCCAGTTAATTAAAATAAAAAATAAATTAACAGACGCGGTTAGTTAATATTAATAGAATTTTTCTGTCAGTGTAGGATGGTTCATAAAAATCGGCAGAGTATCGCGTATGAGCTCGTTCGAGAATCGGCCAACAATGAGTGCATTGATTCGGTAGTATATTTGTTAAGAGTAATGTCCAATGGACACGTAAAAAGTATTTATCTCGTCTCTCAATGACTTCGACGCGAAACAATGAATCGTCAATATACGAATGGTATGGAGGAAATTGCGATTCGATCATGCGTTACTCGGCCGAACATTGGCCTCGTATCGGCAAAAACATGATTGGCGCGTCTATACTTCGCCAAACATCGACCTCGTATCGATAAGCCAATGATTAGAGAGCCTATATTCGGCCGAACATTGTCCTCGTATCGGCAAACCAATGATTGCCGAGTCTATACTTCGTGAAACATCGGCCTCATATTGATAAACCAATAATGAACGAGTCTATACTTGGCCGAACATTGGCCGCGTATCGGCAAACCAATGATTGGCGAGTCTATACTTCGCCAAACATCGGCCTCGTATCGACAAGCCAATGATTAGCGAGTCTATATTTGGCCGAACATTGGCCGCGTATCGGCAAACCAATGATTGGCGAGTCTATACTTCGCCAAACATCGGCCTCGTATCGACAAGCCAATGATTAGCGAGTCTATATTTGGCCGAACATTGGCCGCGTATCGGCAAACCAATGATTGGCGAGTCTATACTTCGCCAAACATCGGCCTCGTATCGACAAGCCAATGATTATCGAGTCTATATTTGGCCGAACATTGGCCGCGTATCGGCAAACCAATGATTGGCGAGTCTATACTTCGCCAAACATCGGCCTCGTATCCACAAGCCAATGATTAGCGAGTCTATATTTGGCTGAACATTGGCCGCGTATCGGCAAACCAATGATTGGCGAGTCTATACTTCGCTAAACATCGGCCTCGTATCGACAAGCCAATGATTAACAAGTTTGGCCGAACATTGGCCTCGTATCGGCAAACCAATGTTGGCTAGTCAATACACAGCCGAGCATTGGCGTACAATTGGGTAATCGATCATCGTCCCGCCAACATTGGTCCAAGTATTGGCCGTTACGGTTCGATTGGCGAAACCTACATGGGAGACCACGCGCCGATCAGATGGTTGGGCCCGAGTTCGGTGTGGAATAAAGTTACCACCTTTCACATGTCGATATCTCCGAAACTAAACGGTCAAAGTTTGTCATTTTTTTTAAAATCAATCCCACAGTAGTTCTGCGTACACGTGTTTTTATTTTGAAATCCTACGATCCGTTTAGAACCTATATGGAGAAATGCGAGCAAACTCCTATCGGTTTACGTATTAGATATAGGGATCGCGTACAAAATACCCATATTCAATTGCAATTATCTCATGAACTAAACGGTAAATCGAATTGAATTTTTGAGCATCCATGCATGAAATTTCGTCTTACATTAAAATAAAAATATTCGTACTTTTCAAATAAATAATACGTTTTATTAAGGGGTTAGACTACGCTAGAGGCCGAAAAAGCCACTCCTTCCCTCGACGAAACCCGATGTAGAGAGAGTGGCTTATTTTTTACTGTGGAAAAGTGCATTTAGGGAATATTCGTCATGTCGAGAGCGAGAGAGAAAGGGAGAAAGCGAGTCACTTGGGAGAATTATGTTTAAGGGGTTAGGCCACTCCAGAGGCCGAAAAAATATGGCTTTTTGGGGATTTTTTTTTAGAAAAACTAAAAAATAAATCGCGATTACAAAAAAGGGTGTTTATCATACATATCAGTGACTGTATACAATAATTTTTTTCAAGCGATTAATTTCAAAATGGCGGTTGTGCAGCGTTTGTCTCCAAACTGCATTTTTAAAGTTGGCTGGATACGTAACTCAGACAATTTTCAACCGATTCACTTGAAATGTTGAATATATCTCGAAAAATACATTGTCTATGGAAGTACGTAGGATTTTTTTTTATATTGCATAGTTCATTTGTTATTAACAATTATCTGACGAAATTTTTCACGTTCCAAAATTTTGCCTAAAAAATCGTCAGATCATTGTTAATGACAAATGAACTATGCAACATGAAAAAAAAAAATCCTACGTACTTCCATAGACAATGGATTTTTCAAGATATATTCAACATTTCAAGTGAATCGGTTGAAATACGATTCCGGCCAACTTAAAAAAATGCAGTTTTGAGATAAACGCTGCACAGCGGCCATTTTGAAAATAATCGCTTTAAAAAAATTATCGTATACAGTCACTGATACGTATGATAAACACCCTTTTTGTAATCTCGATTTATTTTGTAGTTTTTCTGATTGTGAGAAAAAATCCCCAAAAAGTCTGTTTCTTCCGCCTCTAGAGTGGCCCTAATAAATTCAAATGTCAGGTCATTTCGGGACACCCTATATTATTCCGAATGGCAGAGAGAAAGCGAGATGGAATATATCACGAGGCTGGTGAGATAGGACCAGATAGCCCCGCGGTTTAAAGACCCCCCCGGCCCGCCCCAGCTGCGGTCCATTTAACGGGACACGTCCAACTAAAAAGTTGGGCGTGCAGTCATCCGACACCAAAACTACTATAATTTACTCGCGTATCGAATATTCGAAAAAAATATCGTCCAAGAACCATTTCCGGTACGTTTGCCCCCTCCCCACCCCCTCTCCACCCCTCGCTTTTACAAATTCGTCCACGAAAGGGAAAAGTAAAACGCGCATGCGGACAAACAGGATTAATAGGAGCGGCGCAAAAAGATTTTCGAAGACGCGCAACGACGACGAGTAAGAGCGAACTCGAGATTCTGACCTGCTCGGGCATTCTCGATGGGCCGCGGCAGCTGTTCCACATTCGAAGGATGGATTCTTCGGTGCTTTGTCAACGGGCGACAAAAGAACGAGATGCTTCTCGGGCCATATTTAACAAAAGCAGCCCTCACCCTATATATCGCAGAGCAAAGAATGAGAGAGAGAGAGAGAGATAAAGAGGGAAACCGTCGTCTCCTTCCTAGACGAAAGAAGAGAGGCCGAACAACTTGGCCAGCTTAGCCGGAGATCTCTCGAAACCGTGGGGAGCCACGAACGACTGGGCTTTAGGCGGGATATACATTTACAACGATCAAAAAATCGATTTCTTTTTTTTCTTTTTATAATCGATAGAACTATATATGAAGCATTCACGTTACTTGAGCCAGTAAAAACAATCCACAAATAATTTTGAAAAATCGAATTTAGTGAAAAATATTCATCGAGTGTCGACATTTTTTAAAACTTTCTGACGTTTTTTCTCGTTGATTGCCATTTTTTAAAAACATTTTTCCATTCAAATGGCTGTATCTTTGGCAGGATTTGACGTATTTACATTCGTAAAAAACGAAAATGTGCGTCTTTTTCTAGCCTTCCGGAAAAAAATTAATTTTGATTTCTTTGAGCAAGTCGAACGACCGTTTCAGGGCAAAATGTGCGAAAATATTTTTTTTCTCAAGGAAAAACACTCGTAATTTTATTTTTAAGAATTTCCCCGAATTGTGAATGGGAAAAACGGATTTTTGGCATTTTTTATATTATGGGATTCCTTAACACCGTGAAGTAGAAGCTATTTTTATTTTTTTATTTTTTTTTTATTCGATTGAAGAGTGTGGAGCATTCCAAGGCTTCTATACATATGACATATATGTCATATGGATTTCGAAAACCTGGTAAACATATAGCGAGTGCTCCACACTCTTCAATAGAATATTAATAAAAAATAAAAAAATAATAAAAATAGCTGTTACTTTACGGTGTTTAGGAACCCCATAATATAAAAATACCAAAAATCCGTTTTTCGTATTCACAATTCGGGGAAATTCTTAAAAATAAAATAACGAGTGTCTTTCGTTAAGAAAAAAAATATTTTTGCATATTTTGCGCTGAAACCGACGTTCGACTTGCTCAATAAAACCTAAATTAATTTTTTTTCCGGAAGGCTAGAAAAAGACGCACGTTTTCATTTTTTTACGAATACGTCAAATCCTGCCAAAGATACAGCCATTTGAATAGAAAAATATAAAAAAATGGTAATCAACGAGAAAAAACGTCAGAATTTTTTTTTAAAATGTCGACACTCGGTAAACATTTTTCAATAAAGTAACTCGATTTTTCAAAATTATTTGTGGATTTTTTTTACTGGCTGAAGTGACGTGGAATGCTTCATATGTAGAATATTTGCTCAAATAAGTTTCAAAGCGAAATTCGTACAACTTCAAACGTTACAGCCCCGTTTTACGGGCGTAAAATTCGAACGCGTTTTTCGGAAAACTGCATTTTCGAAATTGGCGAGAAAAATTACTCAAGAACTATTAAGGGGCCGGTCCACTTTGAACATATAAAAAAATCGAAAGCAAGCAAGACTCGAAGAAATCGACGATGATGAGCAATCAGAAGGGATTTTGTACGGTGCAGGAATTGCCGATTGTTTTTACATAAGCGTTTTTCATAGTATAAACTTCGAACGCTTTTTTCTCGAAACAACGTTTTCAAAATCTAGCTCCATAGTATCTCTAAAACTAATAAACCAATTCCCTTGAAATATTGAAACACATATTGTAAATACGATTCGCAACAACATGACCCTCGATGGTTTTAAAATTTTGATTTTTATTCGTTTTTTTTGCGAAAAACTGCGAAAAAAAAACTTTTTTTTTACTTTTTTCGTTTTTCATCTGCCATTTTTTTATTTTTTGATAAAACTTTATATCCGAGGGTCATTTTGTAGCTGGTGTCATATTGAATCTAATGGACTTTGATTTTTTTGTTTCAGACAAGCCATTGCCGAGTTGTGATGGAGTTACCTAGCCCACCTATTTTTGAGGCGTTACGTTAAATTATAGTTTTTGTAATTAAAAATGAATAAAAACGAATAAATTGTTTTAAAATGTTTTTCAAGACTATTTATCAAGCCCATAAACTTTACATTCATATCTTTTATAAAATCCTCAAAACAAATCGCGAAAATACCCTTTTTTCGTGGCTCCAAAGTGGACTCGCCCCTTAAGTCGATTGCGGCGAATCTTGATATAAATATTGATAATATTGCTACCTTCTACTTGACGAGAATTGTTTCTGAAAAATTAGGGAAAAAAATAATTTCCGTAATTTTCGAAAAATTTTACACGAATTTTGCGTGAACTTTAAATTTTTCTTTGTCAATGCGTGGCATTCTCTTTAACTTTCATGTTCTTCGTGTTAATTCCTGTCATATAGAAACTATACATGTTCTAACTGAAACGGTTTTGGTTTCCGTCATTTTTATGATAGTGGTATTTTGAAAAATAGTTTTGTATGCTTGAATATACTGTTAAAGTATACCTACAGTTTGATAAATGTAGAATACTTATTTCTTACAAGGAATATCACTTAAGGCCTTATATACGCGGAAAATTAAAATTTTTCGTTTTTTAACGGCGGGGTAAAGTTAATTCGGCGAAAAAAAGGCATGTTTTTAAGATTTTTTTTTGGCGTAACGAATAGTGTTCGTTTATTGAAAAATTTACATATAATAAAGTAACATTTGAACAACATTCTCCTAAATTTGCATTGCAAAATATTCAAAATTGAGCGAGTGAAAATTAAACCCCGGAGGCGCCTCGAAAAAAAGTTGGTTTGCGGTGTGCACCATAACTCGCAACAGAATCATTTGAAACAAAAAAATCAAAATGCATTTGTTAAAGGAGATGTTTCTCGAGGTAATGACGGGAGGATTTTTTTTTCTTTTTTTCGATTTTTCGTAGCACTTGGGAGCCAAAAACCCGATTTTCGCTAAAAAAATCGGCTAATTTGTTGTTGAAAAATTAGTAATTATTAAAAAAAAACATAAAAGCTCTCGACAATACCTGGTGAATTATGTGAAGAAGTAATGTGCAAAATTTCAAAGCGATTGGTCCAGTAGATTTTGAGTTATCGTGCACACGGACTTCAAATATGACAAGTCTCAGAAAAACGGTTTGAAAAACGCAGAAGAGAAGAGAACGGCATGGAGCAATAGACGCTCAAATACTCATAACTTCGTCAATTTTACTCCGATCGACTCGAAATTTTAACACAATATTCTTGATATATTATGCATTCATTTAAAAAATTAAACAAAAATGAAAAAAAAAAAAATTTTAATACTTTACCCCGCCCTTAAACGCGCTTTTCTCAAAATGGCATTTCTGAAGTCGGTGACCAAGATTACTCGAACACTAATGAACCGATCTTCTTGAAATTTTGCAGGCTTATTTAATACTTAAAAATGTAGTCTTTAATCGTTCGATTTTTTTTTCGAAAAAAATGGCCGTTTTATAGCCAAAAAACGGCCGTTTTTTTGTTAAAATCGAACCATTAACTTTGACTGTCCGCCATTTTGTGAAAAATGAATATTTTTTAAAATCCTTCGATTAAAGACTAGTTTATACTTATATTTGACTAAATCCATCCGCATTTCTTTTTTCAGATGATCCACTTCGCCGCAATGTTGGTCACCGCAAACCGTGTATATAAAAACATTATTTCATTGACGGCCATTTGCCACTAAACAATGTAATATTTTTCAATAAAAAAATTACTGAAAGTTCTTCAAGATGTGTTATTTAAGATGGTATATTGATCGATTAAAAAAGTTTTGTAGTTTTCTTCAAAAAAAATCATGAAAAAGGCCTTTTTTGCGCTACAAGTGGGGGTAACGCCTTAAGTAATTGATCCGATAATATTAGTTACTCTTGTAAATCCACACATTTCTCAATAAACTAACATTGTGTATTGTACGATATGCAGACGATACGAAAGTTAATTTAACAAGTAGAACTAGCTCAGTGGGGAACGTCCCAGCTCATCACTCAGAGGTCCCGGGTTGGAAATCACCTTGCGGCGTTTAAGCGTCTCATATAATTTAAATTTGAACCATTAATATATTTCAACCGCAAACACCATAATCGTAATTAATGACAAGGAAAAATATCGTAAAAGGGTGCAATGATGTAAATAACGTCATGACAAAATTTTTAATAATATTTCAAGTATAGTTTAAATATATTTCAAGTATATCTTAAATACACGTCGAATATATTTCAATAATATTTGAAATGTCGTATGAACATATTTCAAGTACATTTTAAACGGAGTATGAACACATATCGTGTATATTTTCGATGTAGTTTAAATACATTTAAAGTATATTTCAATTATAAGTCGAATACAGTTAAAATACATTTGTAGTATATTTTGAGGGTAATTTCAGTACACTATAAGTATATTTTCAATATAATTTGAACATACGTAACCGCCTATCCAACATATATATTTTTATATACATTCTGAAGATCTATTTTGGTCGAAAACTTTGATATCGCGAATATATTTTTAATGCATTTCCCGTATATATTGCATACGTCTAATCTATATCTAAGATGGACAATGTATATCTAAAATATATTTCACATCCATTTTTAATATATCGAAAATTATATTTTTACATATATTTCATTTTCGTGTGGGGCGAACGCGATGAAAATTAATGCTCGAGAATTAAAGAGCGAGGCCCGGATACCGGCGAACAAAAAGAAGCGGAGTGAGAAAAAAAAGTTAAGTAAACGCGACGACGAAATAAAAATAAATTAATAAAAAAAAGGAAAAGAAAATCGCGGGAGCTCGATAACACTGCCAAAGGAGGGAGACTCCAATTCGCAACAATGCAACATCTTTGAATATTCCCTGAATAGGACTCTCTCTCTCTCTCTCTCTCTCTCTCTCTCTCTCTCTCTCTCTCTCTCTCTCGCTCGGTGGCCATTAATGGGCAAACTTTTTGCTCGCCACGCCAGAAGCGTGGGAGCGAGGGGCAAAACGCCAGAGGGAATGAGGAAATATAAAGAGGGAGAAAGAAAAAGCTTTGGAGCTTTTAATAAATGATAGGGAAGCCCGAGGGATAGGACACACGCAGCTGTATACAATTTTGTGTGTGTTTATATTTATATACACATTTTTATATGTGTGGGCGAGTGTCTGCGCTCCTTTTTTCCGGAGCTTCCGATGCACCACGATGCACAAATATCCGCGAATCTCTTCTGTACAACGAAAAAGTGTGTGTGTGTGTGTGTGTGTGTCCATATACCCATATATATATATATATATATATATATATATATATATATATATATATATATATATATATATATATATATATATATATATATGTATGTATGTATGTATATATATATATATATATATATATATATATATATGTATATATATGTATATATATGTATATATATGTATATGTATATATATACATGTGCGCGTGTGTGTGTGTGTGTGTGTGCGGCGGTTTCACGCCTACACATCGATGCGCTCCTCCGCCCACCATTGCAATTCTTTCTTTTTTCCAATCCGACTTTCCAACCCTGCTCCCCAGCCCATCATCGCTTCTCGCACATTGTCTCCCAGCGCCGCAAGACTGTTGTCCCGCCGTCTCTCACCCGCCTGCCCATACTCGTAACCGAGGACGCATGACGAAAATGCGTCCGAGGAACGAAACGAAAAAAAAAAGTGCTCCAAGTATCGGGTACTTTAACGAGGCGCACGCCGTGATTGGAAGAAAAGTAAGGGAGCTTCTCGAACATTAGGGAAAACACACACATACAATGGCGTCATCGAACACTCGTCTCGCTGTCGCCGAAACAAAGCTCTTCCACCATGATCAAGCGGGAAGAGGAAGAGAAAAAAAAAACGTCGCGAGAAAGAGGCAGATTGACGGAAAAATTCTATCGATTATCTAGTCGCGTCTGTTTGATTTGTGTTTGTTTGAATTAACTAGGTTTTTCGTGGATTACATTTTTCCTATTGTATCCTATGAGAGAAATTGTTTAATTTAAATATATTTATTTATTCAAATCGAAATATATTCAATATCGTCCAATAACGAAATATTTTATTTAATCCTAATAAATGTGTGATTCGGGTTTTATCTGCTCAAAAAAGAATTTAGCTGAATCGACTAAATGGATCTATTTGATTTTTGTAAATTTAAATTAAATAGAATTTTCGTAGAGTCTACAATTTTTCCATTTGATTGAATGGTCTGTCTTTATTGCAACCGCATATCAAAGAGGTGTGGGGGTAAAGAGGGTGGAGAGAGAGGAATTGTGTGTGTGTGTATATAGGTTGTGTTAGAAAAATATATAGCATGTTATTCGATAAATCTTTCTAATTGTCACAATGATATTAACTAATTGATATAGTTTATGTGATACAGCAAATAATTATAGGAATTCATTTGGTCTCTTAGCCATACACTGCCGAAAAAAAAATTAAACTGAATAGGATCTATTTAAATCAAATAGGTTTTTTCCTTGGCTCACGGCCTACGACGATCTTATTTGTTTCAAAGATGTTTTTTATTTGTTTCAGCTATTCGTTTTAAATATTGAATATATTCAAATCGAATAAATAATTATTCGATTCAACTAAATCTCTATTTGCTTACAATGTACACTGTTAATCTGAGTGTACTATATACATAACATTTTTCATAAATCCAAAATAAAATGAAATATTTAATTGAGAGTTTTATCGAATAACATGCTATATCTTCTGCTAACATAAGTTATATATATATATATATATATATATGTGTGTATATATATATATATATATATATATATATATATATATATATATATATATATTAGGGTGGCCCTTAATATGGGTAAAAAAAAAAATGGATCGCGCCGCCCTCCAAAACGGTTCCAAATAATTTTAAAAAAACCTACGCGAAGCCCCAGCTATGTCCGTTAAGAGGAAGGCGTGCCTGTAAGCATGAACTTAAATTTAAATGTCAATTTTTCTTCATAATTGGAGAAATGTCGATTTTTTAAATCTAGTCTATTTGTCAATTTTTCAACACGATATTTCTGTGGTTTAAATAAAAAAATTCGTACTGAACGAAATAGTATCGATATCTTGTGTGTACTTTTTTAAAATATTATGTTTTTTTCCGATCAATTGGATGACTTGTGCGAATAAATAATTTCTTTGTTTTCAATAAAACGAACAAGCTCGCCAAGTTTAAAGTCCTGCCAAGTTTAAAATGTCCCTGTGCATTTTTGCGAAAGTAATTTTCAAATACATTTTTTATCCACAGCACTGGAAGTCTGATCTCAGTGAAATATTAATATGTTTGTATATCAGCACGCAAGGAATATTTCTAACAAAATTAAAAAAAAAAAACAATTCTGGCCAATCCGAAAGTTCGATGTGAATGGTTTATCGTGAATTTATATCCTTCGTACTTAATAGATTTTTCTGACAAGATGCAAATTTAAAGTTTGATTTTGATGTGATTTAAAGCGTTCGACGGCAGCTAAATCGAACTATTGTTCCAAAATAATAGGATGGTAAAACTGAACGCTCATCAAATCTAGTATGGAGAACCTTGCTGTTTAATCTGTATATTGAATACCAATATACAATAGCTTCGGAAAGTGAAAAAAAAAATTCACAAATAAACTAGATTTATAAAATCGAAATTTCTCCAATCATGAAGAAAAATTGATATTTAAATTTAAGTTCATGCTTACAGGCACACCTTCCTCTTAACGGACAGTGCTGGCACTTCGCGGAGATTTTTTTTTCATTATTTGGAACCGTCTTGGAGGGCGGCGCGATCAATTTTTTTTTTGACTCATATCAAGGGCCACCCTAATATATATATATATATATATATATATATATATATATATATATATATATATATATATATATATATATATTCAGTTGTATCCACTAAATGGATCCATTTGATTTTGTAAATTTAAATCAAATAGAATTTTCGTACAGTCAACCATTTTTCTATTTGATTGAATGGTCTGCCTTTGTTGCGACACACACACCAAAGAGGTGTGATGAGTGGAGAGAGAGGAATTATATATATATATATATATATATATATATATATAGTGGTGTGATGAGTGGAGAGAGAGGAATTATATATATATATATATATATATATATATATATATATATATATTATTCCTCTCTCTCCACTCATCACACCTCTTTGGTGTGTGTGTCGCAACAAAGGCAGACCATTCAATCAAATAGAAAAATGGTTGACTGTACGAAAATTCTATTTGATTTAAATTTACAAAATCAAATGGATCCATTTAGTGGATACAGCTGAATTTTTTTTTGAGCAAATGAAACCGAATCACAGTTTTATTAGGATTAAATAAAATATTTGGTTATTGAACGATATTGAATATATTTTTATTTGTATAAATAAATATTATTGAAGTGAATAATTTCAATAATCGAATGCAATAGGAAAAGTTTGATTCTACGATAAATCTAGTTGATTAAAATAAACAAAAATCAAATAGACGCGATTAGGTTTACATAAATAGAATTTTTCTGTCAGTGTAGGCTCGATTCGCATATGGGTGAAATATTTTCTTCGATAGAAATCATCTCAAAAGTTCAGGAAATGACGAATTACGATACAAAATCGTTGTCGCAAAAACTCTCAATTAAGTGTTTCATTTTATTTTCGATTTATGAAATATTTTATGTATTTAGTACAGATTTACCGTGTACATTGTAAGCAAACAGAGATTTAGTTGAGTCGAATAATTATTTATTCAATTTGAATATATGAAATATTTTAAAAGAATAGCCGAAACAAATAAAAAAAATATCTTTGAAACAAATAAGATCGTAGTAGGCCGTGAGCCAAGGAAAAACCCATTTGATTTAAGGTGAGATGTACACCTAGACGGTCGAGGTCGAGGATTTCGAAGCCATGAACATTCCATCGACCGTAGAAGACCTACACTATGGGCCTGGTATCGATGATTCCATGTAAGTTGACAAATTTCATGATTCATTCGTTCCCAAATTTTCAAACGCAGTTTTCTCAAAACCACGTTTTTCAAATCGGTACCCAAAATTTCTCGAAAACCAATGAACCGATTGCCTTGAGGTTTTTTGTGGTTATTCTATACACCATTATCTAGTACTTGTCATAGGATTTTGTTTTTCCGTCACTTAGTTTTTGTTTTATAGGCAAAATAATAAATAATTTTTGGCCCAAAAATCACTATTTGTGTTCAAACGTCCGCCATTTTGTCATAAATCGATATTTTCAAAATCGGCTATGACAAGTACCAGATTATAGTATCTCATTTAATAATCTTTTTGGTTTTTTGTTTTCAGATGATTTTCGAAGAAACGCCAGTGGCTACCGTATACGCAGATTTTTTTACAACGCTCCAAGGATCATACAATAACCTTGTATATTTTTCATATTTTTAAATAAAGAAAATCAAACATATTTTTGAATGTATATACTTTTAGATAATTAAAATCCCAATCCGAAATTTCAAATAGTTTTCCTTGAAAACAAAAATCAGAAAAATGACCTTTTTTCCGGCTTCTAGGTGTATATCTCCCCTTAAGAAGATCCTATTTGGAATAATATTATTTTTCGGCAGTGTAGCCACACACGGACAAGGGTCCGAGATCGGGAGGGGGAATGTGCCGTGTGTAGGAAGGCAAAGACAACTCACGGAAATACCGAATTAGGCGGGTTAGGAAGTCGCTCCGTCGGGCGTGAATGTTTGGCATTTTAATGAGGAAACGAGCATTTACCTTGCAGCTCTTGTCGATGCAGCACGCGTCGGCCTTGCGTTGTGCTCCCCTTACCCCCCACCCCTAACCTTTACTCGTCGTATGGACGGGTCAGAGATGCAAGCCGACTATAATACCGTACTTCGTACATACGCGCGCACTCCAGCTTCCGGTAGCCTCGAGCAATCGAAACTTCTTCGCGTCTTCAATCTATCCTTTTAGCCGGATTTTTCGCGGAATTTCATTGAAAGCTGATGACATTTTGACCCTTCGACTGAACGTGGGGTCAATCGGACCCCAGACGTTTCTCAGATCGTTTTTGTAGATACGCTTTTTGTGGGCAATGATGCTAATTTATTTTTTAAGAAAAACTGATATCAAGTGCTCGAACAGTCGTTCAAAGTGGGCGTTGGAAATTATTTTTTATAATATATATATTATTATAATATATATTATATAATATATTATAATAATATATTATATTATATATATATTATTATAATATATTATAATAATATCTTATATTATATATATATATATAATATATATAATATAATATATTATTATATTAGGTGTACAAATAAGTTTTAGGACACTTCGATTTTGTATCATAACAGCTATTCTAAATTAATTCAAAGGTCCCGCTCACTTATCATAGATGGCGCTTGATATGTAGTATCGAAACGTAAAGGAGTCATAAACATAACCTATAAATTCTGTAAATTAAACATGCAGACCGATAAGCTATTTATTAGACACTGCATTCGCTATGAATTCCATCAAGGAAAAAGTGTTAGGAAAGCGTGTGAATCGATATGTTCTGTTCTTGGAGACAACATTGTATCTAAAAGTACATGTGAGTATTGGTATAAGCGATTCAAAGAAGGTGATTTCGACGTTAGTGACCGTGAACGCACGGGGTCTCCTGTAAAGGTGGACGATCAGGAACTGCAAGCGTTGCTGGATGAAAACTCTTGTCAGACGGAGAAACAACTTTCGGAACAGCTTGGAGTAACTCAACAAACTGTTTCTTATCGTTTAAAAGCAATGGGTAAGATTCGAAAAGGAACAAAGTGGGTACCACACTTTCTGACTCAAGAAAATAAAAACAGCCGTCTTAACATTTGTGTGAGTCTTTACAACAAGCAACATAGAAAGTCTTTCTTGTGGAAAATTGTGACCGGCGATGAAAAGTGGATTTATTTTGATAATCCGAAACGCAGATATCATTGGGTTGACCCCGGCGAGCCGACAACATCCACGCCAAAGCGCAATGTTCATTGTAACAAAGTCATGCTATGCATATGGTGGGATATGAAAAGCGTACTGTATTATGAACTTCTCAAACCTGGTCAAACAGTTACTACCGATCGCTATTGTCATCAATTGATGCAAGTGAATCAAGAAATTGAGAAGAAACGTCCATTTTCTGGTAAAGGAAAACGTCCAGTAAAACTGCTCCATGACAACGCGCGGCCTCATGTGGGTAAACCGGTCAAGGATACGTTACTAACGCTTGGATGGGAAGCTGTACCACACCCGGCGTATTCACCAGACTTAGCCCCATCCGATTATCATTTATTCCGGAAAATGCAGAACGATTTGTCTGACGTGCGATTCAAAACATTTGAAGAAGTGGAAAAATGGGTCGCTAAATTTCTCACCTCGCAAGACGAAAGTTTCTTTGCGAAAGGCATCCGCGAGTTACCTGAGAGATGGCTGAAGGTCATTCAGTGCGATGGAGATTACTTCGATGAATAATTGTGTTTTACTTCTTTTTTTAATAAATCTTGAATTTTTTGAAAACTGTCCTAAAACTTATTTGTACACCTAATACATTTGCACGCAAAAGATCATGGGGTCAAAACGACCCAGTACAGTCGAAGAGTTAACGCGGCATATATATTTACAACGGTTAAAAAGTCGGTTCCTTTTTTTTCTCTTTAAACGATAGACATATACATATAGAATGTTTTCACAAAGTTTCGAAGCGAAATTCGAAAAACTTTAAACGTTACTGCCCCTTTAAACACGTTTTTTTCCAAACTGCATTGTCGAAATTGGCGAACTCTAGAATTTTCGAAAAATCGATTTTTTTAATGGTCCCCTAGGACCTCAAAAATGATGTCCCAAAAGATTATGGACGGGAAAAATCGCTGAGTACTCGATTTTCGAATTTTAGTACCAGGCCGCCTGGTCCGCAGCGAGCTACTCAAAACTTCAAACGCGTTTATCTCAAAACTGCATTTTTTAAGCTGGCCGGAAACATAACTCAGACAATTTTCAACCGATTCACGTGAAATGTTGAATATATCTTGAAGAATATATTGTCTATTTAAGGATTTTTTTTTATATTGCATAGTTCATTTGTTATTAACGATTATTTGACGATTTTTAGGCAATTTTTCACTTTCCACTTTAGAAGTGCGCCATTTTGACAAAAATCAATATATCGAAAAAAAATCCTACGTACTTCTGTAGCAGTTATTATATATAATCGAAGAAATTAATTGGCTCGTTATAATTAAAAAATAACAAGAGATGTTTGTCCGGCTGTGGACCCTGGAAAAACGGAGACGTCATCGCAAAAACGCTGCACAGCTTTATTTGGATAATCCGATAGTACAGACGGTTATAAACATGGACCTGGTATCGCCGATTGATCGTAAGTAGACAATTCATATGAAAATTTCGCACTCGAAACTTCAAACGCGTTTTTCTTGAAATGTCGTTTTTCAAAACGGTGAAAAGTTTTCCAACTATCGGTATCAAATTTTGACACTACATTCTTCACGACATTCTTCATCTTGATATGGGAGCATTTATGTTTTTTAATCTTCATATATTTCTTAACAAAAAAACTGTCGAAAAAATAGGCTAAAATTCAATTTTAGCCTATTTTTATATAAATATTATATAAAAATAGGCTAAAAGTCAATTTTGATTTTTTTTTGAAACCTCCATAGCAAGATAGCGGCGTTCATACTGATTAACAATCTTTTTACAAATTTTGTTTTCTGATAATATTTACGGCCACAACCGTGTACACCATGAGGACTCCTTTTTTTCGAAGACTTTTCAACCGTTCAAAAAAATGAAATAAAGAAATAAAAATTAACGTTTGAAATGTTATTTTCCGTTCTTCACGAGTGCTTTGATTTTACTTTAAAAAAATCACACTCATACGCGTATTTTAACCGTAGAAAATCTCGCGAATCAGCTATTTTTCGATTCGTTACACTGTGGGGATCCCTTAATCCAAATTTTACAAAAAAATGGCGTAGAATGTTGATTTTTTTTTGTAACTGCGTGTGACACGGTAAAATTTTCATTTTCTTTATGTTAATTACTGTCAACTAAAAAATATACATATTCTAGCTGGAACATTTATTGATTTTTTTTGCAAATCAAAGTCCACGGGAAGGGCACGTCAATTCGCAATTTTGATGATAAAAGAATTTAAAAAAATTATTTTGTATTATCAAGGGGCGAGTCCACTTTGAAAATTTCAAAAAATCGAAAGCAAGCAAGTCTTGAAGAAATCGACGATGATGAGCAATCAGAAGGGATTTTGTACGGTGCAGGAATTGCCGATTGAGTTTAGATAAGAGTTTTTCATCGTATAAACTTCAAACGCGTTTTTCTCTAAACGTTTTCAAAATCTAGCTCCGTCGTATCTCTAAAACGAATAAACCGATTCTCTTGAAATTTGAACCACATATTGTAAACATGATTCGCAACAAGACGACTCTCGATGATTTTAAAATTTTAATTTTTACTTTTTTTTTTGCAAAAAACTGCGGAAAAAACGCGTTTTTCAAAACTTTTTTCATTTTTCATCTGCCATTTTTTTATTTTTTTATCAAACTTTATGTCCGAGGGTCATTTTGTAGCTGGTGTCATACTGAATCAAATGGACTTTAATTTTTTTGTTTCCGACAAGCCCTTGCCGAGTTGTGATGGAGCTATCTGGCCCGCCTATTTTTGAGGCGTTACGTTACGTTACGTAACGTAATGTAACGTTTTGAGGCGTTACGTTACGTTACGTAATGTAATGTAACGTTTTGAGGCGTTACTGTTTTGTACTTAAAAATGAATAAAAATAACTAATTTTTTTTTAAATGTATTTCAAGACTTCATTGATCAAACCCAACAACTTTTATATTCATATCTTTTATAAAATCCTAAAAAAAAAATAGCAAAAATAGCCTGTTTTCGTGGCTCCAAAGTGGAATGGCCCCTGAAATATACTATTGAAGTATACTTATAATTTGATAAATGTAGAACCATCATTTCTTATTTAACAAAATCCCGCTAAATTCTGAAGTTCCAGAATTTCCTTTGACAGATTCGAGTTACACGAATCACGCCATAATTTCGTTGGGCTTCTTACTTAGCAATCTACAACGCGAGTCTCCAAAATATAATTTTCGAAGATAATAAAAACAAGAAATTTCGAAGAAAAGAAAAAAAAATCGTTGCATTTCAACGATCGGAACTTCAAGGCGATAATCGTTGTTCCTGAACTGGCCAGGGTGGGTTTGTTTATTCCGGCTTGATTTTCTTTCTCATTTATCAGCATTCCTGAAGTATCCACTTTGTTTGGGTTTCACGATACGTCATCATCTACTTGCACTTCTTTTTATTTGTCGATCATTCGGATGACGTATCCAATTTGCTCGATCAAGCAAGTTTTCTTTTTTCGTCTTTGTCAGGCTCGAAGGTATTCTTTTTTTTCTTTCTCGTTCCAGTCGCCACTGGGGAATTTCTTTAATCCCAGTGTGCATGACGAATGGAGCCAACTGTTGAAAAGGCTTGAGGCCTCGCTTTGCCTTAGCCGGAAGTCGTCCGGTCGATTGGCCAATGGACACGTTCTCTTTGTACTTAATATATATGTATATCCCGAGAGTAAAGAGCTCCCATCCAGTCCCAAGTTACACAATATCATAATAGGGATACCGCCTTAAGGAACAGACGCGGAGAATGAGATAGAGGGGGAGAGAGAGAGAGAGAGAGAGAGAGAGAGAGAGAGAGAGAGAGAGAGAGAGAGAGAGAGAGAGAGAGAGAGAGAGAGAGAGAGAGAGAGAGAGAGAGAGAGAGAGAGAGAGAGAGAGAGGGAGAGAGAGAGAGAGAGAGAGAGAGAGAGAGAGAGAGAGAGAGAGAGAGAGAGAGAGAGAGAGAGAGAGAGAGGGAGAGGGAGAGAGAGGGAGAGAGAGAGAGGGGAGAGAGAGGAGAGAGAGAGGGAGAGAGAGAGAGAGAGAGACTCAGAAAGAAAAGGCGTGACTCACGACACTTTTTCTTTCATACATAGGCCCTCAAGGCATATCTATTATCGAAAAAAAGAATTCGTTCTACATCTTCGTCCCAAGTTTCACGGTGCTTCATTTTGACTTTTTACCAGCGAGAAAAGTCCGGTTCTTCTCCAGCTACTTTTATAACTGTCCGGTAACCGTTGTGTTTTACTTCCGTTTCGCACATTTTTGCTCGCCATTCGTCAGTGGCTTTACCCAACTTTGCCAATTTGCCGGTTTCTTTGAGTTCGAGCGGGAATTCGTATCGCGTCGAATTCAAGGGCCACACGCGGCCGATAAAGCTTGACAAGTAACGACGTTGGTCGCTGACCGGAAACGGTAGACCAGTGCAAATGTATGTCCCCTTTTGGGCGGGATATACACTTAGACAGAAAAAAAATAAGCAATATTGAGGGATTTTTTAAACTAAGAAATAATTATTCTATAATTATCAAACTTCAGGAATACTTGAACAGTATACTTAAGGGGAGATATACACCTAGATGGTCGAAAAAATCCATTTAGAAGCTATGAAAATTCCGTCGACCGTACAAGACCTACACTTTGAGCCCGGTATCGATGATTCCATGTAAGTTGACAAATTTCATGATCTATTCGTTCCCAAATTTTCAAATGCGTTTTTCTCAAAACCACGTTTTTCAAATCGGTACCGAAAATTTCTCGAAAACCAATGAACTGATTGTCTTGAGGTTTTTTGTGGTTATTCTATACACCATTATCTAGTACTTAGATAATGGTGTATAGGAAGTCATAGGATTTTTTTTTTGAAGCGATTTATTTCAAAATGGCGGCTGTGCAGTGTTTATCTCAAAACTGCATTTTTTAAGTTGGCCGGAAGTATAATTCAGACAATTTTCAACCGATTCACTTGAAATGTTGAAAATATCTTGAAAAATACCTTGTCTATGGAAGTACGCAGGATTTTTTTTCTATTGCATAGTTCATTTGTTATTAACAATTATCTGACGATTTTTTAGGCAAATTTTTGGAAAGTGTAAAATTTCGTTATTAACAATTATTATTTTCTTATTAATTACAACAAATAATATATTATTATATTATAAATATTATTATATAAATATATATAAATATATATAAATATTTATATATATTTATATACATTTATATATTTATATATATATATATAAATATAATAAAATGTATTATAATAATATTAATAATATTAATATTATTATAATCAATAAATATTATATTAATAAACAAATAATAAATTAATCACAACAAATAATATATTATTATTTGTTATTAACTATTATCTGACGAAATTATTCACTTTCCAAAAATTTGCCGAAAAAATCGTCAGTTAATTGTTAGTAACAAATGAACTATGCAATATAAAAAAAATCCTACGTACTTCCATAGACAATGTATTTTTCAAGATATATTCAACATTTCAAGCGAATCGGTTGAAAATTGTCTGAGTTATGTTTTCGGCCAACTTAAAAAATACAGTTTTGAGATAAACGCTGTACAGCTGCCATTTTGAAATTAATCGCTTCAAAAAAATTCTTCTATACAGTCACTGATATGTATGATAAACACCCTTATTTGTAATCTCGATTTATTTTGTAGTTTTTCGGAAAACCATCCCCAAAAAGCCTATTTTTTCGGCCTCTAGAGTGGCCTAACCCCTTAAAGAGAAAAAAAGAAATCGATTTTTTTATCGTTGTAAATGTATATCCCGCCTTAAGTATAAATTCGTTTTAAAAATCCCAATTCAACGCTGTCGGACGCACCTTCGTATTTAATTAAAAGCGTAAATTGAAATTTTGTCAGAAATTATCGAACACGAATTTATATATTATCGAATATAAAACGCCACCGCTGGCTTTTTTCTCGACTCCGTCTTTTTTTTGATATCCTTTAGAACAAAAAACGCGTGTCAATTATCGATGAGGAAAAATTAATTAAATCGTCGATATTATCGATTATAAGCAAAATTACGTAAATTGATTAAGGCGGGATATACATTCGCAACGAACGAAAAATCGATTTTTTTTCTCTTTAAACGAAAGATATGTATGAATATCTTAAGATATAGAGATATATATATATATATATATATGTAGAATATTTTCCCGAATTTTCAAAACAAAATTCGAAAACCATCAAACGTAACAGCCCGTCAACGCGAAATTCGAAATTGGCGTGCAGAATCTAAAAAAATCGTAAAAGATTATTGAGCCGATTGACTTGAAACTTGGTGGGAATATTGATAATATTGCTACTTTCTTACTTGACGAGAATTGTTTTTGAAAAATTCGTTTTTAAAACTACTTTTTTCAATTCCAATTTTGTTGTAACACTCCTGTAAATTTGTTGCCACAACTTCGCCAATTCGATGATAAATGAATTAAAATAAAATTTGTTTCGTATACTTAAATATACTATTAAAGTATACCTACAGTTTGATAAATGTCGAATAATTACTTCTCGAATAATAAAATCCCTCAAAATTGCTTAATTCTTTCCCATTTAAATGCATATCCGGCCTTAACTGATCCATTATAGAAAAATAATTAATTCGATCAAATTATCGATTGTAAAATATTCAACACGATTTTCCGGATCGACTGAGAGTCTCTTTCTATTGCCGATTGATCTTTCTGCTCTCAATTCTTTCAGGGTGCCGTAATTTCTCAAAATCCGTTTAAAAAAAAACGAGCACAATTAAATTGTCGATTATAAAATATTAATTAAATCGACTAAATTACCGATTATTAAGGGACCATCATAGTGTAACATTTAAAAAAAATCGATTTTTTTTGCATTATCTGGTAAGTGGACAATTTATAGTAAAGTTCCGCACTAGAAACGTTAAACGCTTTTTTCTCGAAATGTCGTTTTCCAAAATGGTATACACTCTCAAAGAAACTATTTTCAACGTAACCGTCTCGAATTTTGTCATAAGATTCTTCACGCCATCCGTTATGCGTGTTATGAAAGCTTTTTTTTTTAAATCTTCATATTTTTTTATCGAAAAACTGTCGAATAAGTAGGCTAAATTCGATACTTTTATTTCAAACCGGCGCAATTTTGTCAATTTTAATAAAAAAGCTCCATACCAAGATAGTGCCTTTTAAACTGATTCATATTCTTTTTACAAATTTAGTCTCAGATAATATTTACGGCCACAACCGTGTACACCGTGAGGACTCCTTTTTTTCGAAGACATTTTCAGCCGTTAAAAAAAAGAAAAAAAAAAACAAAATGAACGTTAACGGCGGGGTAAAGTTAATTCGGTGAAAAAAGGCATGTTTTTAAGATTTTTTTTTGGCGTAACGAATAGTGTTCGTTAATTGAAAAATTTACATATAATAAAGTAACATTTGAACAACATTCTCCTAAATTTGCATTGCAAAATATCCAAAATTGAGCGAGTGAAAATTAAACCCCGGAGGCGCTTCGAAAAAAAGTTGGTTTGCGGTGTGCACCATAACTCGCAACAGAATCATTTGAAACAAAAAAATCAAAATGCATTTGTTAAAGGAGATGTTTCTCGAGGTAATGACGGGAGGATTTTTTTTTTCGATTTTTCGATTTTTCGTAGCAATTGGGAGCCAAAAACCCGATTTTCGCTAAAAAATCGGCTAATTTGTTGTTGAAAAATTAGTAATTATTTAAAAAAATCAAAAAAGCTCTCTACAATACCTGGTGAATTATGTGAAGAAGTACTGTGCATAATTTCAAAGCGATTGGTCCAGTAGATTTTGAGTTATCGTGCACACGGACTTCAAATATGACAAGTCTCAGAAAAACGGTTTGAAAAACGCAGAAGAGAAGAGAACGGCATGGAGCAATAGACGCTCAAATACTCATAACTTCGTCAATTTTACTCCGATCGACTTGAAAGTTTAACACAATATTCTTGATATATTATGCATTCATTTAAAAAATGAAAAAAAAATTTTTTAAATTTTAATACTTTACCCCGCCCTTAAAAAAATTATTTTCCGTTCTTCACGAGTGCTTTGATTTAACATAAAAAAATCAGACTGATTAGCGTATTTTAAACCATCGAAAAAGCAAATTGCGAAAATCAGCGATTTTTCGACCCGTTACACCGCGATGATCCCTCAAAGGTTAAGGGGCCACCAGTGTGACACTTAAAAAAAAATCATTTTTTTCACCTTTTTCGACAGTTTATTAGTTTAATATAATTTTATCTTGCAAAAATCGATAGTCAAATCTTTAAACGCGGTTTTCTCGAAATGAGATTTTTCAAATTTGCTGACATTGCAACTCAAAGAGCAATTATCCGATTGACTTAAAATTTGAACTGAGTACTCTTGAATATATTTACTCTCCAATGACGCGGGATATTTTCGATTGAACGAAAATTGACGATTCGGCATTGAAAAAAACGACCATTTTATAGGCAAGAAAACAGACGTTTTTTTCCCCATAACTACGCCATTTTGTTAGATTTTGATATTGTTCGAAAATCCTACGTCATTGTACAGGAAATACCTTTCAGTTTGACATTTTTTCCTTTTTCGGTTTCAGCTGCTCAATCGGCCGGAATCATGTCAGCAGTGGAGGAACTTTATTTTTTGGCGCCTTCGAAAGCAGCGCATAAGTCGCTTGGATCTCAATATTTGTCTATGAAAAAATTATGTAATATAGATCAAATATAGCCAAATATATAATTAATTTTCCGAAACATTTAACTGAGTACTTTTCTTCCAAAAAATGCCTGAAAATCATCCAAATTTTCAGCGTTCACACTGGTATAGCCCCATGAGTTGATCGAATTTTCGACTATAAAAAATTCGACACCGTTTCCGGATCAACTATTAGCGTCTCTTTCTATCTCTTTCTATCTCTTTCTCGACTGTTTTTTTCGAAAAAAAATGGTGGTGATTGATCCGTAACTTTTGTAGTTCCATCGACGATACGTTTTCCCGTACAAAGAGCCGGAACTGACGAGAGCAGCGGCGGGGAGGTCTAGGAGGAATGTTATATCGGAATGCAAACAGTAATCGATATCACGCTCATCTATCTTCGTCTCTCTCCCTATCTATATCTCTGCCTCTTTTACGCGTAGCTAGGCACACTTCCCCTTTCCTCCAGATACGCGTATCCGCGCTCACACACACACACACACACACACACACACACACACACACACACACACACACACACACACACACACACACACACACACACACACACACACACACACACACACACACACACACACACACCCACACACACACACCCACACACACACACACACACACACACACACACACACACACACACACACACACACACACACACCACACACACACACACACACAACACACACACACACCACACACACACACACACACACACACACACACACACACACAACGTGCACGTGAACTAACATTGGAGATTCGAATGGAAACGGCGAGAATATGCCCCGTGGGGGCCCTCTCCCGAACGATCACACATCGAGTTGTCGACATTACCGAAATGTCACGGAATGTCAACGCGACGTGAACACTCATGGCGGCGGCTATGTATCAACACTTACGCGTTTCGCCCGCGTCGAACAGTATAAAAAAAAAAACTATCTGGTCCGCCCGTTAGTCGCTTTCATTTTTGGGAAAATAGTTTTAGGTTATGCACAGCGAGTTGGGAAGCAGGTTAGTAACACACTGGCATAATAAGTCCCTAGGCATTTACGTAGTAACTAGGGAGCTAGGAGTAAGTTGGCGACTTGCGCGTAATTTACTAGTCATTTTATAGTAATTTGTGCACAATTTACTAGTAACTATCTAGTTATTTATTAGTAATTATCTAGTAATTTACTAGTGATCTACTAGTAATCTACTAGTAAATTACTAGTAATGTACTAGTAATTGTCTAGTAACTTTTGCGTAATTTACCAGTCATTTGCTAGTAACTTCCCCGGAGTTTAGTAGTGATTTTCTCAATTAGTGAATTGCATAGTTGGTAGCATTTATTAACTAACTAGCTGGTCGCCATCTAGGGTGTTGCTGTAAAGCACTGCCGTCGAAGGAATGTCAAGGTGGTTGAACGAAGAAATTAACGTTCTCGATAGTAATTGACTAGTAACTTGCGCGGAATTTACCAGTAATTATCTAGTCATTTACTAGCAATTTTCTAGTAACTTGGACGTAATTCGTCAGTAATTTACTAGTAATTTTCTAGTAACTTGAACATAATTCGTCAGTAATTTACTAGTAATTTTCTAGTAACTTGGGCGTAATTCCGTCAGTAATTTACTAGTAATTTTCTAGTAACTTGGACGTAATTCACCAGTAATTTTCCAGTAACTTGCGCGAAATTTAGTAGTAATTTTCTCAATCAATGAATTGCATAGTTGGCAGCATTTATTAAGTAACTAGCTGGCCATCGTCTAGTGAGTTGCTGTTAAGCGCTATCGTCCAAGAAATGTTAAGGTGCCCGAACAAGAGACTAAACGTTCTCGATAGTAATTTGCTAGTACCCTTCTGGTAACTTGTCCGTAATTTTCTAGTAATTTTCTAGTAACTTGCGCGTAACTTACTAGTAATTTTCACCATCTAGGGATTTGCTGTAAAGCACTGCCGTCCAAGGAAGGTCAGATTGAACGAGTAAAAAAATTAACGTTCTCGATAGTAATTTACTAGTAACTTGCGCGAAATTTACAGTAATTATCTAGTAATTTTACTAGTAATTTTCTCGCAACTTAGGCGTAATTCACCAGTAATTTGCTAGTACTTGCGCGAAATTTAGTAGTCATTTTCTCAATGAATTCCAGAGTTAGTAGCATTTGTTAACTAATTAGCTGGCCACCGTCTAGTGAGTTACTGTAAAGCACTGCCGTCCAAGGAATGTTACGGTGCCCGAACTAGAGCCTAAACGTTCTCGATAGTAATTTGCTAGTACTTTTCTAGTAACTTGTCCGTAATTTTCTAGTAATTTTCTAGTAACTTTCCCGTCATGAACTACCATTTTCTCGTAACTTGCGCGTAACTTGCTAGTAATTTTCTCAATTAGTAACCTACATCGTTGGTTTGCATTTAGTAACTATTTAGCTGGTCGCCATCTAGGGAGTTGCTGTAAAACACTGCCAGCCGAGGAATGTCAAGGTGCCCGAATAAAAAAATTAACGTTCTCGATAGTAATTTACTAGCAACTTGCGCGGAATTGACT